>OY796680.1:51451022-51857846 GCA_963680715.1 Tetragnatha montana
ATTCTGAACACGAAGCATTCAGAGCCACCACTTAAAAAATAAGCAAAAAAGTTGTAAGTAAAGCATCTCTTCCCTTAATCTTGCGGTACTTGGGGCTCCGCTATTCTAAGAATGAAGCGGTTATGCCTCTTGATCGAAGTCAATGATGAGATTGTTATGTAAATGAGTCTTCTGTGCAAATAAATTCTCTCACGGACTAATTTCAAAGTCACCACTTCAAAAATAAGTAAAAAATTGCTAAGTAAAGCATCTTTCCTCTTTTACTAATGATACTTGGGCTCTTCGCTATTCTAAGATGGAAGCCATTATGCTTGATGGTTGAAGTCAATTTATGAAACCAAAGCAATAATCTTTTGAGTTTTATCAATATAAAGCCTTGGTAACGATGTTTTATATTTTGGTTCTTTAAATCAATTCTTGGAATCTAATAAAAGATTTTTGCATCTTAAAATAATTTATTTCAAATAATCAATAATTGTCACCGCTTTAAAAATTAGCTTAAAATTCTGAAGTTAAATGAAACGCCTGGGAATTTATTTCAAACAATCAATAATTGTCACCGCTTCAAAAATTAGCTTAAAATTCTGAAGTTAAGTGAAACGCCTGGGTAGGTGAAAGGAGTTTGTGGATGGGAAAATCCTGAAATGTTATCCTCATTCCTAAGACTCTTATATTCGTCCTTTTTCCGTCGTAGGCAAAAGAGATTGTCTTGAAATATTTTTAAAAAATGTAAAACAATTGGAAAAAGAGATATATTTTGAAAAAATTGACTGTACGGTTACAGTTAAGAGTTGAAGAAAAATTCGTTAAAACCCCCCTTGAATAAGCAGGAACTAAATTTATAAATACCCAACTGTATTTATTTCCGAGTGCTATAACACTATATATGCTATAACTTATATATATATATATATATATATATATATATATATATATATATATATATATAATGATGAAATTTTATATATAGAGTGTTTTCAAGTGACGTCACAACCGGTTATTTTCTTTTTTAACTGTGTATCTACTGTAGGGCTTTTAACTGTTTCTAAGGCCGTTGTTTATCTGTTGCTAAGGCGGTTTTTAGGTATGGGATCACGTGATTGCAAATGCTCCAATAGAAGAATTCCACGGCCAGTCATTTTCTGTAACTGTTAACCTCTGTAGGGCAAAAAACTGTAACTTTTCTGTTGCTAAGGCCGTTGTTAGGTCCGAGTCATGTGATTGAAAATGCTCTATTATGATGAAAAGGGTAAATTCCTAATATGAGACATTTTGACAGATCCTATTATACTATATATCATATTGAGACCTTTTTGTGTAAATTATGTCGATTGCTAAACTTATTTGTTTGCATCACTACCATTAACAATTAACAATTTTCAGTGATATTTAAAGCAATTATTTTCTGCATATTTGGATCTAATGTACAGTCGGCCACATAAAAATCGCTACAGAGACGATTGTGAACGATCGGAGGGGGTTAGAAAGATATTGCAAACGGCAATTTTCATGAATTAACGTCTACTTTAAAACAAGCTATGATTTGAGTCCTTAGGGGGTCGTCTTCATATTAAACGAAACACTAACTTTTTTTTCCTATGGGGACCCCCAATTATTATGCGTTTTTCTGAAAGCGCATCCCCATAAACCCCCAAATACCAAGTTTCATCCACATCGAGCGATAAATACAGCTTTTAGATTTTGGGGGTCGTCTCCAGAGTGAGAAGGATTAATTTTCTGTAAACAATATTTCCTAAAAGCGGTGGAACAGTAAGACTTTTACTCACCACTTTAATGTTTATTGAAAAGTTTATAAGTAATTTATTGAACTTTTATATCAAATTTAAGTTATGGTGATTAAAATAATGCGACTGTTTCCAGAAAAAGCATTCGCCGGGATGCATTTGGCAGCGGTATACGGTCCCTTAAAGAGTGGGAATTCAGTTTAATTCGTTTTTTTCCAAAACTATTAAAGGAAATCGACTGAAATTTTGGTTTTCCACATAAAATTACTACCAGAATCGATTACCATAAAAATATTAAAAGATTTTAAAATTTAATTTTTGGGTCAAAATTAGATGTTAATTATCTATCTATTAACCATTAAATATCGCTATAAAAGCATAATTATTTTGTTTGGGGACACAAATTTGATCTAAATTCAGTTTCATATTTTTACACCGAAAACATTTTGACAAATTTCACATTGAATGGTTGACATTTAAAAAATTTATTATGCTTCTATTTGGATACTTACATGGATGAAACTTGGTATTTGAGGGTTTATGGGGATGCTCTTTCAGAAAAACGCATAATAATTGGGGGTCCCCATAGGAAAAAAAAAGTTAGTGTTTCGTTTAATATGAAGACAACCCCCTAAGGACTCAAATCATAGCTTGTTTTAAAGTAGACGTTAATTCATGAAAATTGCCGTTTACAATATCTTTCTAACCCCCTCCGATCGTCCACAATCGTCTCTGTAGCGATTTTTATGTGGCCGACTGTACTTAGAACAAAACGTGCCCGGTGAAATATTGATTCGAAGCTCTTCCAGGGTTTGAGAAACAGGGTGCCTTCATAGAGCTACAAGTTAATTTTATAACTTAAAATAATAAAATTGAATTAAACTTCAGCATATTAATTTGATGAATGGTAATATCTTAAGTCACGTTAGTCTTAAGTTTACGTTTCATATCTTAAGTCATAAGATATGAAACGTAAACTTTTGAATTTGCTACAAGGTGTAAAAATCACACCCGTATTGTAAAGAAAGTGAGATAAAAAAGTGAGTGATGAGTTAAAATAAAAGTGTGTATATTTCCTTAATTGTATTTTAGACGGATTTATTTTTCTACTTAGTAGGTTTTATTGTTTTACAAATTTTCTCTTTATTTATACTGAAGTGTTAAGTCATAAGAAATTTTACTTTAACATAAACTACTTAAAACTCACATGGATTATGATATTTTAATACTTCTCCACGTTATAGGTTTCCACAGTATTTTTCTTTTTACTTAACAAAAAAAATTAGATTTTTGAAACGCTTGTTCTTTAACAAGATGAGACCATTTTCTAATTTTTATTAAAAAATAATTATCAGTTGGAGGGCTAAACACTCATGGAATTCCAGAATGAATACTTTATAAATTTCTGGGTGTCCGCTAACCCTGGAAACCGGGAAATCCTGGAAAACTCAGGGAATTAGAAAATGCCCTGGAAAACCTTGAATACTCAGGGAATTATGAAAATATTCTGGAAAAATATAATTTTGTACGTAATGTTCCGGATTTTTGAACACTTCCCGAAAAAACGCCCAAGAAGAACCATATTAAGGTTTGAATTCCCAGTTGCAGGCGTTTTCGTTTTCAAAACAGAAATTCCGGGAAAAATAGAAATGCTTACCGATGTTTTTGCCTGTAAAGTTGGCATTTTGACGGCGTGGACGCGGGTAGGAAAAACAACTTAGCGGTCGGTTCGCGATCGCGTTTTTCGTACTTCGCGTCAATATCCTTAGCTTTAAATGTTTGTTTTTGGAGAAAGGGTTCTTTTATTGTAATTCAAATGTGACCAATATTTTGCTTGCAAATTAAAAGATTTATTAGAGGAATTTCTTGTTGTTTGCCAGAAGGGTAGAAATTTATAGTTTGAACTTAAAGAATTTTAATATCAAACAAAGAATTACAAGGTGTGTAGATAATAGGGTGTATGAAAGTTTTAAGGTAAATAATATTTAAGCATTTTAAATTTTTATCAGGTAGAAAGTCTTACAAAATGTTCCATATGGGTAATTTTTTGGGGGTTGAAATTAAACTTCTTTGTCTTAGGCTAAAGTTTTTTATTCCTGTCAGAGTGTTTTACTTTTTCTTTTCCTGCAATTTATACATTTTGAGACAATGCATTATAGAATAATTATTTACCATTATTTTCAATTTTATTGAAAGTATATGGTAGTTTTTTCATTTTTTAAAATTAATTCTGTCTATATAGATTCATTTATTTAAAAATTTTTAATAATATACGAATATATTTTTATTTAAATCCCTTTTTTTGAAACTAAGAACTAATATGCATTTATTCTGAAAGTCCTTTAATTTAATTTTTTTCCTCATAAAGTGTACAAACCCTGTTATGAGGATTTTCTAAATTTTAAATTTTTACTGAAAGATCGCTTTGAAGCAACTAAATAAGATGATAATACAGTGGGTTTTTTTTTATTTTTTTAAATAACCTGTTTTAGATATCTGGTATGATTTTAGATCCTAAAAAACTTTCAAAAATACTAATTTATTCATTTTTTTTTTCTTTACTAAAAATTTTTTATCAATATAATTTTTTGCAATTTAATTATTATTTAAGTAATTACTTAATTATTCTGTTAACATTTTAAGTTGTGTAAAAAAATTTGTCTTAAATTATGTGAAAAGGTACTCCTTGATTTTGATTTGTGAAAATTTGTACGAACCCTGGATTTTGAAAAATTCCAGTTTTTAGAGTGTTGGATAAGGGGTAACTGTATAAAAAATGCTTTAAAGATTTAGTTTGACTGGACCTAGAAAATTAAAAAAATTGTCCTGGAAAACTCAGGGAATTTTTAGCTTAGAATTAAGAGAACACTCTGAAATTTAGACGTAATTTAAAGCCGGGGGCAAATATCCCCCTCTCCGTTCGCACATGAAAAGTTAATCTAGATTAAGTGCTAATCTAGCTTAAGTCGAGCATGTGTGAACGAACTGGATTAGATTTAATCTAGATTAGCGAAAAGAAACTGGATTAACTTTAATCTAGTTTCCCGAACTAGCTTAAGTAGGTTTGACAGTGTCGCTCTCTAGCGGCCGCTATGGAACTTCATTCACGCATGTGTCAACGAACATCATCCGACCGCCGTAAAACCACTTTCCAGGCCGAGGAAAGTTAAGAGGATACGAACAAAATGGTTGTTAAAAAGGAAGAAGAATTGGTCCATCCGAAAAAATTAATTTCTTTGAACGAACTGTCTTAGTAAACTAGCTCAGAGATAGATAAGAGTTTAAGTTATAGTGGCGACATCTACTAAGAAAAATAAAAACAAAAAACACTGCAAACGTATTTTTTATTTGATATTACATCAGCACAGCCGCTTGTAAATTAAATATATTTTCGAAAGGGATAAAGAAATTGGACAACCCAAGAAGAAAAATAGCTATTCTGCAAGTACAAGTGCAAAGTAAAAAAGGTTTGAGTGGTAGACTTAGGCTTAGAGACGAACTCTTGGACGGCAGCCATTTTCTTACTCGTAGCGCCACCTGGACGAACTGTCTGATTTAATTTAGTTTAGTGAATAGAAACTGGATTAACAAGTGTGAACGGGTAAAAATAAGCTAGTTTAAGTTAAACTAGATTAAGTACTCTCTTAAGTTAATCTAGATTAACTTTTCATGTGTGAACGTAGTATAATGGGCTGATGGCCGTGTACTGGAGTTCTAGCATGTGATTTTAGTATTCTTTTGTTAAAGCGAGGATAATGTCCGAAAGAATTCAAATGTACAACATATACATAAAAATATTAAAATAAAAGTGGTGTCTTAGTAAAAATCAAATATAAAATTGGATGTTTTAATAAATCACCACAATTTTTTAAAATTTCAAATAGATATTATTTGTCCTTTTCTGATTGGTATTGTGTGATCAACCTTTCCTACCTACAAGGTATAATATTTTTGCGTCATCTGATGCAAGCGGTGACTTTCATCAAATACAGAGACTGTCAAATTCCCACCATTTTCATGATGGGAGGGTTCTCATTGTCTCGGTTAAAGGGAAATAAGTTTTTAAATTTTTTTTGTTTACATTGTCACACTCGCTTGTTTGTAAGTAACATACTTTGAAATACACCCCACACGTATAAAACAATAAAATGTTATCATAATGTTAAATTATCATAAAAATAAACGCTGTAGAATTTTATTGTTACCCCCAGATGTTCGCCCAAGACAGCATCTCTCTTATTGCTCGCTAATTTTTGTCCACACAAGCAGTGGACTATGTTAACAGAATAGAATATATTAACACAAACATACATAAAGAACAAAAGACAAAAATGGGGAGACAAACACAGACATACATACAAAAAAAATACTTATGAGTACCAAAAGAGCTCATAGCTCGTCCATGGTACTACACTTATAATTTATTTGCTTTGGCAACGAAACTGCGCTGACTCTATTTGATTAAATAAATAATTTATCGATGTTGTTATGTCTTGCTATAAAATCATAAAGACCATTTTTAAATTCAGTTCTATTACTAGATGATTTAAGAGTTACGCTTAATTTATTAAATAGAAAGGGACCTAGAAAGACATGAGACTTATGAAAAATTTCTTTGCTAGACTTTGGAATAAAACAATTTCCTTGAATGTTTCTAAGAGAATAGTTACTAGTTTTTAATTGATAGAAGGACCTATTATTGAAAATGAAAAGTAATAGTCGAAAAATATAGAGTTCTCTTACAGTCAAAATAGGTTTTGTTAAAGAATTACCTTTTATGTGAGATAAGATTTTATTTTGAAGGTGGTTTAGAGGTTTTATGTTGTTATAATAATCAGAAGCATAGCATCTTTCTATCCTTTATATAAACATTAGCATGTTTCTATCCTTTTTTTCTTAAGTGATTAAAAAATCAGCTCTACATTGTCTCCTCTCATAGAAATTTGTAGACTATCAAACTGTTAGTTCATACATAAAAAATAAATTTTAAAAATTCTTAGAGAAAAAAATCAAGTTGAATGGATAAAAAAATTAAAAGAAAAGAAAGCAAAGAACACTGAAAATCTGACTAAAGAAATATGAGACAGGAAAAATAACTTAGTTGAATTGAAAAAAAAAAGATTAATAAACGTTAGTTTAGTCCAAACAATGCTTCTTGAGTATCCATCTCAATACTATTTATTTTTAATGTCATTCCCCAATATGAGACTATCTCATATTGAGAACACTATCTCATATTGAGAACACCTGGTGTCCCATATTGGCGACCGGTATCGCATATTAGGCACATTTTGAATTTTAATTAAAATGCATTTTTTGGGTAATTGGAATTTGTTTTCATAAAAAAGAGGCACGTTTTTAGATTTAGGCATATACACAATATACAAAACCACTTTTATTTTTTAAAAATCCTTTTTCAGGTAAGTGTAGCTTGGACTAATAAAAGTGGTATCCCACATTGGGGCACTTTCCCCTACCTATTGTATTTAGAATTACAATCAAATTTCGTTACCACATGCTATAAGATGGTAAATATTCTGTGTATTTTGAAAATTAATTTAAAAAGAAAAACTATTACTTCCATAAATTATGATATAAGTAGAACTCCAATTATCCGAATCGTTGATTATCCTAACCGCTTTTAGAAATCAAACCTATTCTTTTAAACATATTATCAGTGCTTGAAAACGAAGATGGGAGTTCTTCAAGCAAATGAATGAATGCCAGCAAGAAACAAATGTTTAGAAGATGCCGTTTTCAAGAGGTTTCTGCAGCAAAATTCTATGGGAAACCGGGAAACCCAATTTCGGGTTCGATTCTTAGTGTAAAAGTTAATATCTTAGTTCAGATGCTTGGTTGTTTCATTCTTTAAAGAACCGTATAAACCCTTTTTTAGAAAAAATCCAATTATCCGAATGGGGTCCGGTCCCAATTGATTCGGTAATTGGAGTTCTACTACTTAACAAACAGTTTCAATGTTAGCGAGGAATTTTAATTTATTGTGAACGTGTTTCGACTTCAAAAATTATGTTAAAAAGTAATACTGTTGTTTTATGGATAAATATTATTTCTCACTTTTAGGCGCATTTTTTCACTTTTAGGCGCATCTCCATGAGAAGTACTTTTGATTGCTTAGACCACTGTGAAGAAGCACACAGCTTCAATCACCACAAAAGACTTATCTTTCCCATTCTGCGAAAATATAGAAGGTTTGTAAAATTTTAACTCTTTAGACCTGTATGAATTAGTTGACTGATTGTGGGGCACCGAAAATACAATTTTATTAAAAGTAGAATCTACTAGTAGAGGTTATTTGTAGTTAGGGAAGCTATTAGCTCCTCAGGATCAACATCAAACCATTGTATGAGATCTTAGAAACCTTTGCAACTGTATGAAAAAACCATCAGAGATGAATGTTTGCAAATTTAAGTTTATTAAATATTAAATAACTCCCCGTTTTAGATTACCTTGTAGGAAAATATGAGAGTTAGCAATAATTATCTAAGAAATGCTAAATATAATAATTTCTTCTATATACTGGTGTACTACTTCACACAAGAGTGCTTGCAAATTTTTCCCTTATTTTAACTAACATAAATATGGTTATAATATCTACAACTTTTATCAAGTGTTCCTCTTATACCCATTTTTTCTTTTTACTCTTATATCCTACAAGTTCTATTCTAGTATCATTAATGAGGCACACCCTGAATGCCTGTTCTAAGTACCTTTTATCTCATAATAAGCCATTAGCCATTATAATTCATATCGACTTATATGAATGATCAGATGAATAAGTTCATAATAACTGAACATAATAAGTCATAACGAGAAATTTTAAGTTATTTTCATAACATAGATTTAAACAAAATGCCTAGCAGCGTATTTAAACTTTATTAAAAACAATACAGGATCACAGACTTTCATAGTTTACTAAAAAAAAAGTATAAAGAGGAAAATAAATTGCATGGCCTTTAAGAGAATTACACTATGGAAAATAATATGCTTTTATTGTATTTAAAACAAAGGATTAAGTTTTAAGAACACACTTCAGTTCCTACGCTTTTTTTTAAGTGGTGGTTGACCCTTATGTAGTAGATTCACATTAGCAAATCTGCTTTTTAAATATTCGATTATTTCAATGCAATTTAGTCCTTCTGCAATGCTAATCGGTGTATGACCATTACTATCTACACAATTTAAAGCAGCACCGCTTCGTACTAACATTTTGACTGCTTCCAGAGACCCACATCTCGCGGCTCCATGAAGAGGGGTACTTCCAGACCTACTTTTAGCATTCAAAGCTGCCCCTTTGCTGATTAACAGCTTAAGTATCTCAATTTGTTTTTGACTAGCCGCATAGTGAAGCGGTGTCATACCATAGCGATCACGCTTATCTAAAGCAGCACCGCTTTGTACTAAAATTTTGACTGCTTCCAGAGACCCAGAGTTCACTGCTCCATGAAGCGGAGTACTTCCAGACCTACTTTTAGCATTCAAAGCTGCCCCTTTGCTGATTAACAGCGTAAGTATCTCAATTTTATTACTTTGAACTGCAATATGAAGTGGTGAAGGATCATAGGGACTGTCCTCATCTAAAGCAGCGCCGCTTTCTACTAAAACTTTGACTGCTTCCAGAGACCCGAAGTCCACTGCTGCTTGCAGAGGGCTCCATCCCCTCCCTCCAGATCTACTTTTAGCATTCAAAGCTGCCCCTTTGCTTATGAGCAGCTCAAGTATATCGATTCGGTTATGTTTTACAGCAATATGAAGTGGTGTTGGTGTAGAAGCATTGCGGCTGCACTTGTCTAAAGCAGCACCGCTTTCTACTAAAACTCTGACTGCTTCCAAACACCCAAAGTCCACTGCTTCATGAAGAGCGGAACATCCAAACCAATCTTCAGCATTAAAATCTGCCCCTTTGCTGATTAACAGCTGAAGAAAGTCAATGTCATCACATAATGCTGCAATTCGAAGCAGTATAAAACCATATTTCCTATCTAAAGCAGCACCACTTTTTAGTAAAACTTTGACTGCTTCTGAACAACCACCATGCCTCACTGCACTCACATGAAGAGGTGTCTTTCCTTCTTCATCTTTAGCATTCAAATCTGCACCTTTGCTGATTAACAGCTTAATTATCTCAATTTGATTACTTTGAACTGCAGTATGTAGTGGTGCTTCTCCACTATGATTTATAGCATCTAGAGAAGCGCCACATTCTATTTCTATTACACTTCCTTCCGCTTTTCCAGTTTTATCAAGTGCGGAATTGTTTTTTGGATTTACGCATGCACTGTTGAAATGACATTCAGTAGCAGCTGCTGCTAAATGCAAGGCCGTTCCTCTCTCTCCTTTCAAACATTTGGCATTAACATCGACGGTTGAAAGGCACGAGAGCATCATCTTGACCATGAATGAGTTCCGCCTTAACACGGCCACTTGAAGAGCGGTGAATCCGTCTTCGTTATAATCATTCACCCGAGCACTGGGGAACGAGCGGAGTGCAGCGCGAATGTCGCTTTCACTGCATTGCTCGGAAGAATTATTGTGTAGCACAAACTGATGAATAAGGTAGTTTCCATGGGCAAACTTCACGTCACACGCTAACAAATGCAGAGATGTAGGTAGTTGCTCATGTGATGAAGAATCCATACCTGCAAATTCATTAAGTATTAGTGATTAGTGAAGAAAAAAATATCATTTAACTTACTAGTACACTGGTGTCTAAAAATTAAGGATAGTTTGACTTTTTGAGAATTTCGACACAATTTTTTCCCTTAACACTGAAATTCCTCTCATAGCATGGAGTGGGAATACGTGGCCAGCGATCAAATCCCCCAAATAATAGTTTAAGGGGGGTACAGAAGCCTTCCATTGTAAATGGAGTTCCATACTCATTCGGAAAGGTAGGAGAAACGTCTATGTGAGAGACATGTATCATTTTTTTAACATCTACCCATTATTAAGCACCAATCCTCTAGAAAATGTGCTGAAAACTGGTCCGTCATATCGTGGTTGCATTAGCTAAAGTTCAAAACGAATCGCATCTTTTCAAAAATGACCATCTTTTTGGGCTGTGACCCTTTTGAAAAACGGCCACAACGCGTTCTGGCATTTTGCAAATTGTACCACAACGCCGTTCTGAGCATTTTGCAAATACCACAACGCCGTTCTGAGCATTTTTAAAGCGATCACAACCCAAATTTTGCGTTCTGGCAGTGCCGTTCCACAAATGCCACAACGCATTGCGGTCCTTTTTTTCAGCTCAGTGAGCGATTTCGGTCATATACACAAATGGTTTCAACTTTATGGGAACATCCTTATCCTAAGGAAATGTCGCAAATTGTAGTAATTTACTGTCAAAGGGCAGACCTTACCCTTCTGTAGTAGAACTAGAACCTTCTGTAGTAGTGTTACCCCAAAAAAATTTCGAAATGTAAGGCAGGAAAATTCAAACTTTATCCTCCTTGTATTTTTCAGAACATTTTATGTACAAAAGAAATTGTGGCGAGCTTACTCACCACTATAAGAGTCGATATAGTGGTAGTAGTAGATAATTCGAATGGGTTATAAATAGTAATGACTGAAGTGAATTTAACTCGGAAGTATACTTTTGAGTCGTATGACCTTCGGATCGATGTATCTTCCCCGTGGCTCGCAATTGCCACAAAATTAACGTTGAAAAACAGTTATGGACTGAAATTAAAGTCACAAGTTACAGACCTATTTGCACTGAGGAGACGACCCCTATCAATCATCTGTTTGACTTATCTCACTCCAACGCAACTTACTTGATACAGGAAAATTTCCGATTGGGATACCTAATTCCCTTCCTTTGGACGTATAGCAAAGGGGGTATACGTCCTGGATATCACACAAAGGGTTTCAGTATATTCAGACAGAATTATTTTGGAATCAAATTTTATAAAAGGGTAGAGTTGAATTATTCCCTTAATTATTTCAAATTAAATTTCAAGGCGCATAGAAAACAACTTTTGAATATTGTCCATCCTTTACTAGATTTTTAAAATTTTATTTTGCTTGGTTATGAATTAAAGTATTTTTATTACAAAACGTTGATATGAAGTTCTATATATATATAAGCAAATTAGGGCGAAATTTGTAAGCGGGAGGTGGAAAATTTTCTTCTTGACATTTGGGCGGTGGTTCCGAAAAGTTTGGGAACCCCTGGAATAGATGAACTGTATTAAATGAAACTTTGTTGAAATTATACTGTGAAAGAAATATTTTCTACATAAAAATTAGTTTTTTAAAGGTTAAGTTATTTATTATATTAAAGCTTATTTTATTTTCAGGTTTTAATGCCAATATTAAATAACATTTCGTGTTATTTGTTCTTTATCGCTCTTTTTTTATACATTTTTTTTCATTTATCAGTCAAAAATTGGGGGTCCTTTCTTTCGTAGTGTGCGTACTGTATCAAATTATCTTAATCGGGCCCTGAGGACTTTATGCTCAAACTTGTTTAGTTTCAGGGAGTTTACAATATAGCCGTAGCCATCATTAATTTGGTCTCCCCTTCCGAAATCTTTCGTCACAGATTTTTAATTTGAGTATCATCAGTTTTTCAACCAGCGTCCAATTGTTTAAAGTTTAAAATGCCCACTTCCTCGATTTTAAAAAATTTCCTTACGCTGTCATTTCTCCCGAAAAATTTTGGAATTTAGTTTTACCAAATGCATACTTAAATTTCCTCTTTTATTAGCAATGGCAAATAAAACTAATGACTATCAGTTTGCTTTTCAAAACATGGAAATGTAAACCCCTAACTGAGAGAAACTTAGCTGACCATACAAGAATTACGGTTAAAACAAATAAATATTTACAACAAACAGTTTAAAAAAACCTTTGACACCATGTGCGCTCATATGTTTGAATGAGGGGACCCAAGAAAAATATTTGCAAGTTAGCCAGTCAACCCCGTAAGTAGGAGTTAAGTTTCTTTTTTTAGGGGGAAATTGTTCATAATTATTTCAAAGAGGCTCCTCACCAGCATTTAATGCAAAAATTTTTGTATAAAATACTGAAGTTTCAAGTAATAAGGGGGTGTCTAATACTACGTTCACACATGAAAAGTTAATCCAGCCTAAGGGCTAATCTAGCTTATGTCGAACATGTCTGAGGCCCGATCTCACCAACATTCAGTTAGAGGTAAGCGCCGGTTAAGTCATGTTTAACTGGAACTTTCCTTCTCACCATTGCCAGTTAGCCTTAAGCGCCGCTTAAAGTTCCCATTAAACTAATCGGTATTTTAACTGCCACTTAGGTGTGCAAAAGTTCCAGTTAGTCGCAAAAACAGTCGTGCCGCCATCTATAAGCTGGACTGTGAAATACAACCTGATTTAGTTTAAATTTTGAATAAACTTTTTTTAAACAGGATTACAGTTTTTTACTGCATGAACATCTATAAGAATCTTGTAAAAACTAATTTGAACAATTTTAGACTGCAAATATATCATTATTACGATCTAAATACTTGTATTAATAATTGGTTAATATTTCATCCAAGATGGCGCCGATTCAATTCCAAAAGGCTGACACAGTACACCTTTTTCGTACCACTGTGTTCGTACGCCTTATAAAAATAGTTCTATATGAAAATAAAGATTATCGTTTCAAGCGTACAAATCATTGAAAGCCCGTGTGCCCTAATGAATGTTTGTGTTATAATTGACAAATAAAAGTAGAAGTTTCAGAAAAATGGATCAAAATAGACGATATGAGCATTTTAACAGGTAGTTTAGTTAATCAACGAAAAGTTAACTGGAAGTTTCGTTGGTGAGACGACTGCGATTTTTAAGCTCCAGTTATATTTAAGCGCCAGTTAGCTAAGCGGAGATTAGCAAGAAGTTGGTGAGATCGGGCCTGAACGAAACAGCGCTGAAAACAGCCATTTTTTGGCCTTTCCGCAAAAAAATGGAAAACGCGCTCTTCTACCCTCTACAAAATGAAAAATATTCACTTTATCAACAAACATTTTACACCACGTGAAAGAGCATTTAATTTTCTATCAATAACTTTCCTTAAATTATATTTTTGAGAAGGAGGAGGGAGCGAAGCAAAGATCGAAAGTAAAGAAGTTAATACTTAACAAAAGACTTTCAGTGGAAGTTGGTTCCTTGCACAAATAAAAATGAACAAGCAAATGAATTTTTCATTGCCAAAAAAAACCGTTTCTGGGGGAAAATTCTGATGAATAATTAATTTTATTAATAATCATTGGGATAGAAATTAAGATTAAATCATACAAGAAATTATTAAAGTAGTGTTTCCTATTTATTTAAATCAAATGTTACTTTTTACAGAAGATATGGTGAATTTTCCGCCTCAGGGGTGAATAAAGTTGAATAATAAATAAAGTAATAAGAATAAATAATAATAAGAATAAAGAAAGCGCTTTAAAGGCTAAACTATTGGTCTGACAAAAAAGTTGTAATTAACAATTTTTTAGATTGCTTTACCCTCTTTATTTTCTATATTTAACATTTTCATCAGAAACCCATACTTTCCGTTCTACAAGCAGAGAATTAAAAAATGGGGTGAAATTTTAGGGTTTTTTCGAATATTCACCAAAATGCCATTCGAAATTTTGTATGCAAAGTTCAGATTCGGATTCAGCAACCTCGAAAACATATAAAACCGTTTCCTGAAAAAACTATACCTGGTTACTGGACTATATACTATTTTTGAAGTAAATGTGTTATGAGGTTTCATTTATCAAATTCTGTAAAAGCAAAACAAACTTGAGAGCTAAATTGCAAAAATGGGGTTCACAGATGGGAGTTTTGTAAATTCCAACCCTGTCCGAATGATGTATACCAAATGTAACAAGGATCGTTCCACAGGGTGTCTAGTGATTATCAATCTCAAAATTCCCTGACTTTTCCCTGACCAATAACTAAATTTCCCTGACTAATAACGCGCTTTAGTATACGCTCCAAAAATACCTTCGAATGTTTGTTAAAAAAATAAAACATAGCATAAATAAAATATCACAACAGAAATTATCAAATATTCATACATTTTAAAATTGTAAATGACTTGCAGCACATTTAGTTAAAACAAAAAGGAAATTCAATTAAAGAATTAAATGTTACTGCAGTCAATAGCAGGAAAATTTAAATTCAAATTTATCCTTCAAATAAATTATTCAATACTACAATAAGCAATAGAAAATAAAAAACGATTTCAATAAAATTTAAAGATCTAGATAATTTATTGTTTACAATTAAAGCAATTCAGTGGTCTGTCAGGGAAATTTTACTACCATTCGGTGGTACTTTCACAAATTCACCATTTGATAAATAGGTACAGTCGGCCACATAAAAATCGCTACAGAGACGATTGTGAACGATCGGATGGGGTTAGAAAGATGTTGTAAACGGCAATTTTCATGAATTAACGTCTACTTTAAAACAAGCTATGATTTGAGTTCTTAGGGGGTCGTCTTCATATTAAACGAAACACTAGCTTTTTTCCTATGGGGACCCCCAATTATTATGCGTTTTTCTGAAAGAGCATCCTCATAAACCCCCAAATACCAAGTTTCATCCATGTAAGAATCCAAATAGAAGCATAATAATTTTTTGAAATGTCAACCATTCAATGTGAAATTTGTCAAAATGTTTTCGGTGTAAAAATATGAAACTTTGAATTTAGATCAAATTTGTGTCCCCAAACAAAATAATTATGCTTTTATAGCGATATTTAATGGTTAATAGATAGATAATTAACATCTAATTTTGACCCAAAAATTAAATGTTAAAATCTTTTAATATTTTTATGGTAATCGATTCTGGTAGTAATTTTATGTGGAAAATCAAAATTTCAGTCGATTTCATTTAATAGTTTTGGAAAAAAACCGAATTAAACTAAATTCCCACTCTTTAAGGGACCGTACGCATACCGCTGCCAAATGCATCCCGGCGAATGCTTTTTCTGGAAACAGTCGCATTATTTTAATCACCATAACTTAAATTAAAACTTAAATTTGATATAAAATTTCAATAAATTACTTATAAACTTTTCAATAAACATTAAAGTGGTGAGTAAAAGTCTTACTGTTCCACCGTTTTTAAGAAATAATGTTTACAGAAAATTAATCCTTCTCACTCTGGAGACGACCCCCAAAATCTAAAAGCTTTATTTATCGCTCGATGTGGATGAAACTTGGTATTTGGGGGTTTATGGGGATGCGCTTTCAGAAAAACGCATAATAATTGGGGGTCCCCATAGGAAAAAAAAGTTAGTGTTTCGTTTAATATGAAGACGACCCCCTAAGGACTCAAATCATAGCTTGTTTTAAAGTAGACGTTAATTCATGAAAATTGCCGTTTACAATATCTTTCTAACCCCCTCCGATCGTTCACAATCGTCTCTGTAGCGATTTTTATGTGGCCGACTGTTCTTTCACAAATTCAGTCTTAGGGAAAAAGGTACCACAAAATACATTTTTGAGAAGAAAGTCCCCTAATAAGCTATATTCTCTTAATTGTTAATTTTTTAGCCATTCATGTAGACTAAATTTTCTTTTGTTTTTGATGTTTAAAAAATTATGTACATATTTTTATGTTAATTTTGTACTAAAATTTTCACAAATTTGCAGAATTTTTTCACAAATTGTTACAAAATTTTCACAAAATAGGTATCTCTTCTAAAAACCTAGACAGACCCCTGCAATTTACAACTGCTGGAAACCAAGTTGTGCCGAGAATACTCTCGAACACCCCTCCGCGAACTCTGCCTCCTATTCAATTCAAACCGGTTCCCCCTCCACTGTCATGAGTCCTGACAATTCAATCTCTTCTGTCATTACAGCATCGATTGCAACGGAATTTTACTTTCCATTCAAATCTTGGAAATTTTGTTCCTTTGATGATTTTAGTAACTAAAAAAATTTCCAGATCAATGAGCAAATTCCCTGACTTTTCCAGAAACTTAAAATTCCCTGACTTTTCCAGGTTGCTAGACACCCTGTTCCAGTTGTAAAGGGAAAAAATGTCGCATGGTTTTGCACCCTCAGAAATCCTTAACTTCGACTTTTTAAATTAAATATCGTGACTCTACTGAACTTTCTTCTATGGGAATTCTTTTATATTATAGAGAAATTTAAATTCTTAGTAAATCATAGCTAAGAGAGTTTATTCAATCCTTATGTTATAAAAATAAAGTTCGTAACCTAACTATTATAAAAACATCAAGATATTTATATTTAAGTTCACACACTCACCACTAAACAGTTATTAAATTAATACCTTATTTACATTTTGCTTGTTTATCACTAATTTTAAAATAAATTAAAACTGATTTATTATAGTCAAAGAAAATTTTAGGTAACTTCTCAGGTGCAAAGGGGGGGCACCCTTTGTACGGGGGACGCCCTTGTTCACACATGTTCAAATAATTCTCAATACACGCAAAAGCAAGGAATCAGATTCCGCAAACATGTAGATACGTACAACAAATTCAATCTGTCCCCTTCGAGCATATTATGCACAAAATCCGTAACACAAAACCTTAAAATTATAAGTATAACCCACATTAATATTACTCAGTTGCACTTATAAATAAGCCCAGAAAAAAATCAAACCACGTTTGCACCATTCAAACGACGGCCTTGATAGAATAATAAATTTATAATGACAAACCCATGTTAAAAAAGTTAAAAGTTTATTAATTTATTAGATATTCAAATTATTTAAACTCACCGACAGATAGATATCACGCTTCAAAATTCTTTGCTTCAAACACGTGCGTATTCGCTCTTCAGAAACGGGAAAACCACCCACCGCGCGGAACTGGAGTGGAGTGGAGCGGAACGTCCTGGAAGGGCAGAGTCCCCAGACCAAGAGAGGGTTGCGACTGACCAGTGGTCAGCGCCCTCGTTGGCGCTAGCCGGAAATGCTGCAGTTCGCACATTCTTCAAATCGAAACTGCGGGCGGTAAATTCAAACCAATCCCACAGGTGATTATTAATTTGAGAGGCCTTTTTTTATTCCGAAATCAGTTCTAATGCTACTTTTTCTTATTTTACAGAGAAAAATGTTATAGTAGTTGCAAAAAAGGTTTTTGGTCGATGATTACCAGAGAAAAACTTTTTAACTACACATCCGAATCAAGAATAGTATTTATGCTTTGGAGGTTGACCCTGAATCCAGTTAATAAAAATGGGGGCGTAGCTCCCAAGGGCGGGCCTTACTTTGGAGACCATTGTTCCAAACCATTCTATTTTTTGTGCTTTAAAGTTTAACCCCAAGTTGAAGTTAGTTACTTCTTCCTTTGCTATTAGTATTTGCTTTTTTATCACTAGGGGGCCTGCCCCCTGCTCGCTATCGCTCACCAACCCCCTTAACTGCTTCGCAGTTCTTTTCAGAACGCTTCGCGATCTTAGCGAGCAGAGCTCGCTTGTTCATCTCAACAATCCAGCCTAATCCTATTTTCGACTTAATTAAGCCTCTTGTAATACCGAAAATACCTCTCTCTTGCTTATAAATAATTTAATTCGTATCATTCCCCTAAATTAACAACAAAAATGTTGCTGAAATATATTCCTTTTTTAGCTTATCAATAACTTAATCGAAATGTTAAAAAATATCCAGCAAGTCTACTAATAATCATCAACTATTTTGTAGAAAACACATTGTTGAAAATAAAAGAAATCAGACTCATCATAAAACTCGTCTGTTTCTCTAGTGAACGGCCACAGAAAGAGAAGAAAAAATTAAAACTTTGAATCTTAAAAACTCCAAAACTAATTAGAATTTTTTTAAAAACAAAGCGCCAATAGTTTTATAAAATATAATTGTATGTGTGTTTAAAATATCATAGTTCTACTGTGATTAGTTTTTCTTTTATAACGAAAAAACCGAAAACCTGTCAAAAATTTCGAAACTTTAAAACTTAATTACTCTAAAACTAATTCGAAATTCAAAAAAAGGGGCGAAGAGGTGCAAAACTTCACATCTAAGAGAATGTGGCTGCAAAAAAATCATATTTTTGCTGCGAATAGATTTTGCTAAGGGCGAACTCGCAGCAGAAAAAAATAATTTTCGACTTTGACATAAAATAATTTCAGAACTAATTATCTCATTAATTAGCTATTGGAACGAAAAGGACCCTCATATATTTGTCTACAAATGGTCAATAATTTCCGTTCCATAGTTTTTTCGGAAACAGCGGCGGCGGCGACTATTACTTTTTTTTAATATGGAGAGATACTTATTAAAATTTAACTACATAACAGAAAGGAAAAAAAAGCACTTGGTTATTTAATTCATTTATTACAATTAAACAATAGCTGAATATTTTAAAATACAAGTAGCATCCATTAATCTTAAAAAAGAGAATGGTCTTAATTGAGGTAAAATGTTTATTTCAAAATATAATGAAGTCTTAATCTGATTTTAAAAGTTGTAAATTTCTTGCTTCTTCCAATGATATCTGTAGACAATGCTGACAGAAACATTTTCTTTTCTTGAATCATTTCCTTTAAATATGACAAGTGCCTAGTACACTTTCTTTCCTAGTAGATTCTTTCCTAAAAAATATTTAACATTTTTTCTGTAAATGTATTTATTGATTGTGATATGTAGTACTTTCATGCAATGAACTTTAAAATAATGTTTAGCTGAACCCTTTTCTGGGTTCTGAAAATCTTTTTTTCTAAATCAGTGTTGCCCAAACTTTTAAGGCCCCACTTAATATTAAGATATAGCTAGCAGGTCAGAACACGGAACAAATTTAAAAACGAATTGCTATTTAATATTTTTTCCCGACTTCAAAAAGGAGGAGGTTATCAATTCGTCGAATATATATGTCCAAACTTTGTCACGCCATTTTGGTGTGTTTTACTGGACCGATTTGGACGCGGTTTTTCGCAATAGGTTCGAAATGTTTTGAAGTTGGTCCCATTTTAATTAAAATGCCCTCTTGTAGATACCAGCGGAAGCGGAGTTAGAATTAATGTATCGAAAACTTGCGGAGAGCTTACTCACCACTATAAGAACTAATAAACTAAATAACTCGAAAACTAATAAAGATAGAGATAAAATGTCAATTGCGAAGTTGTACAGAATCTGTTAATTAGTAAATAAAAAAAGTTCATTTAAACAACGCCGGGGCAGATGAAAAAAAATTCTATTAGCATTAAGCTTTTGGAGCCGCTGGCAACTCGGTAAGTTACAAATCCACTAAAAAGAATGAAATAAATTAATTTTTAACAAAAAAAAAAGAGAATGACTTCAAAAATGCACCTAAAAGTGAGAAATAATTTTTATCCAAAACACAACAATACTAATTTTTAACATAATTTTTCAAGTCGAAAAACGTTCACAATTAATTAACATTCCTCGCTAACATTGAAAAAAGAACACGTTATTAGCATAAAAGAAGATACAGTTAAAGCCACAATTTAGTACTTAGTTGTTTTATTTTCTTAATTTAATAAGAAAAAGCTTAAACTACTTTTTTTTGGAAAACACACGCATAAACATGACGAAAAGAGTGCAGCTCAGACTTCTCTGCTAGTAATATATATTGTAGAATTACCATCAAATATGTGGTTTGGTTACCACATGCTATACGATGGTATATATTTTGAGCAGTCTTATAAAAATTAATTTAAAAAGAAAACTATTATACCCATAAATTACGATATAGTTGTTACGATTTTCTTTTAATTTTAGTATGTCATTATTTAAGTCATTTCTAAGGGATAACCGTTTGAATTACTTCTTTTGCATTTATTAAAAAAAATTAAATTTCCCGCGGACCGATTTTGTCCGATTTTTAGTATGTTATTATGAAGGTCATTCCGAAGGAAAACCGTTGAAAAACTAAATGTTGCAATTTTTTCCCGGTTTGACCCTTTTTTTCAGTAGATTTACTGGAAAGATGCAAATTCTACCTATAAATATATTCTAAAGCTACATTGGACCTACTAAAAATGTATGAGAGGGGCTGAGGAGTCACGTGCAAAAATCTAGTTTTAGACCTGACCTGATAATGGTAAATTTTTAGAGAGTATTTGGCTCACTCCCGAAATAAATTTCTATATACCTACGCCACTGCCTTCAGGAATAAAACTGAAAGAATTGACTTCCAAAACTATTTTTTACACATTTGAAAGAGGAACTTAAATGATTGAAATCACGTTGTAATTTTATTTTAACGGTATTTCTTCAGTCTTTAATGCCATATACAAACACTTATAAAAAGATTTCTCCCTTTCTTCTAAATAGATGGCAGCACCAACTAGAAAAACGGCACCGCCCGCCGACCGCATAAAAGGACGCTGGCTGCTGTGTGAAACTTGCGTTAAGAAACATAATATTTTTACTAGTTTTTAGTTACTATAATCTATTGAATTGCGAAAAGTGCAAGCGGACTTTCAAACTCATTAAAAAAAAATAAAGTCCTTACATTAAAATTTATTTAAACTAGCCAAAAGAATTGATAGAAAATTTAAGTTTTGAAGATAAGGACCGTGTTATACATTCTACAAAAACATTCTATTAATCATTCTATTTATTAATAGTAAAGGCTTGCGATACATTTATAAGTACCAATTTTAGCGATGGTACCTGAGATATTATGCAGGTGCCAGATATTTTTCAGATACTAATACACCTGCTGGTACTTATCATTTAGTAAAAAAAAGAAAATCACATTTTTCAAAGTTATTATATTTTAGTTTACAAAATTGTAGTGCAATTTTTAATGCTATGAATCTCTAATTAATTGCCCCATAACCTATTTTAATAATGTTAACCACAATAAAATGGCGTAATTGGTACATTACTAATTTAAACTTTATTAAAAACAACACAGGATTACAGACTTTCATATTTCACTAAATTACTAGCCTTTCATAAGAGAAATTCGTTATGGAAAATAATTTGCTTTCATTGTTACTTAAAAAAAGATTGTTTTAAGAATATGTGTTTCAGGAACACACTTCAGTTCGTACGTTTTTTTTTAACTGGTGGTTGACCCTTATGTAGCACATTCACATTAGCAAATCTGCTTTTTAAATATTCGACCTTTTGAATGTAATTGTGTCCTTCTGCAATGCTAAGCGGCGTATGACCATTACTATCTACACAATTTAGAGCTGCTCCGCTTTCTACTAACACTTTGACTGCTTCCAGAGACCCATTCAACACTGCTGTGTGCAGAGGAGTAACTCCATACAAAGTTTGGGCATTCAAATTCGCACCTTTGCCGATTAAGAGCTTGAGAACGTTAATTCGTTTTTCACCAGCTGCGAAGTGAAGCGGAGTCAAACCACGCAGAGCGCCATTTATATCTACACAATTTAGAGCTGCTCCGCTGTCTAATAAAACTTCGACCGCTTCCACACACCCAAAGTGGGCTGCTCCGTGCAGAGGCGTCCATCCGAGCCGATCTTCAGCATTCAAATCTGCACCTTTGCCGATAAACAGCTTGAGTATATCGATTTTATTTCCTTGTGCCGCAATATGAAATGGCGAAGTATCACAGGGAGTGCACTCATCGAAAGACGCACCGCTGTCTACTAAAATTTCGACCACTTCCAGACACCCGGAGTGCACCGCTGCTTGGAGGGGGGTCCCTGTTATCCCCCCAGACCCACTCACGTGACCCAAAGCTGCACCTTTGCGGATTAACAGCTTCAGTGTATCGATTTTTTTTAGTCTAACTGCGTAGTGGAGCGGTGTAATACCATAGAGATCGCCCTCATCTAAAAGAGCTCCGCATTCTACTAAAACTTGGACCGCTTCCGGACACCCACGCCTCACTGCTGTATGAAGAGGGGTCGATCCGGACCCACTTTTAGCATTCAAAGCTGCACCTTTGCTGATAAACAGCTTGAGAACGTTAATTTGGTTATATCTAGCTGCAATATGTAGTGGTGCTTCTTCCCTATCATTTATAGCATCTAGAGAAGCGCCACACTCTATTAAAGCTGTTACTATTTCTATTACACTACCTTCCGCTTTTCCAGTTTTATCAAGTGCGGAATTGTTTTTTAGATTTACGTATGCAATGTTGAAATGACATTCAGCAGCAGCTGCTGCTAAATGCAAGGCCGTTCCTCTCTCTCCTTTCAAACATTTGGCATTAACATCGACGGTTGAAAGGCACGAGAGCATCATCTTGACCATGAATGAGTTCCGCCTTAACACGGCCACTTGAAGAGCGGTGAATCCGTCTTCGTTATAATCATTCACCCGAGCACTGGGAAACGAGCGGAGTGCAGCGCGAATGTCGCCTTCACTGCACTTCTCGGAGGAATTATTGTTTAGCACCAACTGATGAATAAGGTAGTTTCCATGGGGATACTTCACGTCACACGCTAACAATTGCAGAGATGTAGGTAGTTGCTCATTGGATGAAGATTCCATACCTGCAAATTCATTAAATATTAGTATTAGTGAAGAAAAAAATATCATTTAACTTACTAGTACACTCGTGTCCAAAAATTAAGGATAGTTTGATTTTTTGAGAATTTTGACACAATTTTTTCCCTTAACAATGAAATACCTGCCATAGCATGGAAAGGGAATATGTGGCCCGCGATCAAATCACCCAAACAATAGTTTTAAGGGGGTACAGAAACAGAAGCCTTCCATTGTAAATGGAGTTCCATACTCATTCGGAAAGGTAGGAGAAACGTCTATGTGAGAGACATTTAGCATGTATCATTTTTTTAACATCTACCCATTATTAAGCACAAAACCTCTAGAAAATTTGCTGAAAACTGGTCCGTCATATCGTGGTTGCACGGATCGCATCTTTTCAAAAATGGCCATTTCGGGTTGTGGCCCTTTTGAAAAACGGCTACACACAAATTGGTTCAACTTTATGGGAACATCCTTATCCTAAGGAAATATTGTATCTCGCAAATTGTATTAATTTACTTTCAAAGGGCAGACCTTACATTTCTGTAGTAGAACTGAGTATTACCAAAAAAAAAAATTTCGAAATGTTTGGCAGGAAAATTCAAACTTTATCCTCCCTGTATTTTTCTTTACATTTTATGTACACAAGAAATTGTGGCGAGCTTACTCACCACTATAAGAGTCGATATAGTGGTAGTAGTAAAGTAATTCGAATGGTTTATTCATACCGACTGAAGTGAATATAACTCCGAAGTATATTTTGGGTTGTATGACCTTCTGATCGGTATCTTCCCCGTGGCTCGCAACTTGCTACAAAACAGTTATGGACTGAAATTAAAGTCACAAGTTACAGACCTATTTGCACTGAGGAGACGACCTCTATCAATCATCTGTTTGACTTATTTCACCCCAACGCAACTTACTTGATACTACCTTAAATTGATTGATAGAATCAGTGGTTCCCAAAGTGGCATTGAAGCATTCTTGGGGGGTGCGGTGATGAGTTGATAGAAAATTGGGGGGGGGCATTGACAACTTTTAAACTATTGCTTCTTAATGTCATTTTTATGTATAAATCACTTTTTAACATGCTAAAACTGAGAAATTTCCCGGGAAGACCCCCTATCCTATACCTTTGGATTGAGATATCAATAATTTAAGTAATTTTTGAGATGAAAGCAGAAAAATTTCCGGTTGGGATACTAAATTTCCCTTCCTTTGGAAATATTGCAAAGGGGGTATACGCCCTGGATATCAAACAAATGGTTTCAGTATATTCAGACAGAATTATGTAAAGAATTATATGGAATCAAATTTTATAAAAGGGTAGAGTCGAATTATTACCTTAATTATTTCAAATTAAATTTCAAGGCGCATAGAAAACAACTTTTGAATATTGTCCATCCTTTACTAGATTTTTAAAATGTTATTTTGCTTGGTTATAAATTAAAGTATTTTTATTACAAAACTTTGATATGAAGTTCTAAGAAATATAAGCAAATTAGGGGGAAATTTGTAAGCGGGCAGTGGAAAATTTTCTTCTTGACATTTGGGCGGTGGTTCCGAAAAGTTTGGGAACCCCTGGAATAGATGAACTGTATTGAATGAAACTTTGTTGAAATTATACTGTGAAAGAAATATTTTCTACATAAAAATTAGTTTTTTAAAGGTTAAGTTATTTGTTATATTAAACCTTATTTTATTTTCAGGTTTTAATGTCAATATTAAATAACATTTCGTGTTATTTATTTTTTATCGAACTTTTTTTACATATTTTTTTTTTTTATTTATCAGTCAAAAATTGGGGGTCCTTTCTTTCGTAGTGTGCCTACTGTAGCAAATTATCTTAATCGGGCCCTGAGGACTTTATGCTCAAAATTATTTAGTTTCAGGGAGTTTACAATATGGCCGTAGCCATCATTAATTTGGTCTCCCCGTCCGAAATCTTTCGTCACAGATTTTTAATTTGAGTATCATCAGTTTTTCAACCAGCGTCCAATTGTTTAAAGTTTAAAATGCCCACTTCCTCGATTTTAAAAAATTTCCTTACGCTGTCATTTCTCCCGAAAAATTTTGGAATTAGTTTCACCAAATGCATACTTCAATTTCCTCTTTTATTTGCAATGTCAAATAAAACTAATGACTATCAGTTTGCTTTTCAAATCATGTAAATGTAGACCCCTAACTGAGAGAAACTTAGCTGACCATACAAGAATTACGGTTAAAACAAATAAATATTTACAACAAACGAGATCAAGCTACCTAGCTCTCCATAGCATTCCATGCTGGCAAGCATAAAAAAGTATAACCTAGCATAAATATACATAGCAAAAACTAGCATATTTGTTTGCTAGTTCCAGCATAAAATTTTGACCTGGGTAGACATTCCGATTTTAGTTCGGCACAAACACTGAGCTATCAGAAAATCTATCCAAAAAGTATTGCGCTTAGCGAAAACGTCTTCACCGTGCCTTCACACACACAAGGGGAACGAGTGTAATTTCCCACATTTAAACCATTATTTATTAGCCTCTACAGACGTGTTTACCAAGCTTTTTTAACTCGCGGCGCCCCTACTCTGACTAAAAATTTTTCCTCGGCGCCCTCTTGTAAAAAAGAGCAAGCTTTTGAAAAATGGAAACTTTAAGTTTTTTAAAATTTTAGACATTATAAAAAGGTTTTTCCTTTGTTAATTTGATGATGCCATTAAAATAAAAGCAAATTAAACGTACAAACTTTTATGAATATCTTCTACTTTTTTTTTATCGAGTTTTTATCAACCACCCCTTTTAACCTTCTTTGAATACGTTTCGTATAATGATTATAAAATCAACTTAAAGCCTAAAATTTCCCTCTATTTTTTTTAAAGTTCAAATTATTAAAACACTTTTTACGTTTCAATATATTTTTTAGTAGAGATAAATAATGGAAGAGGATATATGCAAGGAGATATCAGGAGATAAGGAGGATATATGCCCTGTTTCAAAACTTTAACAATGATCTCGGCGTATACCAGGGTTGGCAAATATCACATGATATTTATATAAATATCAAAGTATCGGATATTTTTTATATATATACGATGTTTTTAAATTTAAACTAGAAAATTACTGTTTATTTTAAAAGTGATTATTACAAGACCAAACCAAAGTATTTCTACTTAAGAGAACTTTTAATTAAATCTCAATTACCCAGAGAATATTTGTCAATAATAACTACAAGAAAACATCACTGTACCAAAAATTGTATGTATGTACTACGTATGTATCATAATCTCATTTCTGCTTCAAAGAAAATATTTGTTGCCAAAAAAGTTTAGCTTTACTGTAATTAATAAATTGAAGAACAATGTATTCAATTATGATTTGAGAGATATTAATAGTTTGTGCCAAAGAAAACAAAATAAAAAAAACTGTTTCTAAAATACATTACTTCCTATGCTAACTTGTGTTTATAGTTTATGTTGCTAAGGGGACATCCATAAATTACGTGAGGTAAAAAAGGGGGAGAGGGGTTTGGAAAAATCTCACCAAATTTCATCAAGGGGGGAGGGGGGTCGATTATAATCTCACGTCAACTTTTTAAGTTAGAAATTATATGATTTTCTTTGTTTTTTAAGTATGAAAAGGGAAAATAATTTTTAAAAAGTTGTAGGTAAATCTCACGTGAAGGGGAGGAGGGGTCCAGTAAAATCTCACTAAATCTCAGCAAGGATGGAGGGTGGGTCCAGATTTTTGAAAAAACACCTCACGTAATTTATGGATGTCCCCTAAGGTAAGATCTGATGAGGTTTGATAAAATATTATATTTTAAATTAATGATTATACAATTTTATATGTATTAAATTGAAATAACAAGGTTAAATTTTTTTTTCATAATTTAATCAACATGACAACAAAGTATTCAAAAATGAATTTTGGGGGTATAATCGAATAAATATCATGATATGTATCGTGATTATCACGATATATATCAAGAGATATATATCGGCCAATCCTCCAGCACAGTCTCATAAAAATTAAGGTTTAAAAGATTATATGGAATGTTGATCTTAATTAGAAAAAGATGTGACTATTGGAAATGACGTCATGGTGCTCAGAGAAAGATATCCCCCAGCGTAAACCCCCTGATGGGCCCACCAAGTGGGTGCGAAAGTCGTTTTCCGAAAAGTAGCTTTCCTGCGGAACATGGCGAAAGTGACGTCAGCGTAGTTCGGAGAGGACAATATGCGCTGGAAATAAACAACACCACGTGGGGAAAAAAGAGACCTTCCCAGCTGATTGGAATTGGTCCATCCTGTCAAGCATCGCACGTTCAAAAATAAATTCCTAATCATTTTCTTTAAAAATCGTTATTTTTAACTTTAAATTTTGATACAAACATTTTCGTCTCATTTTAAACTGTCCCCAGGATAACTCAAGTAATTCTGACTCAATTTTCGAAATGAAATTCTCAGACTTCTCAAACTTTTTCGGATATAAACGTTAACCACCGTAAAGCTATTTAAAGATGTTTGTTTCTTACATTTCTCATAAAATACCAAAAAAAAAAAATACCTATAAAATTAAAGGTTTAATCCTAATAAGCTTTAAAGGAAATTCCCTTCATCCCCCTGAGTTTCTATTATCTCCCTAACCCTAATACAAACTCGGTAGCAAAAATACTGTACTGCTCCTCATTAAAAATGGTCCCAAAGAATACTGCAGTCCTACGGCACATGCCTAAATACGACCTTGATGTACGGTTATAAATTATTTCAGAAAAAATAACCCAAAAATTTAAAGGAACAAAATGCACTTAACACTTAAAAGATACATTTAACACTTACACTTGGTTTTCTGCTTTTCATATTCTTTTCAAGTAATGCTATTTAGTATACTATATACCCATATGCTGATATTAAAATATTTAATATTTGTGTTGACGAATTTATTAATGCAATTAAATATAGATTACTATTTATGATTTCAAAATAATGAATAAAAACGTGACGGAAGTCATATGAGTCAACGATATCCAACAATGGCGGGTATACAAACAAGTCCACGTGTTAACAAAAAATACCGTTAATATCATAATTAAATAATAATAATATAATAAATGTATTAATATATAGCATGGGTATATACATACTAAATAGCATTACTTAAAATGAAAAATGTCAGAAGTTTAAAGTTAAAGTGCAACCCGATACGAAAAGCAGATAACCACGTGAAACTTTTGAACATATGAAACTTTTAATATATGATTATAATAATTAATTATGCATATAATTTAATTAAGTATACATTAGCGATAACTAAGCAAAATAGGCACTTACTTGAAATATATCCAAATGAAATAAAATCAGCTCACGGTAACTGAAATTTACAGGCACAAACAAATATATTGACCAGCAAGGCGAACAACACACACTCTATGACCAAGAGGGCACAGGTGAAAGTGAGGATGCTGCCAGATCCAGAGTTCACCCTTGGGTGTGATCACAGAGAAATATCCTAACAGAGGGTCCACGAGGCTATTTTCAAATGCGTTACTGATGTGAGGGCGCCACACTAGAGTCTGGAAAGTATGCCGGCCGCTTAAATCTCTCGCCAAATTAGAACTCAGCGCATGCGCAAAATGGTGTTTTCGATCTCCCATAGGCAGCCGGCGAACGATTCAGACTAGACCTAGACGCTAGTGAGTTTAGTGCGATCCCAGCGCCACAATTCTCCCAACCTATAACAAGATGTCATGATTTTCGATTTCCATTATGGCCTATGGCCGTGGACTCTCTGTTCTAGTACTCTGTGGGTGCGATCTACCTGGAACACTGGTGGCGCCACCATGCACAGGTCACAAAAGGGGGTACTATACGAACCGGACTTTTCTGTCCCAAAAGAGAAGGGATGTCCCTCCTAAATGTTTATTAGGGATTTTTTACTGTAAAACGCGGTGAGAATCGGTATACACTTTTTCTGGCATATAGCACTTAGTTTATGCTTTTAATTCCCTTACAAATTACTTTCCTGGTGAATTCGCCCATAGATTATTAATTTAAGGAGGCCATTGAAATTGAATCGTCAGTTTGAAAAAGGGAATAAGTCAAAAAATTGACAAATTGACTTTTTGTGTTCAAAAATATATCTGAGTGCAAAGAGGGAGAAAATAACTACCCCCTATCGGCAGATATAGCTCCTTGAATTTGCGAAATCGATTCCATTCATTGTATTTTTTAATTCAATTTGAAATTAAAGTTAATTTTTCTTTCTTTTCTTATTTTTTGTGATGTAAACTAAGCCAAAATAAAATTTTCTTGTAATTTAAACTTTTTTTATACAGGGAATGTTTGACTCCATTCATATTCGCTTACTCCATTGATCCTGCCTTAATGACTCAGTTTCATAATAATTTTGAATTTTATTTGTTTTAATCTTTCTATTTCTCACTTTTATACTGTGAACTAAGCAGAAATTCAATTTAAATTTCAATTTAAGTGGTTTTTAAAATTTTTCTTTAGTTGAAATTTCATAAGGTTGAAGAAGGGAATAAGTCCATCATATTTTTTCAACTGTGAAACAATTTTTAAATACACTTATAATTTTTTCGATGATTGTTCTGTATTCTTAACAGTGTCATGAATTTCCTGTAAAAATTTGGTGGCTATAGGAAAAAAATTCTATTACTTATACAGGTTTTTATTTTGATTTTCTCAAAACATTGTTTTCGGACTTATTCCCTTCTTTTAACTGACGATTCAATTATATTAAGTAGCTGCATTCATTAAAATAGTAAAGCTATTGAAATCAGCCAAACAAAAGATAAGAAGTGTTTTATAATTAGTACATAAGAAGTGTTTTATAATAAGTACATAATAAGTGTTTTATAATTAGTATGTAAGAAGTGTTTTATAATTAGTATGTAAGAAGTGTTTTATAATTAGTATGTAAGAAGTGTTTTATAATTAGTATGTAAGAAGTGTTTTATAATTAGTATGTAAGAAGTGTTTTATAATTAGTATATATTAGTATATTTATTTATTTAAATTTAGTTATTAGTTTATTAGTTTTTTAGTTTATTATTATTAGTATATTAGTTTATTTAAATTTTTTTACAATATATTTCACAATAACATCGACTGTTCTTTAATTCTTCATGAATTCAGTTTAATTGTTCCACAATACATACAATATAAGAAATAAAACAACTTTCCTTGTTCCTCTTCTCTCAAAAAATTACTTAAAACAACAACCTTTTATACAATTTATAAAACTTGTCAATAGTCTTCACAACTCTGATATTTTTTTTGATAGTTTCTCAAAGATAAAAAGTGACCTAGATAGTTACCATGCCTCTTTTGTTCCAAGAAATTTTTCCTCTATTTGATGTACTTAAATTCAGTTTTGCTGTATTGATTTTTTCTAATTTTGTATTGCTCCTTCTATTTTATATGGTATTTGTGTCTTAGATTAACTTATTCCATATGTAGTCTGTGTTTTGTCATTGTTTTCCCATGTAATTGGATTTTGTGTCTGTTTGGGTGAAATAAATAAATAAATAAATATATGAAGAAAAATTATGGTACAATTTAAACGAAGAGCTTTGCATTTGAAGTTTGTTTTTTCATTAAGTGATTACCAAAGAGCACTTATTGCGCTAAAATCAATTTAATAAATAAACTTCAATGGACATTCGGAGGTGTAAAGTCACCCGTTAAACCTCCTGTGGCTTCCTGGACAAAAGATTTTCCCACAGCCATCGAAGGTCGGTGCTGTTTCATAGCGGTCTGAAATCCACCTGTAAATTCCAGGGATACCCCAGATGAAGGGGGAATAGAAAAGAGTTCTCAGTGGAAGCTCAGCACGGGATTTTTTTTATTTAAAAGTTATTGCACTACTCATCATGCTCTAACAGGTCTCGCTTACAGGTGTAAGTGGTTAAAGAACAAATCTAAATTACAATAGAAACAGAGCAATAATTTAAAATCTTAAACTGTAAACAAAATTGCATAAAATGTTTAGGTTTTCGGTGCGAATAACAAACAAGAACAAACTAGGTAGCCAAGAAAAACCCCGAGTATCTAAACTCCTTTTTTAAACTTTTTCTTTGGTTAGTTAGAATATAGAAAAAGGTATTTGTAGTTTGAGTTTGTAAGGAAAGCGATTTTGATATTTCAGGGAACATCCTAGTTCTTAACAACTTATAACGTCTTTCAAATTCTGAACTAAGACTAACTAAGTTGGATTAATAGGTCCGTATGGAAGACAAGCACACACTAAAAAGAGATAATTTTAAAGATTGCTTGTATGGGAGAAGGGTGATAATAAAATACTATTTTTAACTCAATGTCTTTTTGGCTTCTAACCTATCTCTGAGCAACAAAAACGATGTACGACGTGACTGATTTAAACCTTTAACTCTTAAAAACCATTTTGTAAGGAATTGTTTTTCCGAACCCTAACCTTTCGAACCATTCTAAAAACGGGACTAGCCCCGTAACCGAAGCAAGGGGTTCCATTGGTCCCATAGTAAATTTTTAAGGGATATTAAACAGAAAACGTAATTAAAATTTAAATTAAACATTGTTTAAAAGTGAAGTATAGAACTCTTTTGCATTCGGAGTCCTCGCTCTCTCTATCTTGATTCCATCTTTAATTTATGAATATAAATTTAAATTACATATCTACTAACACCTCTTTAATAATTTTGGTAAAAAATATGAAAGTTTAACTATGAGATGTAACTTGTAACAAATCCCTTTTTTAATGATTCATTGATACAATAAAGTTCCCTGCCTTATATTAAAGTGTTAAGAAGTTAGAAAACCGAAATGAAAATCGTGTTAAAACTCGCACGTAAGCGAAAGAATCAACAGGTGTGTGGCCCCTCCCACATTCTTCACTCCAGACTCGCCTCAAATTCAATGGGACACCAGGGAGCGTGACTCCCCCTATTCAAGAGGTCAAAATCCACTACCGTCGAGATAAGATAACAAAGGTGGCGGTCAAGCACCCTCTTCTAGGCACTCTACCCTCTTCCCTTACAAAACGACCTTGACGGCGCTTGAGGTGAACTGAGTAAACAAATAAACCCACGTGGTCGCTATTTACATCAAAAGTTCGATAACCATCAAAAACTCGAAGCGATATTTTTATAGAAAAATATAAAATCATACAAAGAATAACATTCTACAATATGAATACGTTAATGAAGAGAGAATGTGTAAAGTTTGAAGAAATTAACAGGATTGTTCAATTTTGGGAGCGATATACTTTTAATTTTTACCATCACGCCATCACGGAGATATATAATCCTTATTTCAATGGTGTATTTGCATTTGAATAATTTATTTAAGAAATCCGTCAACACACATGTTAGAACAATAACAGTTAAAAAGACATAGCTTGTGTTAATAATGTGTGTGTGTTTTGTGCTTGCCAAAAAATATTTAAATTACGGTTAACATTCTTATAAAATGTATAAAAAGAACTATTTTTTGGATAGGTATTTTTAGATATTGGTAAATATACCCATTTAAATTATACAATGTAAAGATATTTATTAGGGCTGGGATTTCCTTGTAATTATATCTTTTCAGAAATCTGATATTGCAGGGATCTCTCAAGTTCTACCCGTTTCAAGGGATTTTGGGTTGATTTAGACCACTTTTATTTTATATATTTTTACATATTTCGATTTATTTATACATATTTTTGGTACAGATTCAAGCTATAAGATTTTTTGGGGTTTTCCATTTACAATCACTGGTGGTGGTGGTGGAAATAAATTTATATGTACGCCACTGAATCTTACTTGCAGACTTAATTTTTTAAGGCTTCTGTTTAAAAAAATAATATTTAAACTTACATCCATCTTAGTTACTTCTTTTTTTAATTCGCTAACGCATTTTGTTCTCATTCATATGCTCCATTTTTGATCTATAGTAAAGTTTGTGATCCTGAATTCAATATTATTTAATTGACCATTGAGATTTTACACTTAAAAATTTCCCCTTGTTCCCATTCCATAAATGTATTGTTTTTGAAAACACTATTTGTGTGATAGGGACATGATGCTTTGTATTAAAGTATAATTTTACCCTTAATTTTAGGAAAAAGTGTATGACCAATTGCTTTTCCATATATTTAATTACACCTATGTTCATAAACGAAACAACGTAGAACGTAGAAACGAACATGTCGAAATAACGTAGTTTGTGTGTGAAAAAATATTTTTTAATGATTCTAAAATGTAAGCGTATGATGAAAATGGCTCGTTAATTTTAGATTGATTTGAGATTTTTTTTAAAAAATCCAACAGCTTACTGCAAATCCTCGAAAGAATCGGGACATTTTGATACCAGAAATGTGTCAACATCCGCAATGCATTCAACAAGAATATTGTTACTTTTAAGGTTTTGAATTTAGGGTCCAATCCGCGGTGCGTATGCGGCCCTCACAAGGAATTTCATGGCACTATCGGCCACAAAATTTAACGCTTATTCAAACTACATAGAATATAATCCACTTCTAAGTTTTTATTGCAGAAATGTGCTGAAAACCAGTTTTTTCGGGTCTAATTTCCAAAACATTTTCAGGGAAGAACCCCTTTAGAAGTAGACCCCCTGACTTAAAATTCAAAAGGTAAGGGACTTTAAAATGACATCTTCAGTAGAAACTCGAGTTGGGGGAAATAGTTTATAAAATTAAAATTTTATCGCCATATGGCTTTACCGATACAGCAATTATTTAGTTTTTTCTTTAAAATATACAATTAATTAATATAAAAGGAGCTATCAAATCAGTAGATGCATTTCTTCTGTAAGTATTATTTCGGAAGGGCCGCATTTGTCCATCTAAATGTATTTAGAGCTCAGTTTTGTTATTTTTTCCAACTTCTTGAGAAAAGAAACCCCAACCTCTTTTAATACTTTTAGCTTCAAAACACTTCTTGTTCTTAAAATTTCCTTATGAATCAAGTTTGAGGAATTTGCTTAATAATGTTAACCACAATAAAATGGCGTAATTGGTACATTACTAATTTAAACTTTATTAAAAACAACACAGGATTACAGACTTTCATATTTCACTAAATTACTAGCCTTTCATAAGAGAAATTCGTTATGGAAAATAATTTGCTTTCATTGTTACTTAAAAAAAGATTGTTTTAAGAATATGTGTTTCAGGAACACACTTCAGTTCGTACGCTTTTTTTTAACTGGTGGTTGACCCTTATGTAGCACATTCACATTAGCAAATCTGCTTTTTAAATATTCGACCTTTTGAATGTAATTGTGTCCTTCTGCAATGCTAAGCGGCGTATGACCATTACTATCTACACAATTTAGAGCTGCTCCGCTTTCTACTAACACTTTGACTGCTTCCAGAGACCCATTCAACACTGCTGTGTGCAGAGGAGTAACTCCATACAAAGTTTGGGCATTCAAATTCGCACCTTTGCCGATTAAGAGCTTGAGAACGTTAATTCGTTTTTCACCAGCTGCGAAGTGAAGCGGAGTCAAACCACGCAGAGCGCCATTTATATCTACACAATTTAGAGCTGCTCCGCTGTCTAATAAAACTTCGACCGCTTCCACACACCCAAAGTGGGCTGCTCCGTGCAGAGGCGTCCATCCGAGCCGATCTTCAGCATTCAAATCTGCACCTTTGCCGATAAACAGCTTGAGTATATCGATTTTATTTCCTTGTGCCGCAATATGAAATGGCGAAGTATCACAGGGAGTGCACTCATCGAAAGACGCACCGCTGTCTACTAAAATTTCGACCACTTCCAGACACCCGGAGTGCACCGCTGCTTGGAGGGGGGTCCCTGCTATCCCCCCAGACCCACTCACGTGACCCAAAGCTGCACCTTTGCGGATTAACAGCTTCAGTGTATCGATTTTTTTTAGTCTAACTGCGTAGTGGAGCGGTGTAATACCATAGAGATCGCCCTCATCTAAAAGAGCTCCGCATTCTACTAAAACTTGGACCGCTTCCGGACACCCACGCCTCACTGCTGTATGAAGAGGGGTCGATCCGGACCCACTTTTAGCATTCAAAGCTGCACCTTTGCTGATAAACAGCTTGAGAACGTTAATTTGGTTATATCTAGCTGCAATATGTAGTGGTGCTTCTTCCCTATCATTTATAGCATCTAGAGAAGCGCCACACTCTATTAAAGCTGTTACTATTTCTATTACACTACCTTCCGCTTTTCCAGTTTTATCAAGTGCGGAATTGTTTTTTAGATTTACGTATGCAATGTTGAAATGACATTCAGCAGCAGCTGCTGCTAAATGCAAGGCCGTTCCTCTCTCTCCTTTCAAACATTTGGCATTAACATCGACGGTTGAAAGGCACGAGAGCATCATCTTGACCATGAATGAGTTCCGCCTTAACACGGCCACTTGAAGAGCGGTGAATCCGTCTTCGTTATAATCATTCACCCGAGCACTGGGAAACGAGCGGAGTGCAGCGCGAATGTCGCCTTCACTGCACTTCTCGGAGGAATTATTGTTTAGCACCAACTGATGAATAAGGTAGTTTCCATGGGGATACTTCACGTCACACGCTAACAATTGCAGAGATGTAGGTAGTTGCTCATTGGATGAAGATTCCATACCTGCAAATTCATTAAATATTAGTATTAGTGAAGAAAAAAATATCATTTAACTTACTAGTACACTCGTGTCCAAAAATTAAGGATAGTTTGATTTTTTGAGAATTTTGACACAATTTTTTCCCTTAACAATGAAATACCTGCCATAGCATGGAAAGGGAATATGTGGCCCGCGATCAAATCACCCAAACAATAGTTTTAAGGGGGTACAGAAACAGAAGCCTTCCATTGTAAATGGAGTTCCATACTCATTCGGAAAGGTAGGAGAAACGTCTATGTGAGAGACATTTAGCATGTATCATTTTTTTAACATCTACCCATTATTAAGCACAAAACCTCTAGAAAATTTGCTGAAAACTGGTCCGTCATATCGTGGTTGCACGGATCGCATCTTTTCAAAAATGGCCATTTCGGGTTGTGGCCCTTTTGAAAAACGGCTACACACAAATTGGTTCAACTTTATGGGAACATCCTTATCCTAAGGAAATATTGTATCTCGCAAATTGTATTAATTTACTTTCAAAGGGCAGACCTTACATTTCTGTAGTAGAACTGAGTATTACCAAAAAAAAAAATTTCGAAATGTTTGGCAGGAAAATTCAAACTTTATCCTCCCTGTATTTTTCTTTACATTTTATGTACACAAGAAATTGTGGCGAGCTTACTCACCACTATAAGAGTCGATATAGTGGTAGTAGTAAAGTAATTCGAATGGTTTATTCATACCGACTGAAGTGAATATAACTCCGAAGTATATTTTGGGTTGTATGACCTTCTGATCGGTATCTTCCCCGTGGCTCGCAACTTGCTACAAAACAGTTATGGACTGAAATTAAAGTCACAAGTTACAGACCTATTTGCACTGAGGAGACGACCTCTATCAATCATCTGTTTGACTTATTTCACCCCAACGCAACTTACTTGATACTACCTTAAATTGATTGATAGAATCAGTGGTTCCCAAAGTGGCATTGAAGCATTCTTGGGGGGTGCGGTGATGAGTTGATAGAAAATTGGGGGGGGGGCATTGACAACTTTTAAACTATTGCTTCTTAATGTCATTTTTATGTATAAATCACTTTTTAACATGCTAAAACTGAGAAATTTCCCGGGAAGACCCCCTATCCTATACCTTTGGATTGAGATATCAATAATTTAAGTAATTTTTGAGATGAAAGCAGAAAAATTTCCGGTTGGGATACTAAATTTCCCTTCCTTTGGAAATATTGCAAAGGGGGTATACGCCCTGGATATCAAACAAATGGTTTCAGTATATTCAGACAGAATTATGTAAAGAATTATATGGAATCAAATTTTATAAAAGGGTAGAGTCGAATTATTACCTTAATTATTTCAAATTAAATTTCAAGGCGCATAGAAAACAACTTTTGAATATTGTCCATCCTTTACTAGATTTTTAAAATGTTATTTTGCTTGGTTATAAATTAAAGTATTTTTATTACAAAACGTTGATATGAAGTTCTAAGAAATATAAGCAAATTAGGGGGAAATTTGTAAGCGGGCAGTGGAAAATTTTCTTCTTGACATTTGGGCGGTGGTTCCGAAAAGTTTGGGAACCCCTGGAATAGATGAACTGTATTGAATGAAACTTTGTTGAAATTATACTGTGAAAGAAATATTTTCTACATAAAAATTAGTTTTTTAAAGGTTAAGTTATTTGTTATATTAAACCTTATTTTATTTTCAGGTTTTAATGTCAATATTAAATAACATTTCGTGTTATTTATTTTTTATCGAACTTTTTTTACATATTTTTTTTTTTTATTTATCAGTCAAAAATTGGGGGTCCTTTCTTTCGTAGTGTGCCTACTGTAGCAAATTATCTTAATCGGGCCCTGAGGACTTTATGCTCAAAATTATTTAGTTTCAGGGAGTTTACAATATGGCCGTAGCCATCATTAATTTGGTCTCCCCGTCCGAAATCTTTCGTCACAGATTTTTAATTTGAGTATCATCAGTTTTTCAACCAGCGTCCAATTGTTTAAAGTTTAAAATGCCCACTTCCTCGATTTTAAAAAATTTCCTTACGCTGTCATTTCTCCCGAAAAATTTTGGAATTAGTTTCACCAAATGCATACTTCAATTTCCTCTTTTATTTGCAATGTCAAATAAAACTAATGACTATCAGTTTGCTTTTCAAATCATGTAAATGTAGACCCCTAACTGAGAGAAACTTAGCTGACCATACAAGAATTACGGTTAAAACAAATAAATATTTACAACAAACGAGATCAAGCTACCTAGCTCTCCATAGCATTCCATGCTGGCAAGCATAAAAAAGTATAACCTAGCATAAATATACATAGCAAAAACTAGCATATTTGTTTGCTAGTTCCAGCATAAAATTTTGACCTGGGTAGACATTCCGATTTTAGTTCGGCACAAACACTGAGCTATCAGAAAATCTATCCAAAAAGTATTGCGCTTAGCGAAAACGTCTTCACCGTGCCTTCACACACACAAGGGGAACGAGTGTAATTTCCCACATTTAAACCATTATTTATTAGCCTCTACAGACGTGTTTACCAAGCTTTTTTAACTCGCGGCGCCCCTACTCTGACTAAAAATTTTTCCTCGGCGCCCTCTTGTAAAAAAGAGCAAGCTTTTGAAAAATGGAAACTTTAAGTTTTTTAAAATTTTAGACATTATAAAAAGGTTTTTCCTTTGTTAATTTGATGATGCCATTAAAATAAAAGCAAATTAAACGTACAAACTTTTATGAATATCTTCTACTTTTTTTTTATCGAGTTTTTATCAACCACCCCTTTTAACCTTCTTTGAATACGTTTCGTATAATGATTATAAAATCAACTTAAAGCCTAAAATTTCCCTCTATTTTTTTTAAAGTTCAAATTATTAAAACACTTTTTACGTTTCAATATATTTTTTAGTAGAGATAAATAATGGAAGAGGATATATGCAAGGAGATATCAGGAGATAAGGAGGATATATGCCCTGTTTCAAAACTTTAACAATGATCTCGGCGTATACCAGGGTTGGCAAATATCACATGATATTTATATAAATATCAAAGTATCGGATATTTTTTATATATATACGATGTTTTTAAATTTAAGCTAGAAAATTACTGTTTATTTTAAAAGTGATTATTACAAGACCAAACCAAAGTATTTCTACTTAAGAGAACTTTTAATTAAATCTCAATTACCCAGAGAATATTTGTCAATAATAACTACAAGAAAACATCACTGTACCAAAAATTGTATGTATGTACTACGTATGTATCATAATCTCATTTCTGCTTCAAAGAAAATATTTGTTGCCAAAAAAGTTTAGCTTTACTGTAATTAATAAATTGAAGAACAATGTATTCAATTATGATTTGAGAGATATTAATAGTTTGTGCCAAAGAAAACAAAATAAAAAAAACTGTTTCTAAAATACATTACTTCCTATGCTAACTTGTGTTTATAGTTTATGTTGCTAAGGGGACATCCATAAATTACGTGAGGTAAAAAAGGGGGAGAGGGGTTTGGAAAAATCTCACCAAATTTCATCAAGGGGGGAGGGGGGTCGATTATAATCTCACGTCAACTTTTTAAGTTAGAAATTATATGATTTTCTTTGTTTTTTAAATATGAAAAGGGAAAATAATTTTTAAAAAGTTGTAGGTAAATCTCACGTGAAGGGGAGGAGGGGTCCAGTAAAATCTCAGCAAGGATGGAGGGTGGGTCCAGATTTTTGAAAAAACACCTCACGTAATTTATGGATGTCCCCTAAGGTAAGATCTTATGAGGTTTGATAAAATATTATATTTTAAATTAATGATTATACAATTTTATATGTATTAAATTGAAATAACAAGGTTAAATTTTTTTTTCATAATTTAATCAACATGACAACAAAGTATTCAAAAATGAATTTTGGGGGTATAATCGAATAAATATCATGATATGTATCGTGATTATCACGATATATATCAAGAGATATATATCGGCCAATCCTCCAGCACAGTCTCATAAAAATTAAGGTTTAAAAGATTATATGGAATGTTGATCTTAATTAGAAAAAGATGTGACTATTGGAAATGACGTCATGGTGCTCAGAGAAAGATATCCCCCAGCGTAAACCCCCTGATGGGCCCACCAAGTGGGTGCGAAAGTCGTTTTCCGAAAAGTAGCTTTCCTGCGGAACATGGCGAAAGTGACGTCAGCGTAGTTCGGAGAGGACAATATGCGCTGGAAATAAACAACACCACGTGGGGAAAAAAGAGACCTTCCCAGCTGATTGGAATTGGTCCATCCTGTCAAGCATCGCACGTTCAAAAATAAATTCCTAATCATTTTCTTTAAAAATCGTTATTTTTAACTTTAAATTTTGATACAAACATTTTCGTCTCATTTTAAACTGTCCCCAGGATAACTCAAGTAATTCTGACTCAATTTTCGAAATGAAATTCTCAGACTTCTCAAACTTTTTCGGATATAAACGTTAACCACCGTAAAGCTATTTAAAGATGTTTGTTTCTTACATTTCTCATAAAATACCAAAAAAAAAAAATACCTATAAAATTAAAGGTTTAATCCTAATAAGCTTTAAAGGAAATTCCCTTCATCCCCCTGAGTTTCTATTATCTCCCTAACCCTAATACAAACTCGGTAGCAAAAATACTGTACTGCTCCTCATTAAAAATGGTCCCAAAGAATACTGCAGTCCTACGGCACATGCCTAAATACGACCTTGATGTACGGTTATAAATTATTTCAGAAAAAATAACCCAAAAATTTAAAGGAACAAAATGCACTTAACACTTAAAAGATACATTTAACACTTACACTTGGTTTTCTGCTTTTCATATTCTTTTCAAGTAATGCTATTTAGTATACTATATACCCATATGCTGATATTAAAATATTTAATATTTGTGTTGACGAATTTATTAATGCAATTAAATATAGATTACTATTTATGATTTCAAAATAATGAATAAAAACGTGACGGAAGTCATATGAGTCAACGATATCCAACAATGGCGGGTATACAAACAAGTCCACGTGTTAACAAAAAATACCGTTAATATCATAATTAAATAATAATAATATAATAAATGTATTAATATATAGCATGGGTATATACATACTAAATAGCATTACTTAAAATGAAAAATGTCAGAAGTTTAAAGTTAAAGTGCAACCCGATACGAAAAGCAGATAACCACGTGAAACTTTTGAACATATGAAACTTTTAATATATGATTATAATAATTAATTATGCATATAATTTAATTAAGTATACATTAGCGATAACTAAGCAAAATAGGCACTTACTTGAAATATATCCAAATGAAATAAAATCAGCTCACGGTAACTGAAATTTACAGGCACAAACAAATATATTGACCAGCAAGGCGAACAACACACACTCTATGACCAAGAGGGCACAGGTGAAAGTGAGGATGCTGCCAGATCCAGAGTTCACCCTTGGGTGTGATCACAGAGAAATATCCTAACAGAGGGTCCACGAGGCTATTTTCAAATGCGTTACTGATGTGAGGGCGCCACACTAGAGTCTGGAAAGTATGCCGGCCGCTTAAATCTCTCGCCAAATTAGAACTCAGCGCATGCGCAAAATGGTGTTTTCGATCTCCCATAGGCAGCCGGCGAACGATTCAGACTAGACCTAGACGCTAGTGAGTTTAGTGCGATCCCAGCGCCACAATTCTCCCAACCTATAACAAGATGTCATGATTTTCGATTTCCATTATGGCCTATGGCCGTGGACTCTCTGTTCTAGTACTCTGTGGGTGCGATCTACCTGGAAAACTGGTGGCGCCACCATGCACAGGGCACAAAAGGGGGTACAATACGAACCGGACTTTTCTGTCCCAAAAGAGAAGGGATGTCCCTCCTAAATGTTTATTAGGGATTTTTTACTGTAAAACGCGGTGAGAATCGGTATACACTTTTTCTGGCATATAGCACTTAGTTTATGCTTTTAATTCCCTTACAAATTACTTTCCTGGTGAATTCGCCCATAGATTATTAATTTAAGGAGGCCATTGAAATTGAATCGTCAGTTTGAAAAAGGGAATAAGTCAAAAAATTGACAAATTGACTTTTTGTGTTCAAAAATATATCTGAGTGCAAAGAGGGAGAAAATAACTACCCCCTATCGGCAGATATAGCTCCTTGAATTTGCGAAATCGATTCCATTCATTGTATTTTTTAATTCAATTTGAAATTACAGTTAATTTTTCTTTCTTTTCTTATTTTTTTTGATGTAAACTAAGCCAAAATAAAATTTTCTTGTAATTTAAACTTTTTTTATACAGGGAATGTTTGACTCCATTCATATTCACTAACTCCATTGATCCTGCCTTAATGACTCAGTTTCATAATAATTTTGAATTTTATTTGTTTTAATCTTTCTATTTCTCACTTTTATACTGTGAACTAAGCAGAAATTCAATTTAATTTCAATTTAAGTGGTTTTTAAAATTTTTCTTTAGTTGAAATTTCATAAGGTTGAAGAAGGGAATAAGTCCATCATATTTTTTCAACTGTGAAACAATTTTTAAATACACTTATAATTTTTTCGATGATTGTTCTGTATTCTTAACAGTGTCATGAATTTCCTGTAAAAATTTGGTGGCTATAGGAAAAAAATTCTATTACTTATACAGGTTTTTATTTTGATTTTCTCAAAACATTGTTTTCGGACTTATTCCCTTCTTTTAACTGACGATTCAATTATATTAAGTAGCTGCATTCATTAAAATAGTAAAGCTATTGAAATCAGCCAAACAAAAGATAAGAAGTGTTTTATAATTAGTACATAAGAAGTGTTTTATAATAAGTACATAATAAGTGTTTTATAATTAGTATGTAAGAAGTGTTTTACAATTAGTATGTAAGAAGTGTTTTATAATTAGTATGTAAGAAGTGTTTTATAATTAGTATGTAAGAAGTGTTTTATAATTAGTATGTAAGAAGTGTTTTATAATTAGTATATATTAGTATATTTATTTATTTAAATTTAGTTTATTAGTTTTTTAGTTTATTATTATTAGTATATTAGTTTATTTAAATTTTTTTACAATATATTTCACAATAACATCGACTGTTCTTTAATTCTTCATGAATTCAGTTTAATTGTTCCACAATACATACAATATAAGAAATAAAACAACTTTCCTTGTTCCTCTTCTCTCAAAAAATTACTTAAAACAACAACCTTTAATACAATTTATAAAACTTGTCAATAGTCTTCACAACTCTGATATTTTTTTTGATAGTTTCTCAAAGATAAAAAGTTACCTAGATAGTTACCATGCCTCTTTTGTTCCAAGAAATTTTTCCTCTATTTGATGTACTTAAATTCAGTTTTGCTGTATTGATTTTTTCTAATTTTGTATTGCTCCTTCTATTTTATATGGTATTTGTGTCTTAGATTAACTTATTCCATATGTAGTCTGTGTTTTGTCATTGTTTTCCCATGTAATTGGATTTTGTGTCTGTTTGGGTGAAATAAATAAATAAATAAATATATGAAGAAAAATTATGGTACAATTTAAACGAAGAGCTTTGCATTTGAAGTTTGTTTTTTCATTAAGTGATTACCAAAGAGCACTTATTGCGCTAAAATCAATTTAATAAATAAACTTCAATGGACATTCGGAGGTGTAAAGTCACCCGTTAAACCTCCTGTGGCTTCCTGGACAAAAGATTTTCCCACAGCCATCGAAGGTCGGTGCTGTTTCATAGCGGTCTGAAATCCACCTGTAAATTCCAGGGATACCCCAGATGAAGGGGGAATAGAAAAGAGTTCTCAGTGGAAGCTCAGCACGGGATTTTTTTTATTTAAAAGTTATTGCACTACTCATCATGCTCTAACAGGTCTCGCTTACAGGTGTAAGTGGTTAAAGAACAAATCTAAATTACAATAGAAACAGAGCAATAATTTAAAATCTTAAACTGTAAACAAAATTGCATAAAATGTTTAGGTTTTCGGTGCGAATAACAAACAAGAACAAACTAGGTAGCCAAGAAAAACCCCGAGTATCTAAACTCCTTTTTTAAACTTTTTCTTTGGTTAGTTAGAATATAGAAAAAGGTATTTGTAGTTTGAGTTTGTAAGGAAAGCGATTTTGATATTTCAGGGAACATCCTAGTTCTTAACAACTTATAACGTCTTTCAAATTCTGAACTAAGACTAACTAAGTTGGATTAATAGGTCCGTATGGAAGACAAGCACACACTAAAAAGAGATAATTTTAAAGATTGCTTGTATGGGAGAAGGGTGATAATAAAATACTATTTTTAACTCAATGTCTTTTTGGCTTCTAACCTATCTCTGAGCAACAAAAACGATGTACGACGTGACTGATTTAAACCTTTAACTCTTAAAAACCATTTTGTAAGGAATTGTTTTTCCGAACCCTAACCTTTCGAACCATTCTAAAAACGGGACTAGCCCCGTAACCGAAGCAAGGGGTTCCATTGGTCCCATAGTAAATTTTTAAGGGATATTAAACAGAAAACGTAATTAAAATTTAAATTAAACATTGTTTAAAAGTGAAGTATAGAACTCTTTTGCATTCGGAGTCCTCGCTCTCTCTATCTTGATTCCATCTTTAATTTATGAATATAAATTTAAATTACATATCTACTAACACCTCTTTAATAATTTTGGTAAAAAATATGAAAGTTTAACTATGAGATGTAACTTGTAACAAATCCCTTTTTTAATGATTCATTGATACAATAAAGTTCCCTGCCTTATATTAAAGTGTTAAGAAGTTAGAAAACCGAAATGAAAATCGTGTTAAAACTCGCACGTAAGCGAAAGAATCAACAGGTGTGTGGCCCCTCCCACATTCTTCACTCCAGACTCGCCTCAAATTCAATGGGACACCAGGGAGCGTGACTCCCCCTATTCAAGAGGTCAAAATCCACTACCGTCGAGATAAGATAACAAAGGTGGCGGTCAAGCACCCTCTTCTAGGCACTCTACCCTCTTCCCTTACAAAACGACCTTGACGGCGCTTGAGGTGAACTGAGTAAACAAATAAACCCACGTGGTCGCTATTTACATCAAAAGTTCGATAACCATCAAAAACTCGAAGCGATATTTTTATAGAAAAATATAAAATCATACAAAGAATAACATTCTACAATATGAATACGTTAATGAAGAGAGAATGTGTAAAGTTTGAAGAAATTAACAGGATTGTTCAATTTTGGGAGCGATATACTTTTAATTTTTACCATCACGCCATCACGGAGATATATAATCCTTATTTCAATGGTGTATTTGCATTTGAATAATTTATTTAAGAAATCCGTCAACACACATGTTAGAACAATAACAGTTAAAAAGACATAGCTTGTGTTAATAATGTGTGTGTGTTTTGTGCTTGCCAAAAAATATTTAAATTACGGTTAACATTCTTATAAAATGTATAAAAAGAACTATTTTTTGGATAGGTATTTTTAGATATTGGTAAATATACCCATTTAAATTATACAATGTAAAGATATTTATTAGGGCTGGGATTTCCTTGTAATTATATCTTTTCAGAAATCTGATATTGCAGGGATCTCTCAAGTTCTACCCGTTTCAAGGGATTTTGGGTTGATTTAGACCACTTTTATTTTATATATTTTTACATATTTCGATTTATTTATACATATTTTTGGTACAGATTCAAGCTATAAGATTTTTTGGGGTTTTCCATTTACAATCACTGGTGGTGGTGGTGGAAATAAATTTATATGTACGCCACTGAATCTTACTTGCAGACTTAATTTTTTAAGGCTTCTGTTTAAAAAAATAATATTTAAACTTACATCCATCTTAGTTACTTCTTTTTTTAATTCGCTAACGCATTTTGTTCTCATTCATATGCTCCATTTTTGATCTATAGTAAAGTTTGTGATCCTGAATTCAATATTATTTAATTGACCATTGAGATTTTACACTTAAAAATTTCCCCTTGTTCCCATTCCATAAATGTATTGTTTTTGAAAACACTATTTGTGTGATAGGGACATGATGCTTTGTATTAAAGTATAATTTTACCCTTAATTTTAGGAAAAAGTGTATGACCAATTGCTTTTCCATATATTTAATTACACCTATGTTCATTTCGAAATAACGTAGTTTGTGTGTGAAAAAATATTTTTTAATGATTCTAAAATGTAAGCGTATGATGAAAATGGCTCGTTAATTTTAGATTGATTTGAGATTTTTTTTAAAAAATCCAACAGCTTACTGCAAATCCTCGAAAGAATCGGGACATTTTGATACCAGAAATGTGTCAACATCCGCAATGCATTCAACAAGAATATTGTTACTTTTAAGGTTTTGAATTTAGGGTCCAATCCGCGGTGCGTATGCGGCCCTCACAAGGAATTTCATGGCACTATCGGCCACAAAATTTAACGCTTATTCAAACTACATAGAATATAATCCACTTCTAAGTTTTTATTGCAGAAATGTGCTGAAAACCAGTTTTTTCGGGTCTAATTTCCAAAACATTTTCAGGGAAGAACCCCTTTAGAAGTAGACCCCCTGACTTAAAATTCAAAAGGTAAGGGACTTTAAAATGACATCTTCAGTAGAAACTCGAGTTGGGGGAAATAGTTTATAAAATTAAAATTTTATCGCCATATGGCTTTACCGATACAGCAATTATTTAGTTTTTTCTTTAAAATATACAATTAATTAATATAAAAGGAGCTATCAAATCAGTAGATGCATTTCTTCTGTAAGTATTATTTCGGAAGGGCCGCATTTGTCCATCTAAATGTATTTAGAGCTCAGTTTTGTTATTTTTTCCAACTTCTTGAGAAAAGAAACCCCAACCTCTTTTAATACTTTTAGCTTCAAAACACTTCTTGTTCTTAAAATTTCCTTATGAATCAAGTTTGAGGAATTTGCTTAATAATGTTAACCACAATAAAATGGCGTAATTGGTACATTACTAATTTAAACTTTATTAAAAACAACACAGGATTACAGACTTTCATATTTCACTAAATTACTAGCCTTTCATAAGAGAAATTCGTTATGGAAAATAATTTGCTTTCATTGTTACTTAAAAAAAGATTGTTTTAAGAATATGTGTTTCAGGAACACACTTCAGTTCGTACGCTTTTTTTTAACTGGTGGTTGACCCTTATGTAGCACATTCACATTAGCAAATCTGCTTTTTAAATATTCGACCTTTTGAATGTAATTGTGTCCTTCTGCAATGCTAAGCGGCGTATGACCATTACTATCTACACAATTTAGAGCTGCTCCGCTTTCTACTAACACTTTGACTGCTTCCAGAGACCCATTCAACACTGCTGTGTGCAGAGGAGTAACTCCATACAAAGTTTGGGCATTCAAATTCGCACCTTTGCCGATTAAGAGCTTGAGAACGTTAATTCGTTTTTCACCAGCTGCGAAGTGAAGCGGAGTCAAACCACGCAGAGCGCCATTTATATCTACACAATTTAGAGCTGCTCCGCTGTCTAATAAAACTTCGACCGCTTCCACACACCCAAAGTGGGCTGCTCCGTGCAGAGGCGTCCATCCGAGCCGATCTTCAGCATTCAAATCTGCACCTTTGCCGATAAACAGCTTGAGTATATCGATTTTATTTCCTTGTGCCGCAATATGAAATGGCGAAGTATCACAGGGAGTGCACTCATCGAAAGACGCACCGCTGTCTACTAAAATTTCGACCACTTCCAGACACCCGGAGTGCACCGCTGCTTGGAGGGGGGTCCCTGCTATCCCCCCAGACCCACTCACGTGACCCAAAGCTGCACCTTTGCGGATTAACAGCTTCAGTGTATCGATTTTTTTTAGTCTAACTGCGTAGTGGAGCGGTGTAATACCATAGAGATCGCCCTCATCTAAAAGAGCTCCGCATTCTACTAAAACTTGGACCGCTTCCGGACACCCACGCCTCACTGCTGTATGAAGAGGGGTCGATCCGGACCCACTTTTAGCATTCAAAGCTGCACCTTTGCTGATAAACAGCTTGAGAACGTTAATTTGGTTATATCTAGCTGCAATATGTAGTGGTGCTTCTTCCCTATCATTTATAGCATCTAGAGAAGCGCCACACTCTATTAAAGCTGTTACTATTTCTATTACACTACCTTCCGCTTTTCCAGTTTTATCAAGTGCGGAATTGTTTTTTAGATTTACGTATGCAATGTTGAAATGACATTCAGCAGCAGCTGCTGCTAAATGCAAGGCCGTTCCTCTCTCTCCTTTCAAACATTTGGCATTAACATCGACGGTTGAAAGGCACGAGAGCATCATCTTGACCATGAATGAGTTCCGCCTTAACACGGCCACTTGAAGAGCGGTGAATCCGTCTTCGTTATAATCATTCACCCGAGCACTGGGAAACGAGCGGAGTGCAGCGCGAATGTCGCCTTCACTGCACTTCTCGGAGGAATTATTGTTTAGCACCAACTGATGAATAAGGTAGTTTCCATGGGGATACTTCACGTCACACGCTAACAATTGCAGAGATGTAGGTAGTTGCTCATTGGATGAAGATTCCATACCTGCAAATTCATTAAATATTAGTATTAGTGAAGAAAAAAATATCATTTAACTTACTAGTACACTCGTGTCCAAAAATTAAGGATAGTTTGATTTTTTGAGAATTTTGACACAATTTTTTCCCTTAACAATGAAATACCTGCCATAGCATGGAAAGGGAATATGTGGCCCGCGATCAAATCACCCAAACAATAGTTTTAAGGGGGTACAGAAACAGAAGCCTTCCATTGTAAATGGAGTTCCATACTCATTCGGAAAGGTAGGAGAAACGTCTATGTGAGAGACATTTAGCATGTATCATTTTTTTAACATCTACCCATTATTAAGCACAAAACCTCTAGAAAATTTGCTGAAAACTGGTCCGTCATATCGTGGTTGCACGGATCGCATCTTTTCAAAAATGGCCATTTCGGGTTGTGGCCCTTTTGAAAAACGGCTACACACAAATTGGTTCAACTTTATGGGAACATCCTTATCCTAAGGAAATATTGTATCTCGCAAATTGTATTAATTTACTTTCAAAGGGCAGACCTTACCTTTCTGTAGTAGAACTGAGTATTACCAAAAAAAAAAATTTCGAAATGTTTGGCAGGAAAATTCAAACTTTATCCTCCCTGTATTTTTCTTTACATTTTATGTACACAAGAAATTGTGGCGAGCTTACTCACCACTATAAGAGTCGATATAGTGGTAGTAGTAAAGTAATTCGAATGGTTTATTCATACCGACTGAAGTGAATATAACTCCGAAGTATATTTTGGGTTGTATGACCTTCTGATCGGTATCTTCCCCGTGGCTCGCAACTTGCTACAAAACAGTTATGGACTGAAATTAAAGTCACAAGTTACAGACCTATTTGCACTGAGGAGACGACCTCTATCAATCATCTGTTTGACTTATTTCACCCCAACGCAACTTACTTGATACTACCTTAAATTGATTGATAGAATCAGTGGTTCCCAAAGTGGCATTGAAGCATTCTTGGGGGGTGCGGTGATGAGTTGATAGAAAATTGGGGGGGGGGCATTGACAACTTTTAAACTATTGCTTCTTAATGTCATTTTTATGTATAAATCACTTTTTAACATGCTAAAACTGAGAAATTTCCCGGGAAGACCCCCTATCCTATACCTTTGGATTGAGATATCAATAATTTAAGTAATTTTTGAGATGAAAGCAGAAAAATTTCCGGTTGGGATACTAAATTTCCCTTCCTTTGGAAATATTGCAAAGGGGGTATACGCCCTGGATATCAAACAAATGGTTTCAGTATATTCAGACAGAATTATGTAAAGAATTATATGGAATCAAATTTTATAAAAGGGTAGAGTCGAATTATTACCTTAATTATTTCAAATTAAATTTCAAGGCGCATAGAAAACAACTTTTGAATATTGTCCATCCTTTACTAGATTTTTAAAATGTTATTTTGCTTGGTTATAAATTAAAGTATTTTTATTACAAAACTTTGATATGAAGTTCTAAGAAATATAAGCAAATTAGGGGGAAATTTGTAAGCGGGCAGTGGAAAATTTTCTTCTTGACATTTGGGCGGTGGTTCCGAAAAGTTTGGGAACCCCTGGAATAGATGAACTGTATTGAATGAAACTTTGTTGAAATTATACTGTGAAAGAAATATTTTCTACATAAAAATTAGTTTTTTAAAGGTTAAGTTATTTGTTATATTAAACCTTATTTTATTTTCAGGTTTTAATGTCAATATTAAATAACATTTCGTGTTATTTATTTTTTATCGAACTTTTTTTACATATTTTTTTTTTTTATTTATCAGTCAAAAATTGGGGGTCCTTTCTTTCGTAGTGTGCCTACTGTAGCAAATTATCTTAATCGGGCCCTGAGGACTTTATGCTCAAAATTATTTAGTTTCAGGGAGTTTACAATATGGCCGTAGCCATCATTAATTTGGTCTCCCCGTCCGAAATCTTTCGTCACAGATTTTTAATTTGAGTATCATCAGTTTTTCAACCAGCGTCCAATTGTTTAAAGTTTAAAATGCCCACTTCCTCGATTTTAAAAAATTTCCTTACGCTGTCATTTCTCCCGAAAAATTTTGGAATTAGTTTCACCAAATGCATACTTCAATTTCCTCTTTTATTTGCAATGTCAAATAAAACTAATGACTATCAGTTTGCTTTTCAAATCATGTAAATGTAGACCCCTAACTGAGAGAAACTTAGCTGACCATACAAGAATTACGGTTAAAACAAATAAATATTTACAACAAACGAGATCAAGCTACCTAGCTCTCCATAGCATTCCATGCTGGCAAGCATAAAAAAGTATAACCTAGCATAAATATACATAGCAAAAACTAGCATATTTGTTTGCTAGTTCCAGCATAAAATTTTGACCTGGGTAGACATTCCGATTTTAGTTCGGCACAAACACTGAGCTATCAGAAAATCTATCCAAAAAATATTGCGCTTAGCGAAAACGTCTTCACCGTGCCTTCACACACACAAGGGGAACGAGTGTAATTTCCCACATTTAAACCATTATTTATTAGCCTCTACAGACGTGTTTACCAAGCTTTTTTAACTCGCGGCGCCCCTACTCTGACTAAAAATTTTTCCTCGGCGCCCTCTTGTAAAAAAGAGCAAGCTTTTGAAAAATGGAAACTTTAAGTTTTTTAAAATTTTAGACATTATAAAAAGGTTTTTCCTTTGTTAATTTGATGATGCCATTAAAATAAAAGCAAATTAAACGTACAAACTTTTATGAATATCTTCTACTTTTTTTTTATCGAGTTTTTATCAACCACCCCTTTTAACCTTCTTTGAATACGTTTCGTATAATGATTATAAAATCAACTTAAAGCCTAAAATTTCCCTCTATTTTTTTTAAAGTTCATATTATTAAAACACTTTTTACGTTTCAATATATTTTTTAGTAGAGATAAATAATGGAAGAGGATATATGCAAGGAGATATCAGGATATAAGGAGGATATATGCCCTGTTTCAAAACTTTAACAATGATCTCGGCGTATACCAGGGTTGGCAAATATCACATGATATTTATATAAATATCAAAGTATCGGATATTTTTTATATATATACGATGTTTTTAAATTTAAACTAGAAAATTACTGTTTATTTTAAAAGTGATTATTACAAGACCAAACCAAAGTATTTCTACTTAAGAGAACTTTTAATTAAATCTCAATTACCCAGAGAATATTTGTCAATAATAACTACAAGAAAACATCACTGTACCAAAAATTGTATGTATGTACTACGTATGTATCATAATCTCATTTCTGCTTCAAAGAAAATATTTGTTGCCAAAAAAGTTTAGCTTTACTGTAATTAATAAATTGAAGAACAATGTATTCAATTATGATTTGAGAGATATTAATAGTTTGTGCCAAAGAAAACAAAATAAAAAAAACTGTTTCTAAAATACATTACTTCCTATGCTAACTTGTGTTTATAGTTTATGTTGCTAAGGGGACATCCATAAATTACGTGAGGTAAAAAAGGGGGAGAGGGGTTTGGAAAAATCTCACCAAATTTCATCAAGGGGGGAGGGGGGTCGATTATAATCTCACGTCAACTTTTTAAGTTAGAAATTATATGATTTTCTTTGTTTTTTAAGTATGAAAAGGGAAAATAATTTTTAAAAAGTTGTAGGTAAATCTCACGTGAAGGGGAGGAGGGGTCCAGTAAAATCTCACTAAATCTCAGCAAGGATGGAGGGTGGGTCCAGATTTTTGAAAAAACACCTCACGTATTTTATGGATGTCCCCTAAGGTAAGATCTGATGAGGTTTGATAAAATATTATATTTTAAATTAATGATTATACAATTTTATATGTATTAAATTGAAATAACAAGGTTAAATTTTTTTTTCATAATTTAATCAACATGACAACAAAGTATTCAAAAATGAATTTTGGGGGTATAATCGAATAAATATCATGATATGTATCGTGATTATCACGATATATATCAAGAGATATATATCGGCCAATCCTCCAGCACAGTCTCATAAAAATTAAGGTTTAAAAGATTATATGGAATGTTGATCTTAATTAGAAAAAGATGTGACTATTGGAAATGACGTCATGGTGCTCAGAGAAAGATATCCCCCAGCGTAAACCCCCTGATGGGCCCACCAAGTGGGTGCGAAAGTCGTTTTCCGAAAAGTAGCTTTCCTGCGGAACATGGCGAAAGTGACGTCAGCGTAGTTCGGAGAGGACAATATGCGCTGGAAATAAACAACACCACGTGGGGAAAAAAGAGACCTTCCCAGCTGATTGGAATTGGTCCATCCTGTCAAGCATCGCACGTTCAAAAATAAATTCCTAATCATTTTCTTTAAAAATCGTTATTTTTAACTTTAAATTTTGATACAAACATTTTCGTCTCATTTTAAACTGTCCCCAGGATAACTCAAGTAATTCTGACTCAATTTTCGAAATGAAATTCTCAGACTTCTCAAACTTTTTCGGATATAAACGTTAACCACCGTAAAGCTATTTAAAGATGTTTGTTTCTTACATTTCTCATAAAATACCAAAAAAAAAAAATACCTATAAAATTAAAGGTTTAATCCTAATAAGCTTTAAAGGAAATTCCCTTCATCCCCCTGAGTTTCTATTATCTCCCTAACCCTAATACAAACTCGGTAGCAAAAATACTGTACTGCTCCTCATTAAAAATGGTCCCAAAGAATACTGCAGTCCTACGGCACATGCCTAAATACGACCTTGATGTACGGTTATAAATTATTTCAGAAAAAATAACCCAAAAATTTAAAGGAACAAAATGCACTTAACACTTAAAAGATACATTTAACACTTACACTTGGTTTTCTGCTTTTCATATTCTTTTCAAGTAATGCTATTTAGTATACTATATACCCATATGCTGATATTAAAATATTTAATATTTGTGTTGACGAATTTATTAATGCAATTAAATATAGATTACTATTTATGATTTCAAAATAATGAATAAAAACGTGACGGAAGTCATATGAGTCAACGATATCCAACAATGGCGGGTATACAAACAAGTCCACGTGTTAACAAAAAATACCGTTAATATCATAATTAAATAATAATAATATAATAAATGTATTAATATATAGCATGGGTATATACATACTAAATAGCATTACTTAAAATGAAAAATGTCAGAAGTTTAAAGTTAAAGTGCAACCCGATACGAAAAGCAGATAACCACGTGAAACTTTTGAACATATGAAACTTTTAATATATGATTATAATAATTAATTATGCATATAATTTAATTAAGTATACATTAGCGATAACTAAGCAAAATAGGCACTTACTTGAAATATATCCAAATGAAATAAAATCAGCTCACGGTAACTGAAATTTACAGGCACAAACAAATATATTGACCAGCAAGGCGAACAACACACACTCTATGACCAAGAGGGCACAGGTGAAAGTGAGGATGCTGCCAGATCCAGAGTTCACCCTTGGGTGTGATCACAGAGAAATATCCTAACAGAGGGTCCACGAGGCTATTTTCAAATGCGTTACTGATGTGAGGGCGCCACACTAGAGTCTGGAAAGTATGCCGGCCGCTTAAATCTCTCGCCAAATTAGAACTCAGCGCATGCGCAAAATGGTGTTTTCGATCTCCCATAGGCAGCCGGCGAACGATTCAGACTAGACCTAGACGCTAGTGAGTTTAGTGCGATCCCAGCGCCACAATTCTCCCAACCTATAACAAGATGTCATGATTTTCGATTTCCATTATGGCCTATGGCCGTGGACTCTCTGTTCTAGTACTCTGTGGGTGCGATCTACCTGGAAAACTGGTGGCGCCACCATGCACAGGGCACAAAAGGGGGTACTATACGAACCGGACTTTTCTGTCCCAAAAGAGAAGGGATGTCCCTCCTAAATGTTTATTAGGGATTTTTTACTGTAAAACGCGGTGAGAATCGGTATACACTTTTTCTGGCATATAGCACTTAGTTTATGCTTTTAATTCCCTTACAAATTACTTTCCTGGTGAATTCGCCCATAGATTATTAATTTAAGGAGGCCATTGAAATTGAATCGTCAGTTTGAAAAAGGGAATAAGTCAAAAAATTGACAAATTGACTTTTTGTGTTCAAAAATATATCTGAGTGCAAAGAGGGAGAAAATAACTACCCCCTATCGGCAGATATAGCTCCTTGAATTTGCGAAATCGATTCCATTCATTGTATTTTTTAATTCAATTTGAAATTAAAGTTAATTTTTCTTTCTTTTCTTATTTTTTGTGATGTAAACTAAGCCAAAATAAAATTTTCTTGTAATTTAAACTTTTTTTATACAGGGAATGTTTGACTCCATTCATATTCGCTTACTCCATTGATCCTGCCTTAATGACTCAGTTTCATAATAATTTTGAATTTTATTTGTTTTAATCTTTCTATTTCTCACTTTTATACTGTGAACTAAGCAGAAATTCAATTTAAATTTCAATTTAAGTGGTTTTTAAAATTTTTCTTTAGTTGAAATTTCATAAGGTTGAAGAAGGGAATAAGTCCATCATATTTTTTCAACTGTGAAACAATTTTTAAATACACTTATAATTTTTTCGATGATTGTTCTGTATTCTTAACAGTGTCATGAATTTCCTGTAAAAATTTGGTGGCTATAGGAAAAAAATTCTATTACTTATACAGGTTTTTATTTTGATTTTCTCAAAACATTGTTTTCGGACTTATTCCCTTCTTTTAACTGACGATTCAATTATATTAAGTAGCTGCATTCATTAAAATAGTAAAGCTATTGAAATCAGCCAAACAAAAGATAAGAAGTGTTTTATAATTAGTACATAAGAAGTGTTTTATAATAAGTACATAATAAGTGTTTTATAATTAGTATGTAAGAAGTGTTTTATAATTAGTATGTAAGAAGTGTTTTATAATTAGTATGTAAGAAGTGTTTTATAATTAGTATGTAAGAAGTGTTTTATAATTAGTATGTAAGAAGTGTTTTATAATTAGTATATATTAGTATATTTATTTATTTAAATTTAGTTATTAGTTTATTAGTTTTTTAGTTTATTATTATTAGTATATTAGTTTATTTAAATTTTTTTACAATATATTTCACAATAACATCGACTGTTCTTTAATTCTTCATGAATTCAGTTTAATTGTTCCACAATACATACAATATAAGAAATAAAACAACTTTCCTTGTTCCTCTTCTCTCAAAAAATTACTTAAAACAACAACCTTTAATACAATTTATAAAACTTGTCAATAGTCTTCACAACTCTGATATTTTTTTTGATAGTTTCTCAAAGATAAAAAGTTACCTAGATAGTTACCATGCCTCTTTTGTTCCAAGAAATTTTTCCTCTATTTGATGTACTTAAATTCAGTTTTGCTGTATTGATTTTTTCTAATTTTGTATTGCTCCTTCTATTTTATATGGTATTTGTGTCTTAGATTAACTTATTCCATATGTAGTCTGTGTTTTGTCATTGTTTTCCCATGTAATTGGATTTTGTGTCTGTTTGGGTGAAATAAATAAATAAATAAATATATGAAGAAAAATTATGGTACAATTTAAACGAAGAGCTTTGCATTTGAAGTTTGTTTTTTCATTAAGTGATTACCAAAGAGCACTTATTGCGCTAAAATCAATTTAATAAATAAACTTCAATGGACATTCGGAGGTGTAAAGTCACCCGTTAAACCTCCTGTGGCTTCCTGGACAAAAGATTTTCCCACAGCCATCGAAGGTCGGTGCTGTTTCATAGCGGTCTGAAATCCACCTGTAAATTCCAGGGATACCCCAGATGAAGGGGGAATAGAAAAGAGTTCTCAGTGGAAGCTCAGCACGGGATTTTTTTTATTTAAAAGTTATTGCACTACTCATCATGCTCTAACAGGTCTCGCTTACAGGTGTAAGTGGTTAAAGAACAAATCTAAATTACAATAGAAACAGAGCAATAATTTAAAATCTTAAACTGTAAACAAAATTGCATAAAATGTTTAGGTTTTCGGTGCGAATAACAAACAAGAACAAACTAGGTAGCCAAGAAAAACCCCGAGTATCTAAACTCCTTTTTTAAACTTTTTCTTTGGTTAGTTAGAATATAGAAAAAGGTATTTGTAGTTTGAGTTTGTAAGGAAAGCGATTTTGATATTTCAGGGAACATCCTAGTTCTTAACAACTTATAACGTCTTTCAAATTCTGAACTAAGACTAACTAAGTTGGATTAATAGGTCCGTATGGAAGACAAGCACACACTAAAAAGAGATAATTTTAAAGATTGCTTGTATGGGAGAAGGGTGATAATAAAATACTATTTTTAACTCAATGTCTTTTTGGCTTCTAACCTATCTCTGAGCAACAAAAACGATGTACGACGTGACTGATTTAAACCTTTAACTCTTAAAAACCATTTTGTAAGGAATTGTTTTTCCGAACCCTAACCTTTCGAACCATTCTAAAAACGGGACTAGCCCCGTAACCGAAGCAAGGGGTTCCATTGGTCCCATAGTAAATTTTTAAGGGATATTAAACAGAAAACGTAATTAAAATTTAAATTAAACATTGTTTAAAAGTGAAGTATAGAACTCTTTTGCATTCGGAGTCCTCGCTCTCTCTATCTTGATTCCATCTTTAATTTATGAATATAAATTTAAATTACATATCTACTAACACCTCTTTAATAATTTTGGTAAAAAATATGAAAGTTTAACTATGAGATGTAACTTGTAACAAATCCCTTTTTTAATGATTCATTGATACAATAAAGTTCCCTGCCTTATATTAAAGTGTTAAGAAGTTAGAAAACCGAAATGAAAATCGTGTTAAAACTCGCACGTAAGCGAAAGAATCAACAGGTGTGTGGCCCCTCCCACATTCTTCACTCCAGACTCGCCTCAAATTCAATGGGACACCAGGGAGCGTGACTCCCCCTATTCAAGAGGTCAAAATCCACTACCGTCGAGATAAGATAACAAAGGTGGCGGTCAAGCACCCTCTTCTAGGCACTCTACCCTCTTCCCTTACAAAACGACCTTGACGGCGCTTGAGGTGAACTGAGTAAACAAATAAACCCACGTGGTCGCTATTTACATCAAAAGTTCGATAACCATCAAAAACTCGAAGCGATATTTTTATAGAAAAATATAAAATCACACAAAGAATAACATTCTACAATATGAATACGTTAATGAAGAGAGAATGTGTAAAGTTTGAAGAAATTAACAGGATTGTTCAATTTTGGGAGCGATATACTTTTAATTTTTACCATCACGCCATCACGGAGATATATAATCCTTATTTCAATGGTGTATTTGCATTTGAATAATTTATTTAAGAAATCCGTCAACACACATGTTAGAACAATAACAGTTAAAAAGACATAGCTTGTGTTAATAATGTGTGTGTGTTTTGTGCTTGCCAAAAAATATTTAAATTACGGTTAACATTCTTATAAAATGTATAAAAAGAACTATTTTTTGGATAGGTATTTTTAGATATTGGTAAATATACCCATTTAAATTATACAATGTAAAGATATTTATTAGGGCTGGGATTTCCTTGTAATTATATCTTTTCAGAAATCTGATATTGCAGGGATCTCTCAAGTTCTACCCGTTTCAAGGGATTTTGGGTTGATTTAGACCACTTTTATTTTATATATTTTTACATATTTCGATTTATTTATACATATTTTTGGTACAGATTCAAGCTATAAGATTTTTTGGGGTTTTCCATTTACAATCACTGGTGGTGGTGGTGGAAATAAATTTATATGTACGCCACTGAATCTTACTTGCAGACTTAATTTTTTAAGGCTTCTGTTTAAAAAAATAATATTTAAACTTACATCCATCTTAGTTACTTCTTTTTTTAATTCGCTAACGCATTTTGTTCTCATTCATATGCTCCATTTTTGATCTATAGTAAAGTTTGTGATCCTGAATTCAATATTATTTAATTGACCATTGAGATTTTACACTTAAAAATTTCCCCTTGTTCCCATTCCATAAATGTATTGTTTTTGAAAACACTATTTGTGTGATAGGGACATGATGCTTTGTATTAAAGTATAATTTTACCCTTAATTTTAGGAAAAAGTGTATGACCAATTGCTTTTCCATATATTTAATTACACCTATGTTCATTTCGAAATAACGTAGTTTGTGTGTGAAAAAATATTTTTTAATGATTCTAAAATGTAAGCGTATGATGAAAATGGCTCGTTAATTTTAGATTGATTTGAGATTTTTTTTAAAAAATCCAACAGCTTACTGCAAATCCTCGAAAGAATCGGGACATTTTGATACCAGAAATGTGTCAACATCCGCAATGCATTCAACAAGAATATTGTTACTTTTAAGGTTTTGGATTTAGGGTCCAATCCGCGGTGCGTATGCGGCCCTCACAAGGAATTTCATGGCACTATCGGCCACAAAATTTAACGCTTATTCAAACTACATAGAATATAATCCACTTCTAAGTTTTTATTGCAGAAATGTGCTGAAAACCAGTTTTTTCGGGTCTAATTTCCAAAACATTTTCAGGGAAGAACCCCTTTAGAAGTAGACCCCCTGACTTAAAATTCAAAAGGTAAGGGACTTTAAAATGACATCTTCAGTAGAAACTCGAGTTGGGGGAAATAGTTTATAAAATTAAAATTTTATCGCCATATGGCTTTACCGATACAGCAATTATTTAGTTTTTTCTTTAAAATATACAATTAATTAATATAAAAGGAGCTATCAAATCAGTAGATGCATTTCTTCTGTAAGTATTATTTCGGAAGGGCCGCATTTGTCCATCTAAATGTATTTAGAGCTCAGTTTTGTTATTTTTTCCAACTTCTTGAGAAAAGAAACCCCAACCTCTTTTAATACTTTTAGCTTCAAAACACTTCTTGTTCTTAAAATTTCCTTATGAATCAAGTTTGAGGAATTTGCTTAATAATGTTAACCACAATAAAATGGCGTAATTGGTACATTACTAATTTAAACTTTATTAAAAACAACACAGGATTACAGACTTTCATATTTCACTAAATTACTAGCCTTTCATAAGAGAAATTCGTTATGGAAAATAATTTGCTTTCATTGTTACTTAAAAAAAGATTGTTTTAAGAATATGTGTTTCAGGAACACACTTCAGTTCGTACGCTTTTTTTTAACTGGTGGTTGACCCTTATGTAGCACATTCACATTAGCAAATCTGCTTTTTAAATATTCGACCTTTTGAATGTAATTGTGTCCTTCTGCAATGCTAAGCGGCGTATGACCATTACTATCTACACAATTTAGAGCTGCTCCGCTTTCTACTAACACTTTGACTGCTTCCAGAGACCCATTCAACACTGCTGTGTGCAGAGGAGTAACTCCATACAAAGTTTGGGCATTCAAATTCGCACCTTTGCCGATTAAGAGCTTGAGAACGTTAATTCGTTTTTCACCAGCTGCGAAGTGAAGCGGAGTCAAACCACGCAGAGCGCCATTTATATCTACACAATTTAGAGCTGCTCCGCTGTCTAATAAAACTTCGACCGCTTCCACACACCCAAAGTGGGCTGCTCCGTGCAGAGGCGTCCATCCGAGCCGATCTTCAGCATTCAAATCTGCACCTTTGCCGATAAACAGCTTGAGTATATCGATTTTATTTCCTTGTGCCGCAATATGAAATGGCGAAGTATCACAGGGAGTGCACTCATCGAAAGACGCACCGCTGTCTACTAAAATTTCGACCACTTCCAGACACCCGGAGTGCACCGCTGCTTGGAGGGGGGTCCCTGCTATCCCCCCAGACCCACTCACGTGACCCAAAGCTGCACCTTTGCGGATTAACAGCTTCAGTGTATCGATTTTTTTTAGTCTAACTGCGTAGTGGAGCGGTGTAATACCATAGAGATCGCCCTCATCTAAAAGAGCTCCGCATTCTACTAAAACTTGGACCGCTTCCGGACACCCACGCCTCACTGCTGTATGAAGAGGGGTCGATCCGGACCCACTTTTAGCATTCAAAGCTGCACCTTTGCTGATAAACAGCTTGAGAACGTTAATTTGGTTATATCTAGCTGCAATATGTAGTGGTGCTTCTTCCCTATCATTTATAGCATCTAGAGAAGCGCCACACTCTATTAAAGCTGTTACTATTTCTATTACACTACCTTCCGCTTTTCCAGTTTTATCAAGTGCGGAATTGTTTTTTAGATTTACGTATGCAATGTTGAAATGACATTCAGCAGCAGCTGCTGCTAAATGCAAGGCCGTTCCTCTCTCTCCTTTCAAACATTTGGCATTAACATCGACGGTTGAAAGGCACGAGAGCATCATCTTGACCATGAATGAGTTCCGCCTTAACACGGCCACTTGAAGAGCGGTGAATCCGTCTTCGTTATAATCATTCACCCGAGCACTGGGAAACGAGCGGAGTGCAGCGCGAATGTCGCCTTCACTGCACTTCTCGGAGGAATTATTGTTTAGCACCAACTGATGAATAAGGTAGTTTCCATGGGGATACTTCACGTCACACGCTAACAATTGCAGAGATGTAGGTAGTTGCTCATTGGATGAAGATTCCATACCTGCAAATTCATTAAGTATTAGTATTAGTGAAGAAAAAAATATCATTTAACTTACTAGTACACTCGTGTCCAAAAATTAAGGATAGTTTGATTTTTTGAGAATTTTGACACAATTTTTTCCCTTAACAATGAAATACCTGCCATAGCATGGAAAGGGAATATGTGGCCCGCGATCAAATCACCCAAACAATAGTTTTAAGGGGGTACAGAAACAGAAGCCTTCCATTGTAAATGGAGTTCCATACTCATTCGGAAAGGTAGGAGAAACGTCTATGTGAGAGACATTTAGCATGTATCATTTTTTTAACATCTACCCATTATTAAGCACAAAACCTCTAGAAAATTTGCTGAAAACTGGTCCGTCATATCGTGGTTGCACGGATCGCATCTTTTCAAAAATGGCCATTTCGGGTTGTGGCCCTTTTGAAAAACGGCTACACACAAATTGGTTCAACTTTATGGGAACATCCTTATCCTAAGGAAATATTGTATCTCGCAAATTGTATTAATTTACTTTCAAAGGGCAGACCTTACCTTTCTGTAGTAGAACTGAGTATTACCAAAAAAAAAAATTTCGAAATGTTTGGCAGGAAAATTCAAACTTTATCCTCCCTGTATTTTTCTTTACATTTTATGTACACAAGAAATTGTGGCGAGCTTACTCACCACTATAAGAGTCGATATAGTGGTAGTAGTAAAGTAATTCGAATGGTTTATTCATGCCGACTGAAGTGAATATAACTCCGAAGTATATTTTGGGTTGTATGACCTTCTGATCGGTATCTTCCCCGTGGCTCGCAACTTGCTACAAAACAGTTATGGACTGAAATTAAAGTCACAAGTTACAGACCTATTTGCACTGAGGAGACGACCTCTATCAATCATCTGTTTGACTTATTTCACCCCAACGCAACTTACTTGATACTACCTTAAATTGATTGATAGAATCAGTGGTTCCCAAAGTGGCATTGAAGCATTCTTGGGGGGTGCGGTGATGAGTTGATAGAAAATTGGGGGGGGGGGGCATTGACAACTTTTAAACTATTGCTTCTTAATGTCATTTTTATGTATAAATCACTTTTTAACATGCTAAAACTGAGAAATTTCCCGGGAAGACCCCCTATCCTATACCTTTGGATTGAGATATCAATAATTTAAGTAATTTTTGAGATGAAAGCAGAAAAATTTCCGGTTGGGATACTAAATTTCCCTTCCTTTGGAAATATTGCAAAGGGGGTATACGCCCTGGATATCAAACAAATGGTTTCAGTATATTCAGACAGAATTATGTAAAGAATTATATGGAATCAAATTTTATAAAAGGGTAGAGTCGAATTATTACCTTAATTATTTCAAATTAAATTTCAAGGCGCATAGAAAACAACTTTTGAATATTGTCCATCCTTTACTAGATTTTTAAAATGTTATTTTGCTTGGTTATAAATTAAAGTATTTTTATTACAAAACTTTGATATGAAGTTCTAAGAAATATAAGCAAATTAGGGGGAAATTTGTAAGCGGGCAGTGGAAAATTTTCTTCTTGACATTTGGGCGGTGGTTCCGAAAAGTTTGGGAACCCCTGGAATAGATGAACTGTATTGAATGAAACTTTGTTGAAATTATACTGTGAAAGAAATATTTTCTACATAAAAATTAGTTTTTTAAAGGTTAAGTTATTTGTTATATTAAACCTTATTTTATTTTCAGGTTTTAATGTCAATATTAAATAACATTTCGTGTTATTTATTTTTTATCGAACTTTTTTTACATATTTTTTTTTTTATTTATCAGTCAAAAATTGGGGGTCCTTTCTTTCGTAGTGTGCCTACTGTAGCAAATTATCTTAATCGGGCCCTGAGGACTTTATGCTCAAAATTATTTAGTTTCAGGGAGTTTACAATATGGCCGTAGCCATCATTAATTTGGTCTCCCCGTCCGAAATCTTTCGTCACAGATTTTTAATTTGAGTATCATCAGTTTTTCAACCAGCGTCCAATTGTTTAAAGTTTAAAATGCCCACTTCCTCGATTTTAAAAAATTTCCTTACGCTGTCATTTCTCCCGAAAAATTTTGGAATTAGTTTCACCAAATGCATACTTCAATTTCCTCTTTTATTTGCAATGTCAAATAAAACTAATGACTATCAGTTTGCTTTTCAAATCATGTAAATGTAGACCCCTAACTGAGAGAAACTTAGCTGACCATACAAGAATTACGGTTAAAACAAATAAATATTTACAACAAACGTGATCAAGCTACCTAGCTCTCCATAGCATTCCATGCTGGCAAGCATAAAAAAGTATAACCTAGCATAAATATACATAGCAAAAACTAGCATATTTGTTTGCTAGTTCCAGCATAAAATTTTGACCTGGGTAGACATTCCGATTTTAGTTCGGCACAAACACTGAGCTATCAGAAAATCTATCCAAAAAATATTGCGCTTAGCGAAAACGTCTTCACCGTGCCTTCACACACACAAGGGGAACGAGTGTAATTTCCCACATTTAAACCATTATTTATTAGCCTCTACAGATGTGTTTACCAAGCTTTTTTAACTCGCGGCGCCCCTACTCTGACTAAAAATTTTTCCTCGGCGCCCTCTTGTAAAAAAGAGCAAGCTTTTGAAAAATGGAAACTTTAAGTTTTTTAAAATTTTAGACATTATAAAAAGGTTTTTCCTTTGTTAATTTGATGATGCCATTAAAATAAAAGCAAATTAAACGTACAAACTTTTATGAATATCTTCTACTTTTTTTTATCGAGTTTTTATCAACCACCCCTTTTAACCTTCTTTGAATACGTTTCGTATAATGATTATAAAATCAACTTAAAGCCTAAAATTTCCCTCTATTTTTTTTAAAGTTCAAATTATTAAAACACTTTTTACGTTTCAATATATTTTTTAGTAGAGATAAATAATGGAAGAGGATATATGCAAGGAGATATCAGGAGATAAGGAGGATATATGCCCTGTTTCAAAACTTTAACAATGATCTCGGCGTATACCAGGGTTGGCAAATATCACATGATATTTATATAAATATCAAAGTATCGGATATTTTTTATATATATACGATGTTTTTAAATTTAAACTAGAAAATTACTGTTTATTTTAAAAGTGATTATTACAAGACCAAACCAAAGTATTTCTACTTAAGAGAACTTTTAATTAAATCTCAATTACCCAGAGAATATTTGTCAATAATAACTACAAGAAAACATCACTGTACCAAAAATTGTATGTATGTACTACGTATGTATCATAATCTTATTTCTGCTTCAAAGAAAATATTTGTTGCCAAAAAAGTTTAGCTTTACTGTAATTAATAAATTGAAGAACAATGTATTCAATTATGATTTGAGAGATATTAATAGTTTGTGCCAAAGAAAACAAAATAAAAAAAACTGTTTCTAAAATACATTACTTCCTATGCTAACTTGTGTTTATAGTTTATGTTGCTAAGGGGACATCCATAAATTACGTGAGGTAAAAAAGGGGGAGAGGGGTTTGGAAAAATCTCACCAAATTTCATCAAGGGGGGAGGGGGGTCGATTATAATCTCACGTCAACTTTTTAAGTTAGAAATTATATGATTTTCTTTGTTTTTTAAGTATGAAAAGGGAAAATAATTTTTAAAAAGTTGTAGGTAAATCTCACGTGAAGGGGAGGAGGGGTCCAGTAAAATCTCACTAAATCTCAGCAAGGATGGAGGGTGGGTCCAGATTTTTGAAAAAACACCTCACGTAATTTATGGATGTCCCCTAAGGTAAGATCTGATGAGGTTTGATAAAATATTATATTTTAAATTAATGATTATACAATTTTATATGTATTAAATTGAAATAACAAGGTTAAATTTTTTTTTCATAATTTAATCAACATGACAACAAAGTATTCAAAAATGAATTTTGGGGGTATAATCGAATAAATATCATGATATGTATCGTGATTATCACGATATATATCAAGAGATATATATCGGCCAATCCTCCAGCACAGTCTCATAAAAATTAAGGTTTAAAAGATTATATGGAATGTTGATCTTAATTAGAAAAAGATGTGACTATTGGAAATGACGTCATGGTGCTCAGAGAAAGATATCCCCCAGCGTAAACCCCCTGATGGGCCCACCAAGTGGGTGCGAAAGTCGTTTTCCGAAAAGTAGCTTTCCTGCGGAACATGGCGAAAGTGACGTCAGCGTAGTTCGGAGAGGACAATATGCGCTGGAAATAAACAACACCACGTGGGGAAAAAAGAGACCTTCCCAGCTGATTGGAATTGGTCCATCCTGTCAAGCATCGCACGTTCAAAAATAAATTCCTAATCATTTTCTTTAAAAATCGTTATTTTTAACTTTAAATTTTGATACAAACATTTTCGTCTCATTTTAAACTGTCCCCAGGATAACTCAAGTAATTCTGACTCAATTTTCGAAATGAAATTCTCAGACTTCTCAAACTTTTTCGGATATAAACGTTAACCACCGTAAAGCTATTTAAAGATGTTTGTTTCTTACATTTCTCATAAAATACCAAAAAAAAAAATACCTATAAAATTAAAGGTTTAATCCTAATAAGCTTTAAAGGAAATTCCCTTCATCCCCCTGAGTTTCTATTATCTCCCTAACCCTAATACAAACTCGGTAGCAAAAATACTGTACTGCTCCTCATTAAAAATGGTCCCAAATAATACTGCAGTCCTACGGCACATGCCTAAATACGACCTTGATGTACGGTTATAAATTATTTCAGAAAAAATAACCCAAAAATTTAAAGGAACAAAATGCACTTAACACAAGATACATTTAACACTTACACTTGGTTTTCTGCTTTTCATATTCTTTTCAAGTAATGCTATTTAGTATACTATATACCCATATGCTGATATTAAAATATTTAATATTTGTGTTGACGAATTTATTAATGCAATTAAATATAGATTACTATTTATGATTTCAAAATAATGAATAAAAACGTGACGGAAGTCATATGAGTCAACGATATCCAACAATGGCGGGTATACAAACAAGTCCACGTGTTAACAAAAAATACCGTTAATATCATAATTAAATAATAATAATATAATAAATGTATTAATATATAGCATGGGTATATACATACTAAATAGCATTACTTAAAATGAAAAATGTCAGAAGTTTAAAGTTAAAGTGCAACCCGATACGAAAAGCAGATAACCACGTGAAACTTTTGAACATATGAAACTTTTAATATATGATTATAATAATTAATTATGCATATAATTTAATTAAGTATACATTAGCGATAACTAAGCAAAATAGGCACTTACTTGAAATATATCCAAATGAAATAAAATCAGCTCACGGTAACTGAAATTTACAGGCACAAACAAATATATTGACCAACAAGGCGAACAACACACACTCTATGACCAAGAGGGCACAGGTGAAAGTGAGGATGCTGCCAGATCCAGAGTTCACCCTTGGGTGTGATCACAGAGAAATATCCTAACAGAGGGTCCACGAGGCTATTTTCAAATGCGTTACTGATGTGAGGGCGCCACACTAGAGTCTGGAAAGTATGCCGGCCGCTTAAATCTCTCGCCAAATTAGAACTCAGCGCATGCGCAAAATGGTGTTTTCGATCTCCCATAGGCAGCCGGCGAACGATTCAGACTAGACCTAGACGCTAGTGAGTTTAGTGCGATCCCAGCGCCACAATTCTCCCAACCTATAACAAGATGTCATGATTTTCGATTTCCATTATGGCCTATGGCCGTGGACTCTCTGTTCTAGTACTCTGTGGGTGCGATCTACCTGGAAAACTGGTGGCGCCACCATGCACAGGGCACAAAAGGGGGTACTATACGAACCGGACTTTTCTGTCCCAAAAGAGAAGGGATGTCCCTCCTAAATGTTTATTAGGGATTTTTTACTGTAAAACGCGGTGAGAATCGGTATACACTTTTTCTGGCATATAGCACTTAGTTTATGCTTTTAATTCCCTTAAAAATTACTTTCCTGGTGAATTCGCCCATAGATTATTAATTTAAGGAGGCCATTGAAATTGAATCGTCAGTTTGAAAAAGGGAATAAGTCAAAAAATTGACAAATTGACTTTTTGTGTTCAAAAATATATCTGAGTGCAAAGAGGGAGAAAATAACTACCCCCTATCGGCAGATATAGCTCCTTGAATTTGCGAAATCGATTCCATTCATTGTATTTTTTAATTCAATTTGAAATTAAAGTTAATTTTTCTTTCTTTTCTTATTTTTTGTGATGTAAACTAAGCCAAAATAAAATTTTCTTGTAATTTAAACTTTTTTTATACAGGGAATGTTTGACTCCATTCATATTCACTTACTCCATTGATCCTGCCTTAATGACTCAGTTTCATAATAATTTTGAATTTTATTTGTTTTAATCTTTCTATTTCTCACTTTTATACTGTGAACTAAGCAGAAATTCAATTTAAATTTCAATTTAAGTGGTTTTTAAAATTTTTCTTTAGTTGAAATTTCATAAGGTTGAAGAAGGGAATAAGTCCATCATATTTTTTCAACTGTGAAACAATTTTTAAATACACTTATAATTTTTTCGATGATTGTTCTGTATTCTTAACAGTGTCATGAATTTCCTGTAAAAATTTGGTGGCTATAGGAAAAAAATTCTATTACTTATACAGGTTTTTATTTTGATTTTCTCAAAACATTGTTTTCGGACTCATTCCCTTCTTTTAACTGACGATTCAATTATATTAAGTAGCTGCATTCATTAAAATAGTAAAGCTATTGAAATCAGCCAAACAAAAGATAAGAAGTGTTTTATAATTAGTACATAAGAAGTGTTTTATAATAAGTACATAATAAGTGTTTTATAATTAGTATGTAAGAAGTGTTTTATAATTAGTATGTAAGAAGTGTTTTATAATTAGTATGTAAGAAGTGTTTTATAATTAGTATGTAAGAAGTGTTTTATAATTAGTATGTAAGAAGTGTTTTATAATTAGTATATGTTAGTATATTTATTTATTTAAATTTAGTTATTAGTTTATTAGTTTTTTAGTTTATTATTATTAGTATATTAGTTTATTTAAATTTTTTTACAATATATTTCACAATAACATCGACTGTTCTTTAATTCTTCATGAATTCAGTTTAATTGTTCCACAATACATACAATATAAGAAATAAAACAACTTTCCTTGTTCCTCTTCTCTCAAAAAATTACTTAAAACAACAACCTTTAATACAATTTATAAAACTTGTCAATAGTCTTCACAACTCTGATATTTTTTTTGATAGTTTCTCAAAGATAAAAAGTGTCCTAGATAGTTACCATGCCTCTTTTGTTCCAAGAAATTTTTCCTCTATTTGATGTACTTAAATTCAGTTTTGCTGTATTGATTTTTTCTAATTTTGTATTGCTCCTTCTATTTTATATGGTATTTGTGTCTTAGATTAACTTATTCCATATGTAGTCTGTGTTTTGTCATTGTTTTCCCATGTAATTGGATTTTGTGTCTGTTTGGGTGAAATAAATAAATAAATAAATATATGAAGAAAAATTATGGTACAATTTAAACGAAGAGCTTTGCATTTGAAGTTTGTTTTTTCATTAAGTGATTACCAAAGAGCACTTATTGCGCTAAAATCAATTTAATAAATAAACTTCAATGGACATTCGGAGGTGTAAAGTCACCCGTTAAACCTCCTGTGGCTTCCTGGACAAAAGATTTTCCCACAGCCATCGAAGGTCGGTGCTGTTTCATAGCGGTCTGAAATCCACCTGTAAATTCCAGGGATACCCCAGATGAAGGGGGAATAGAAAAGAGTTCTCAGTGGAAGCTCAGCACGGGATTTTTTTTATTTAAAAGTTATTGCACTACTCATCATGCTCTAACAGGTCTCGCTTACAGGTGTAAGTGGTTAAAGAACAAATCTAAATTACAATAGAAACAGAGCAATAATTTAAAATCTTAAACTGTAAACAAAATTGCATAAAATGTTTAGGTTTTCGGTGCGAATAACAAACAAGAACAAACTAGGTAGCCAAGAAAAACCCCGAGTATCTAAACTCCTTTTTTAAACTTTTTCTTTGGTTAGTTAGAATATAGAAAAAGGTATTTGTAGTTTGAGTTTGTAAGGAAAGCGATTTTGATATTTCAGGGAACATCCTAGTTCTTAACAACTTATAACGTCTTTCAAATTCTGAACTAAGACTAACTAAGTTGGATTAATAGGTCCGTATGGAAGACAAGCACACACTAAAAAGAGATAATTTTAAAGATTGCTTGTATGGGAGAAGGGTGATAATAAAATACTATTTTTAACTCAATGTCTTTTTGGCTTCTAACCTATCTCTGAGCAACAAAAACGATGTACGACGTGACTGATTTAAACCTTTAACTCTTAAAAACCATTTTGTAAGGAATTGTTTTTCCGAACCCTAACCTTTCGAACCATTCTAAAAACGGGACTAGCCCCGTAACCGAAGCAAGGGGTTCCATTGGTCCCATAGTAAATTTTTAAGGGATATTAAACAGAAAACGTAATTAAAATTTAAATTAAACATTGTTTAAAAGTGAAGTATAGAACTCTTTTGCATTCGGAGTCCTCGCTCTCTCTATCTTGATTCCATCTTTAATTTATGAATATAAATTTAAATTACATATCTACTAACACCTCTTTAATAATTTTGGTAAAAAATATGAAAGTTTAACTATGAGATGTAACTTGTAACAAATCCCTTTTTTAATGATTCATTGATACAATAAAGTTCCCTGCCTTATATTAAAGTGTTAAGAAGTTAGAAAACCGAAATGAAAATCGTGTTAAAACTCGCACGTAAGCGAAAGAATCAACAGGTGTGTGGCCCCTCCCACATTCTTCACTCCAGACTCGCCTCAAATTCAATGGGACACCAGGGAGCGTGACTCCCCCTATTCAAGAGGTCAAAATCCACTACCGTCGAGATAAGATAACAAAGGTGGCGGTCAAGCACCCTCTTCTAGGCACTCTACCCTCTTCCCTTACAAAACGACCTTGACGGCGCTTGAGGTGAACTGAGTAAACAAATAAACCCACGTGGTCGCTATTTACATCAAAAGTTCGATAACCATCAAAAACTCGAAGCGATATTTTTATAGAAAAATATAAAATCACACAAAGAATAACATTCTACAATATGAATACGTTAATGAAGAGAGAATGTGTAAAGTTTGAAGAAATTAACAGGATTGTTCAATTTTGGGAGCGATATACTTTTAATTTTTACCATCACGCCATCACGGAGATATATAATCCTTATTTCAATGGTGTATTTGCATTTGAATAATTTATTTAAGAAATCCGTCAACACACATGTTAGAACAATAACAGTTAAAAAGACATAGCTTGTGTTAATAATGTGTGTGTGTTTTGTGCTTGCCAAAAAATATTTAAATTACGGTTAACATTCTTATAAAATGTATAAAAAGAACTATTTTTTGGATAGGTATTTTTAGATATTGGTAAATATACCCATTTAAATTATACAATGTAAAGATATTTATTAGGGCTGGGATTTCCTTGTAATTATATCTTTTCAGAAATCTGATATTGCAGGGATCTCTCAAGTTCTACCCGTTTCAAGGGATTTTGGGTTGATTTAGACCACTTTTATTTTATATATTTTTACATATTTCGATTTATTTATACATATTTTTGGTACAGATTCAAGCTATAAGATTTTTTGGGGTTTTCCATTTACAATCACTGGTGGTGGTGGTGGAAATAAATTTATATGTACGCCACTGAATCTTACTTGCAGACTTAATTTTTTAAGGCTTCTGTTTAAAAAAATAATATTTAAACTTACATCCATCTTAGTTACTTCTTTTTTTAATTCGCTAACGCATTTTGTTCTCATTCATATGCTCCATTTTTGATCTATAGTAAAGTTTGTGATCCTGAATTCAATATTATTTAATTGACCATTGAGATTTTACACTTAAAAATTTCCCCTTGTTCCCATTCCATAAATGTATTGTTTTTGAAAACACTATTTGTGTGATAGGGACATGATGCTTTGTATTAAAGTATAATTTTACCCTTAATTTTAGGAAAAAGTGTATGACCAATTGCTTTTCCATATATTTAATTACACCTATGTTCATTTCGAAATAACGTAGTTTGTGTGTGAAAAAATATTTTTTAATGATTCTAAAATGTAAGCGTATGATGAAAATGGCTCGTTAATTTTAGATTGATTTGAGATTTTTTTTAAAAAATCCAACAGCTTACTGCAAATCCTCGAAAGAATCGGGACATTTTGATACCAGAAATGTGTCAACATCCGCAATGCATTCAACAAGAATATTGTTACTTTTAAGGTTTTGGATTTAGGGTCCAATCCGCGGTGCGTATGCGGCCCTCACAAGGAATTTCATGGCACTATCGGCCACAAAATTTAACGCTTATTCAAACTACATAGAATATAATCCACTTCTAAGTTTTTATTGCAGAAATGTGCTGAAAACCAGTTTTTTCGGGTCTAATTTCCAAAACATTTTCAGGGAAGAACCCCTTTAGAAGTAGACCCCCTGACTTAAAATTCAAAAGGTAAGGGACTTTAAAATGACATCTTCAGTAGAAACTCGAGTTGGGGGAAATAGTTTATAAAATTAAAATTTTATCGCCATATGGCTTTACCGATACAGCAATTATTTAGTTTTTTCTTTAAAATATACAATTAATTAATATAAAAGGAGCTATCAAATCAGTAGATGCATTTCTTCTGTAAGTATTATTTCGGAAGGGCCGCATTTGTCCATCTAAATGTATTTAGAGCTCAGTTTTGTTATTTTTTCCAACTTCTTGAGAAAAGAAACCCCAACCTCTTTTAATACTTTTAGCTTCAAAACACTTCTTGTTCTTAAAATTTCCTTATGAATCAAGTTTGAGGAATTTGCTTAATAATGTTAACCACAATAAAATGGCGTAATTGGTACATTACTAATTTAAACTTTATTAAAAACAACACAGGATTACAGACTTTCATATTTCACTAAATTACTAGCCTTTCATAAGAGAAATTCGTTATGGAAAATAATTTGCTTTCATTGTTACTTAAAAAAAGATTGTTTTAAGAATATGTGTTTCAGGAACACACTTCAGTTCGTACGCTTTTTTTTAACTGGTGGTTGACCCTTATGTAGCACATTCACATTAGCAAATCTGCTTTTTAAATATTCGACCTTTTGAATGTAATTGTGTCCTTCTGCAATGCTAAGCGGCGTATGACCATTACTATCTACACAATTTAGAGCTGCTCCGCTTTCTACTAACACTTTGACTGCTTCCAGAGACCCATTCAACACTGCTGTGTGCAGAGGAGTAACTCCATACAAAGTTTGGGCATTCAAATTCGCACCTTTGCCGATTAAGAGCTTGAGAACGTTAATTCGTTTTTCACCAGCTGCGAAGTGAAGCGGAGTCAAACCACGCAGAGCGCCATTTATATCTACACAATTTAGAGCTGCTCCGCTGTCTAATAAAACTTCGACCGCTTCCACACACCCAAAGTGGGCTGCTCCGTGCAGAGGCGTCCATCCGAGCCGATCTTCAGCATTCAAATCTGCACCTTTGCCGATAAACAGCTTGAGTATATCGATTTTATTTCCTTGTGCCGCAATATGAAATGGCGAAGTATCACAGGGAGTGCACTCATCGAAAGACGCACCGCTGTCTACTAAAATTTCGACCACTTCCAGACACCCGGAGTGCACCGCTGCTTGGAGGGGGGTCCCTGCTATCCCCCCAGACCCACTCACGTGACCCAAAGCTGCACCTTTGCGGATTAACAGCTTCAGTGTATCGATTTTTTTTAGTCTAACTGCGTAGTGGAGCGGTGTAATACCATAGAGATCGCCCTCATCTAAAAGAGCTCCGCATTCTACTAAAACTTGGACCGCTTCCGGACACCCACGCCTCACTGCTGTATGAAGAGGGGTCGATCCGGACCCACTTTTAGCATTCAAAGCTGCACCTTTGCTGATAAACAGCTTGAGAACGTTAATTTGGTTATATCTAGCTGCAATATGTAGTGGTGCTTCTTCCCTATCATTTATAGCATCTAGAGAAGCGCCACACTCTATTAAAGCTGTTACTATTTCTATTACACTACCTTCCGCTTTTCCAGTTTTATCAAGTGCGGAATTGTTTTTTAGATTTACGTATGCAATGTTGAAATGACATTCAGCAGCAGCTGCTGCTAAATGCAAGGCCGTTCCTCTCTCTCCTTTCAAACATTTGGCATTAACATCGACGGTTGAAAGGCACGAGAGCATCATCTTGACCATGAATGAGTTCCGCCTTAACACGGCCACTTGAAGAGCGGTGAATCCGTCTTCGTTATAATCATTCACCCGAGCACTGGGAAACGAGCGGAGTGCAGCGCGAATGTCGCCTTCACTGCACTTCTCGGAGGAATTATTGTTTAGCACCAACTGATGAATAAGGTAGTTTCCATGGGGATACTTCACGTCACACGCTAACAATTGCAGAGATGTAGGTAGTTGCTCATTGGATGAAGATTCCATACCTGCAAATTCATTAAATATTAGTATTAGTGAAGAAAAAAATATCATTTAACTTACTAGTACACTCGTGTCCAAAAATTAAGGATAGTTTGATTTTTTGAGAATTTTGACACAATTTTTTCCCTTAACAATGAAATACCTGCCATAGCATGGAAAGGGAATATGTGGCCCGCGATCAAATCACCCAAACAATAGTTTTAAGGGGGTACAGAAACAGAAGCCTTCCATTGTAAATGGAGTTCCATACTCATTCGGAAAGGTAGGAGAAACGTCTATGTGAGAGACATTTAGCATGTATCATTTTTTTAACATCTACCCATTATTAAGCACAAAACCTCTAGAAAATTTGCTGAAAACTGGTCCGTCATATCGTGGTTGCACGGATCGCATCTTTTCAAAAATGGCCATTTCGGGTTGTGGCCCTTTTGAAAAACGGCTACACACAAATTGGTTCAACTTTATGGGAACATCCTTATCCTAAGGAAATATTGTATCTCGCAAATTGTATTAATTTACTTTCAAAGGGCAGACCTTACCTTTCTGTAGTAGAACTGAGTATTACCAAAAAAAAAAATTTCGAAATGTTTGGCAGGAAAATTCAAACTTTATCCTCCCTGTATTTTTCTTTACATTTTATGTACACAAGAAATTGTGGCGAGCTTACTCACCACTATAAGAGTCGATATAGTGGTAGTAGTAAAGTAATTCGAATGGTTTATTCATACCGACTGAAGTGAATATAACTCCGAAGTATATTTTGGGTTGTATGACCTTCTGATCGGTATCTTCCCCGTGGCTCGCAACTTGCTACAAAACAGTTATGGACTGAAATTAAAGTCACAAGTTACAGACCTATTTGCACTGAGGAGACGACCTCTATCAATCATCTGTTTGACTTATTTCACCCCAACGCAACTTACTTGATACTACCTTAAATTGATTGATAGAATCAGTGGTTCCCAAAGTGGCATTGAAGCATTCTTGGGGGGTGCGGTGATGAGTTGATAGAAAATTGGGGGGGGGGCATTGACAACTTTTAAACTATTGCTTCTTAATGTCATTTTTATGTATAAATCACTTTTTAACATGCTAAAACTGAGAAATTTCCCGGGAAGACCCCGTATCCTATACCTTTGGATTGAGATATCAATAATTTAAGTAATTTTTGAGATGAAAGCAGAAAAATTTCCGGTTGGGATACTAAATTTCCCTTCCTTTGGAAATATTGCAAAGGGGGTATACGCCCTGGATATCAAACAAATGGTTTCAGTATATTCAGACAGAATTATGTAAAGAATTATATGGAATCAAATTTTATAAAAGGGTAGAGTCGAATTATTACCTTAATTATTTCAAATTAAATTTCAAGGCGCATAGAAAACAACTTTTGAATATTGTCCATCCTTTACTAGATTTTTAAAATGTTATTTTGCTTGGTTATAAATTAAAGTATTTTTATTACAAAACTTTGATATGAAGTTCTAAGAAATATAAGCAAATTAGGGGGAAATTTGTAAGCGGGCAGTGGAAAATTTTCTTCTTGACATTTGGGCGGTGGTTCCGAAAAGTTTGGGAACCCCTGGAATAGATGAACTGTATTGAATGAAACTTTGTTGAAATTATACTGTGAAAGAAATATTTTCTACATAAAAATTAGTTTTTTAAAGGTTAAGTTATTTGTTATATTAAACCTTATTTTATTTTCAGGTTTTAATGTCAATATTAAATAACATTTCGTGTTATTTATTTTTTATCGAACTTTTTTTACATATTTTTTTTTTTATTTATCAGTCAAAAATTGGGGGTCCTTTCTTTCGTAGTGTGCCTACTGTAGCAAATTATCTTAATCGGGCCCTGAGGACTTTATGCTCAAAATTATTTAGTTTCAGGGAGTTTACAATATGGCCGTAGCCATCATTAATTTGGTCTCCCCGTCCGAAATCTTTCGTCACAGATTTTTAATTTGAGTATCATCAGTTTTTCAACCAGCGTCCAATTGTTTAAAGTTTAAAATGCCCACTTCCTCGATTTTAAAAAATTTCCTTACGCTGTCATTTCTCCCGAAAAATTTTGGAATTAGTTTCACCAAATGCATACTTCAATTTCCTCTTTTATTTGCAATGTCAAATAAAACTAATGACTATCAGTTTGCTTTTCAAATCATGTAAATGTAGACCCCTAACTGAGAGAAACTTAGCTGACCATACAAGAATTACGGTTAAAACAAATAAATATTTACAACAAACGAGATCAAGCTACCTAGCTCTCCATAGCATTCCATGCTGGCAAGCATAAAAAAGTATAACCTAGCATAAATATACATAGCAAAAACTAGCATATTTGTTTGCTAGTTCCAGCATAAAATTTTGACCTGGTTAGACATTCCGATTTTAGTTCGGCACAAACACTGAGCTATCAGAAAATCTATCCAAAAAATATTGCGCTTAGCGAAAACGTCTTCACCGTGCCTTCACACACACAAGGGGAACGAGTGTAATTTCCCACATTTAAACCATTATTTATTAGCCTCTACAGATGTGTTTACCAAGCTTTTTTAACTCGCGGCGCCCCTACTCTGACTAAAAATTTTTCCTCGGCGCCCTCTTGTAAAAAAGAGCAAGCTTTTGAAAAATGGAAACTTTAAGTTTTTTAAAATTTTAGACATTATAAAAAGGTTTTTCCTTTGTTAATTTGATGATGCCATTAAAATAAAAGCAAATTAAACGTACAAACTTTTATGAATATCTTCTACTTTTTTTTTATCGAGTTTTTATCAACCACCCCTTTTAACCTTCTTTGAATACGTTTCGTATAATGATTATAAAATCAACTTAAAGCCTAAAATTTCCCTCTATTTTTTTTAAAGTTCAAATTATTAAAACACTTTTTACGTTTCAATATATTTTTTAGTAGAGATAAATAATGGAAGAGGATATATGCAAGGAGATATCAGGAGATAAGGAGGATATATGCCCTGTTTCAAAACTTTAACAATGATCTCGGCGTATACCAGGGTTGGCAAATATCACATGATATTTATATAAATATCAAAGTATCGGATATTTTTTATATATATACGATGTTTTTAAATTTAAACTAGAAAATTACTGTTTATTTTAAAAGTGATTATTACAAGACCAAACCAAAGTATTTCTACTTAAGAGAACTTTTAATTAAATCTCAATTACCCAGAGAATATTTGTCAATAATAACTACAAGAAAACATCACTGTACCAAAAATTGTATGTATGTACTACGTATGTATCATAATCTCATTTCTGCTTCAAAGAAAATATTTGTTGCCAAAAAAGTTTAGCTTTACTGTAATTAATAAATTGAAGAACAATGTATTCAATTATGATTTGAGAGATATTAATAGTTTGTGCCAAAGAAAACAAAATAAAAAAAACTGTTTCTAAAATACATTACTTCCTATGCTAACTTGTGTTTATAGTTTATGTTGCTAAGGGGACATCCATAAATTACGTGAGGTAAAAAAGGGGGAGAGGGGTTTGGAAAAATCTCACCAAATTTCATCAAGGGGGGAGGGGGGTCGATTATAATCTCACGTCAACTTTTTAAGTTAGAAATTATATGATTTTCTTTGTTTTTTAAGTATGAAAAGGGAAAATAATTTTTAAAAAGTTGTAGGTAAATCTCACGTGAAGGGGAGGAGGGGTCCAGTAAAATCTCACTAAATCTCAGCAAGGATGGAGGGTGGGTCCAGATTTTTGAAAAAACACCTCACGTAATTTATGGATGTCCCCTAAGGTAAGATCTGATGAGGTTTGATAAAATATTATATTTTAAATTAATGATTATACAATTTTATATGTATTAAATTGAAATAACAAGGTTAAATTTGTTTTTCATAATTTAATCAACATGACAACAAAGTATTCAAAAATGAATTTTGGGGGTATAATCGAATAAATATCATGATATGTATCGTGATTATCACGATATATATCAAGAGATATATATCGGCCAATCCTCCAGCACAGTCTCATAAAAATTAAGGTTTAAAAGATTATATGGAATGTTGATCTTAATGGACGACATTAGTGTGACGTCACTTGCTTGTTTGGAAACGTTGATTCTATCCGTGATTGGTTCCGTGATTGGAAGTAAATCCGTACGGAACCAATCACGGATGAAATCAACGTTTCCAAACAAGCAAGTGACGTAATGACTAATGTCGTCTATTAGAAAAAGATGTGACTATTGGAAATGACGTCATGGTGCTCAGAGAAAGATATCCCCCAGCGTAAACCCCCTGATGGGCCCACCAAGTGGGTGCGAAAGTCGTTTTCCGAAAAGTAGCTTTCCTGCGGAACATGGCGAAAGTAACGTCAGCGTAGTTCGGAGAGGACAATATGCGCTGGAAATAAACAACACCACGTGGGGAAAAAAGAGACCTTCCCAGCTGATTGGAATTGGTCCATCCTGTCAAGCATCGCACGTTCAAAAATAAATTCCTAATCATTTTCTTTAAAAATCGTTATTTTTAACTTTAAATTTTGATACAAACATTTTCGTCTCATTTTAAACTGTCCCCAGGATAACTCAAGTAATTCTGACTCAATTTTCGAAATGAAATTCTCAGACTTCTCAAACTTTTTCGGATATAAACGTTAACCACCGTAAAGCTATTTAAAGATGTTTGTTTCTTACATTTCTCATAAAATACCAAAAAAAAAAAATACCTATAAAATTAAAGGTTTAATCCTAATAAGCTTTAAAGGAAATTCCCTTCATCCCCCTGAGTTTCTATTATCTCCCTAACCCTAATACAAACTCGGTAGCAAAAATACTGTACTGCTCCTCATTAAAAATGGTCCCAAATAATACTGCAGTCCTACGGCACATGCCTAAATACGACCTTGATGTACGGTTATAAATTATTTCAGAAAAAATAACCCAAAAATTTAAAGGAACAAAATGCACTTAACACTTAAAAGATACATTTAACACTTACACTTGGTTTTCTGCTTTTCATATTCTTTTCAAGTAATGCTATTTAGTATACTATATACCCATATGCTGATATTAAAATATTTAATATTTGTGTTGACGAATTTATTAATGCAATTAAATATAGATTACTATTTATGATTTCAAAATAATGAATAAAAACGTGACGGAAGTCATATGAGTCAACGATATCCAACAATGGCGGGTATACAAACAAGTCCACGTGTTAACAAAAAATACCGTTAATATCATAATTAAATAATAATAATATAATAAATGTATTAATATATAGCATGGGTATATACATACTAAATAGCATTACTTAAAATGAAAAATGTCAGAAGTTTAAAGTTAAAGTGCAACCCGATACGAAAAGCAGATAACCACGTGAAACTTTTGAACATATGAAACTTTTAATATATGATTATAATAATTAATTATGCATATAATTTAATTAAGTATACATTAGCGATAACTAAGCAAAATAGGCACTTACTTGAAATATATCCAAATGAAATAAAATCAGCTCACGGTAACTGAAATTTACAGGCACAAACAAATATATTGACCAGCAAGGCGAACAACACACACTCTATGACCAAGAGGGCACAGGTGAAAGTGAGGATGCTGCCAGATCCAGAGTTCACCCTTGGGTGTGATCACAGAGAAATATCCTAACAGAGGGTCCACGAGGCTATTTTCAAATGCGTTACTGATGTGAGGGCGCCACACTAGAGTCTGGAAAGTATGCCGGCCGCTTAAATCTCTCGCCAAATTAGAACTCAGCGCATGCGCAAAATGGTGTTTTCGATCTCCCATAGGCAGCCGGCGAACGATTCAGACTAGACCTAGACGCTAGTGAGTTTAGTGCGATCCCAGCGCCACAATTCTCCCAACCTATAACAAGATGTCATGATTTTCGATTTCCATTATGGCCTATGGCCGTGGACTCTCTGTTCTAGTACTCTGTGGGTGCGATCTACCTGGAAAACTGGTGGCGCCACCATGCACAGGGCACAAAAGGGGGTACTATACGAACCGGACTTTTCTGTCCCAAAAGAGAAGGGATGTCCCTCCTAAATGTTTATTAGGGATTTTTTACTGTAAAACGCGGTGAGAATCGGTATACACTTTTTCTGGCATATAGCACTTAGTTAATGCTTTTAATTCCTTACAAATTACTTTCCTGGTGAATTCGCCCATAGATTATTAATTTAAGGAGGCCATTGAAATTGAATCGTCAGTTTGAAAAAGGGAATAAGTCAAAAAATTGACAAATTGACTTTTTGTGTTCAAAAATATATCTGAGTGCAAAGAGGGAGAAAATAACTACCCCCTATCGGCAGATATAGCTCCTTGAATTTGCGAAATCGATTCCATTCATTGTATTTTTTAATTCAATTTGAAATTAAAGTTAATTTTTCTTTCTTTTCTTATTTTTTGTGATGTAAACTAAGCCAAAATAAAATTTTCTTGTAATTTAAACTTTTTTTATACAGGGAATGTTTGACTCCATTCATATTCACTTACTCCATTGATCCTGCCTTAATGACTCAGTTTCATAATAATTTTGAATTTTATTTGTTTTAATCTTTCTATTTCTCACTTTTATACTGTGAACTAAGCAGAAATTCAATTTAAATTTCAATTTAAGTGGTTTTTAAAATTTTTCTTTAGTTGAAATTTCATAAGGTTGAAGAAGGGAATAAGTCCATCATATTTTTTCAACTGTGAAACAATTTTTAAATACACTTATAATTTTTTCGATGATTGTTCTGTATTCTTAACAGTGTCATGAATTTCCTGTAAAAATTTGGTGGCTATAGGAAAAAAATTCTATTACTTATACAGGTTTTTATTTTGATTTTCTCAAAACATTGTTTTCGGACTTATTCCCTTCTTTTAACTGACGATTCAATTATATTAAGTAGCTGCATTCATTAAAATAGTAAAGCTATTGAAATCAGCCAAACAAAAGATAAGAAGTGTTTTATAATTAGTACATAAGAAGTGTTTTATAATAAGTACATAATAAGTGTTTTATAATTAGTATGTAAGAAGTGTTTTATAATTAGTATGTAAGAAGTGTTTTATAATTAGTATGTAAGAAGTGTTTTATAATTAGTATGTAAGAAGTGTTTTATAATTAGTATGTAAGAAGTGTTTTATAATTAGTATATATTAGTATATTTATTTATTTAAATTTAGTTATTAGTTTATTAGTTTTTTAGTTTATTATTATTAGTATATTAGTTTATTTAAATTTTTTTACAATATATTTCACAATAACATCGACTGTTCTTTAATTCTTCATGAATTCAGTTTAATTGTTCCACAATACATACAATATAAGAAATAAAACAACTTTCCTTGTTCCTCTTCTCTCAAAAAATTACTTAAAACAACAACCTTTAATACAATTTATAAAACTTGTCAATAGTCTTCACAACTCTGATATTTTTTTTGATAGTTTCTCAAAGATAAAAAGTTACCTAGATAGTTACCATGCCTCTTTTGTTCCAAGAAATTTTTCCTCTATTTGATGTACTTAAATTCAGTTTTGCTGTATTGATTTTTTCTAATTTTGTATTGCTCCTTCTATTTTATATGGTATTTGTGTCTTAGATTAACTTATTCCATATGTAGTCTGTGTTTTGTCATTGTTTTCCCATGTAATTGGATTTTGTGTCTGTTTGGGTGAAATAAATAAATAAATAAATATATGAAGAAAAATTATGGTACAATTTAAACGAAGAGCTTTGCATTTGAAGTTTGTTTTTTCATTAAGTGATTACCAAAGAGCACTTATTGCGCTAAAATCAATTTAATAAATAAACTTCAATGGACATTCGGAGGTGTAAAGTCACCCGTTAAACCTCCTGTGGCTTCCTGGACAAAAGATTTTCCCACAGCCATCGAAGGTCGGTGCTGTTTCATAGCGGTCTGAAATCCACCTGTAAATTCCAGGGATACCCCAGATGAAGGGGGAATAGAAAAGAGTTCTCAGTGGAAGCTCAGCACGGGATTTTTTTTATTTAAAAGTTATTGCACTACTCATCATGCTCTAACAGGTCTCGCTTACAGGTGTAAGTGGTTAAAGAACAAATCTAAATTACAATAGAAACAGAGCAATAATTTAAAATCTTAAACTGTAAACAAAATTGCATAAAATGTTTAGGTTTTCGGTGCGAATAACAAACAAGAACAAACTAGGTAGCCAAGAAAAACCCCGAGTATCTAAACTCCTTTTTTAAACTTTTTCTTTGGTTAGTTAGAATATAGAAAAAGGTATTTGTAGTTTGAGTTTGTAAGGAAAGCGATTTTGATATTTCAGGGAACATCCTAGTTCTTAACAACTTATAACGTCTTTCAAATTCTGAACTAAGACTAACTAAGTTGGATTAATAGGTCCGTATGGAAGACAAGCACACACTAAAAAGAGATAATTTTAAAGATTGCTTGTATGGGAGAAGGGTGATAATAAAATACTATTTTTAACTCAATGTCTTTTTGGCTTCTAACCTATCTCTGAGCAACAAAAACGATGTACGACGTGACTGATTTAAACCTTTAACTCTTAAAAACCATTTTGTAAGGAATTGTTTTTCCGAACCCTAACCTTTCGAACCATTCTAAAAACGGGACTAGCCCCGTAACCGAAGCAAGGGGTTCCATTGGTCCCATAGTAAATTTTTAAGGGATATTAAACAGAAAACGTAATTAAAATTTAAATTAAACATTGTTTAAAAGTGAAGTATAGAACTCTTTTGCATTCGGAGTCCTCGCTCTCTCTATCTTGATTCCATCTTTAATTTATGAATATAAATTTAAATTACATATCTACTAACACCTCTTTAATAATTTTGGTAAAAAATATGAAAGTTTAACTATGAGATGTAACTTGTAACAAATCCCTTTTTTAATGATTCATTGATACAATAAAGTTCCCTGCCTTATATTAAAGTGTTAAGAAGTTAGAAAACCGAAATGAAAATCGTGTTAAAACTCGCACGTAAGCGAAAGAATCAACAGGTGTGTGGCCCCTCCCACATTCTTCACTCCAGACTCGCCTCAAATTCAATGGGACACCAGGGAGCGTGACTCCCCCTATTCAAGAGGTCAAAATCCACTACCGTCGAGATAAGATAACAAAGGTGGCGGTCAAGCACCCTCTTCTAGGCACTCTACCCTCTTCCCTTACAAAACGACCTTGACGGCGCTTGAGGTGAACTGAGTAAACAAATAAACCCACGTGGTCGCTATTTACATCAAAAGTTCGATAACCATCAAAAACTCGAAGCGATATTTTTATAGAAAAATATAAAATCACACAAAGAATAACATTCTACAATATGAATACGTTAATGAAGAGAGAATGTGTAAAGTTTGAAGAAATTAACAGGATTGTTCAATTTTGGGAGCGATATACTTTTAATTTTTACCATCACGCCATCACGGAGATATATAATCCTTATTTCAATGGTGTATTTGCATTTGAATAATTTATTTAAGAAATCCGTCAACACACATGTTAGAACAATAACAGTTAAAAAGACATAGCTTGTGTTAATAATGTGTGTGTGTTTTGTGCTTGCCAAAAAATATTTAAATTACGGTTAACATTCTTATAAAATGTATAAAAAGAACTATTTTTTGGATAGGTATTTTTAGATATTGGTAAATATACCCATTTAAATTATACAATGTAAAGATATTTATTAGGGCTGGGATTTCCTTGTAATTATATCTTTTCAGAAATCTGATATTGCAGGGATCTCTCAAGTTCTACCCGTTTCAAGGGATTTTGGGTTGATTTAGACCACTTTTATTTTATATATTTTTACATATTTCGATTTATTTATACATATTTTTGGTACAGATTCAAGCTATAAGATTTTTTGGGGTTTTCCATTTACAATCACTGGTGGTGGTGGTGGAAATAAATTTATATGTACGCCACTGAATCTTACTTGCAGACTTAATTTTTTAAGGCTTCTGTTTAAAAAAATAATATTTAAACTTACATCCATCTTAGTTACTTCTTTTTTTAATTCGCTAACGCATTTTGTTCTCATTCATATGCTCCATTTTTGATCTATAGTAAAGTTTGTGATCCTGAATTCAATATTATTTAATTGACCATTGAGATTTTACACTTAAAAATTTCCCCTTGTTCCCATTCCATAAATGTATTGTTTTTGAAAACACTATTTGTGTGATAGGGACATGATGCTTTGTATTAAAGTATAATTTTACCCTTAATTTTAGGAAAAAGTGTATGACCAATTGCTTTTCCATATATTTAATTACACCTATGTTCATTTCGAAATAACGTAGTTTGTGTGTGAAAAAATATTTTTTAATGATTCTAAAATGTAAGCGTATGATGAAAATGGCTCGTTAATTTTAGATTGATTTGAGATTTTTTTTAAAAAATCCAACAGCTTACTGCAAATCCTCGAAAGAATCGGGACATTTTGATACCAGAAATGTGTCAACATCCGCAATGCATTCAACAAGAATATTGTTACTTTTAAGGTTTTGGATTTAGGGTCCAATCCGCGGTGCGTATGCGGCCCTCACAAGGAATTTCATGGCACTATCGGCCACAAAATTTAACGCTTATTCAAACTACATAGAATATAATCCACTTCTAAGTTTTTATTGCAGAAATGTGCTGAAAACCAGTTTTTTCGGGTCTAATTTCCAAAACATTTTCAGGGAAGAACCCCTTTAGAAGTAGACCCCCTGACTTAAAATTCAAAAGGTAAGGGACTTTAAAATGACATCTTCAGTAGAAACTCGAGTTGGGGGAAATAGTTTATAAAATTAAAATTTTATCGCCATATGGCTTTACCGATACAGCAATTATTTAGTTTTTTCTTTAAAATATACAATTAATTAATATAAAAGGAGCTATCAAATCAGTAGATGCATTTCTTCTGTAAGTATTATTTCGGAAGGGCCGCATTTGTCCATCTAAATGTATTTAGAGCTCAGTTTTGTTATTTTTTCCAACTTCTTGAGAAAAGAAACCCCAACCTCTTTTAATACTTTTAGCTTCAAAACACTTCTTGTTCTTAAAATTTCCTTATGAATCAAGTTTGAGGAATTTGCTTAATAATGTTAACCACAATAAAATGGCGTAATTGGTACATTACTAATTTAAACTTTATTAAAAACAACACAGGATTACAGACTTTCATATTTCACTAAATTACTAGCCTTTCATAAGAGAAATTCGTTATGGAAAATAATTTGCTTTCATTGTTACTTAAAAAAAGATTGTTTTAAGAATATGTGTTTCAGGAACACACTTCAGTTCGTACGCTTTTTTTTAACTGGTGGTTGACCCTTATGTAGCACATTCACATTAGCAAATCTGCTTTTTAAATATTCGACCTTTTGAATGTAATTGTGTCCTTCTGCAATGCTAAGCGGCGTATGACCATTACTATCTACACAATTTAGAGCTGCTCCGCTTTCTACTAACACTTTGACTGCTTCCAGAGACCCATTCAACACTGCTGTGTGCAGAGGAGTAACTCCATACAAAGTTTGGGCATTCAAATTCGCACCTTTGCCGATTAAGAGCTTGAGAACGTTAATTCGTTTTTCACCAGCTGCGAAGTGAAGCGGAGTCAAACCACGCAGAGCGCCATTTATATCTACACAATTTAGAGCTGCTCCGCTGTCTAATAAAACTTCGACCGCTTCCACACACCCAAAGTGGGCTGCTCCGTGCAGAGGCGTCCATCCGAGCCGATCTTCAGCATTCAAATCTGCACCTTTGCCGATAAACAGCTTGAGTATATCGATTTTATTTCCTTGTGCCGCAATATGAAATGGCGAAGTATCACAGGGAGTGCACTCATCGAAAGACGCACCGCTGTCTACTAAAATTTCGACCACTTCCAGACACCCGGAGTGCACCGCTGCTTGGAGGGGGGTCCCTGCTATCCCCCCAGACCCACTCACGTGACCCAAAGCTGCACCTTTGCGGATTAACAGCTTCAGTGTATCGATTTTTTTTAGTCTAACTGCGTAGTGGAGCGGTGTAATACCATAGAGATCGCCCTCATCTAAAAGAGCTCCGCATTCTACTAAAACTTGGACCGCTTCCGGACACCCACGCCTCACTGCTGTATGAAGAGGGGTCGATCCGGACCCACTTTTAGCATTCAAAGCTGCACCTTTGCTGATAAACAGCTTGAGAACGTTAATTTGGTTATATCTAGCTGCAATATGTAGTGGTGCTTCTTCCCTATCATTTATAGCATCTAGAGAAGCGCCACACTCTATTAAAGCTGTTACTATTTCTATTACACTACCTTCCGCTTTTCCAGTTTTATCAAGTGCGGAATTGTTTTTTAGATTTACGTATGCAATGTTGAAATGACATTCAGCAGCAGCTGCTGCTAAATGCAAGGCCGTTCCTCTCTCTCCTTTCAAACATTTGGCATTAACATCGACGGTTGAAAGGCACGAGAGCATCATCTTGACCATGAATGAGTTCCGCCTTAACACGGCCACTTGAAGAGCGGTGAATCCGTCTTCGTTATAATCATTCACCCGAGCACTGGGAAACGAGCGGAGTGCAGCGCGAATGTCGCCTTCACTGCACTTCTCGGAGGAATTATTGTTTAGCACCAACTGATGAATAAGGTAGTTTCCATGGGGATACTTCACGTCACACGCTAACAATTGCAGAGATGTAGGTAGTTGCTCATTGGATGAAGATTCCATACCTGCAAATTCATTAAGTATTAGTATTAGTGAAGAAAAAAATATCATTTAACTTACTAGTACACTCGTGTCCAAAAATTAAGGATAGTTTGATTTTTTGAGAATTTTGACACAATTTTTTCCCTTAACAATGAAATACCTGCCATAGCATGGAAAGGGAATATGTGGCCCGCGATCAAATCACCCAAACAATAGTTTTAAGGGGGTACAGAAACAGAAGCCTTCCATTGTAAATGGAGTTCCATACTCATTCGGAAAGGTAGGAGAAACGTCTATGTGAGAGACATTTAGCATGTATCATTTTTTTAACATCTACCCATTATTAAGCACAAAACCTCTAGAAAATTTGCTGAAAACTGGTCCGTCATATCGTGGTTGCACGGATCGCATCTTTTCAAAAATGGCCATTTCGGGTTGTGGCCCTTTTGAAAAACGGCTACACACAAATTGGTTCAACTTTATGGGAACATCCTTATCCTAAGGAAATATTGTATCTCGCAAATTGTATTAATTTACTTTCAAAGGGCAGACCTTACCTTTCTGTAGTAGAACTGAGTATTACCAAAAAAAAAAATTTCGAAATGTTTGGCAGGAAAATTCAAACTTTATCCTCCCTGTATTTTTCTTTACATTTTATGTACACAAGAAATTGTGGCGAGCTTACTCACCACTATAAGAGTCGATATAGTGGTAGTAGTAAAGTAATTCGAATGGTTTATTCATACCGACTGAAGTGAATATAACTCCGAAGTATATTTTGGGTTGTATGACCTTCTGATCGGTATCTTCCCCGTGGCTCGCAACTTGCTACAAAACAGTTATGGACTGAAATTAAAGTCACAAGTTACAGACCTATTTGCACTGAGGAGACGACCTCTATCAATCATCTGTTTGACTTATTTCACCCCAACGCAACTTACTTGATACTACCTTAAATTGATTGATAGAATCAGTGGTTCCCAAAGTGGCATTGAAGCATTCTTGGGGGGTGCGGTGATGAGTTGATAGAAAATTGGGGGGGGGGCATTGACAACTTTTAAACTATTGCTTCTTAATGTCATTTTTATGTATAAATCACTTTTTAACATGCTAAAACTGAGAAATTTCCCGGGAAGACCCCCTATCCTATACCTTTGGATTGAGATATCAATAATTTAAGTAATTTTTGAGATGAAAGCAGAAAAATTTCCGGTTGGGATACTAAATTTCCCTTCCTTTGGAAATATTGCAAAGGGGGTATACGCCCTGGATATCAAACAAATGGTTTCAGTATATTCAGACAGAATTATGTAAAGAATTATATGGAATCAAATTTTATAAAAGGGTAGAGTCGAATTATTACCTTAATTATTTCAAATTAAATTTCAAGGCGCATAGAAAACAACTTTTGAATATTGTCCATCCTTTACTAGATTTTTAAAATGTTATTTTGCTTGGTTATAAATTAAAGTATTTTTATTACAAAACTTTGATATGAAGTTCTAAGAAATATAAGCAAATTAGGGGGAAATTTGTAAGCGGGCAGTGGAAAATTTTCTTCTTGACATTTGGGCGGTGGTTCCGAAAAGTTTGGGAACCCCTGGAATAGATGAACTGTATTGAATGAAACTTTGTTGAAATTATACTGTGAAAGAAATATTTTCTACATAAAAATTAGTTTTTTAAAGGTTAAGTTATTTGTTATATTAAACCTTATTTTATTTTCAGGTTTTAATGTCAATATTAAATAACATTTCGTGTTATTTATTTTTTATCGAACTTTTTTTACATATTTTTTTTTTTTATTTATCAGTCAAAAATTGGGGGTCCTTTCTTTCGTAGTGTGCCTACTGTAGCAAATTATCTTAATCGGGCCCTGAGGACTTTATGCTCAAAATTATTTAGTTTCAGGGAGTTTACAATATGGCCGTAGCCATCATTAATTTGGTCTCCCCGTCCGAAATCTTTCGTCACAGATTTTTAATTTGAGTATCATCAGTTTTTCAACCAGCGTCCAATTGTTTAAAGTTTAAAATGCCCACTTCCTCGATTTTAAAAAATTTCCTTACGCTGTCATTTCTCCCGAAAAATTTTGGAATTAGTTTCACCAAATGCATACTTCAATTTCCTCTTTTATTTGCAATGTCAAATAAAACTAATGACTATCAGTTTGCTTTTCAAATCATGTAAATGTAGACCCCTAACTGAGAGAAACTTAGCTGACCATACAAGAATTACGGTTAAAACAAATAAATATTTACAACAAACGAGATCAAGCTACCTAGCTCTCCATAGCATTCCATGCTGGCAAGCATAAAAAAGTATAACCTAGCATAAATATACATAGCAAAAACTAGCATATTTGTTTGCTAGTTCCAGCATAAAATTTTGACCTGGGTAGACATTCCGATTTTAGTTCGGCACAAACACTGAGCTATCAGAAAATCTATCCAAAAAATATTGCGCTTAGCGAAAACGTCTTCACCGTGCCTTCACACACACAAGGGGAACGAGTGTAATTTCCCACATTTAAACCATTATTTATTAGCCTCTACAGATGTGTTTACCAAGCTTTTTTAACTCGCGGCGCCCCTACTCTGACTAAAAATTTTTCCTCGGCGCCCTCTTGTAAAAAAGAGCAAGCTTTTGAAAAATGGAAACTTTAAGTTTTTTAAAATTTTAGACATTATAAAAAGGTTTTTCCTTTGTTAATTTGATGATGCCATTAAAATAAAAGCAAATTAAACGTACAAACTTTTATGAATATCTTCTACTTTTTTTTATCGAGTTTTTATCAACCACCCCTTTTAACCTTCTTTGAATACGTTTCGTATAATGATTATAAAATCAACTTAAAGCCTAAAATTTAACTCTATTTTTTTTAAAGTTCAAATTATTAAAACACTTTTTACGTTTCAATATATTTTTTAGTAGAGATAAATAATGGAAGAGGATATATGCAAGGAGATATCAGGAGATAAGGAGGATATATGCCCTGTTTCAAAACTTTAACAATGATCTCGGCGTATACCAGGGTTGGCAAATATCACATGATATTTATATAAATATCAAAGTATCGGATATTTTTTATATATATACGATGTTTTTAAATTTAAACTAGAAAATTACTGTTTATTTTAAAAGTGATTATTACAAGACCAAACCAAAGTATTTCTACTTAAGAGAACTTTTAATTAAATCTCAATTACCCAGAGAATATTTGTCAATAATAACTACAAGAAAACATCACTGTACCAAAAATTGTATGTATGTACTACGTATGTATCATAATCTTATTTCTGCTTCAAAGAAAATATTTGTTGCCAAAAAAGTTTAGCTTTACTGTAATTAATAAATTGAAGAACAATGTATTCAATTATGATTTGAGAGATATTAATAGTTTGTGCCAAAGAAAACAAAATAAAAAAAACTGTTTCTAAAATACATTACTTCCTATGCTAACTTGTGTTTATAGTTTATGTTGCTAAGGGGACATCCATAAATTACGTGAGGTAAAAAAGGGGGAGAGGGGTTTGGAAAAATCTCACCAAATTTCATCAAGGGGGGAGGGGGGTCGATTATAATCTCACGTCAACTTTTTAAGTTAGAAATTATATGATTTTCTTTGTTTTTTAAGTATGAAAAGGGAAAATAATTTTTAAAAAGTTGTAGGTAAATCTCACGTGAAGGGGAGGAGGGGTCCAGTAAAATCTCACTAAATCTCAGCAAGGATGGAGGGTGGGTCCAGATTTTTGAAAAAACACCTCACGTAATTTATGGATGTCCCCTAAGGTAAGATCTGATGAGGTTTGATAAAATATTATATTTTAAATTAATGATTATACAATTTTATATGTATTAAATTGAAATAACAAGGTTAAATTTTTTTTTCATAATTTAATCAACATGACAACAAAGTATTCAAAAATGAATTTTGGGGGTATAATCGAATAAATATCATGATATGTATCGTGATTATCACGATATATATCAAGAGATATATATCGGCCAATCCTCCAGCACAGTCTCATAAAAATTAAGGTTTAAAAGATTATATGGAATGTTGATCTTAATTAGAAAAAGATGTGACTATTGGAAATGACGTCATGGTGCTCAGAGAAAGATATCCCCCAGCGTAAACCCCCTGATGGGCCCACCAAGTGGGTGCGAAAGTCGTTTTCCGAAAAGTAGCTTTCCTGCGGAACATGGCGAAAGTGACGTCAGCGTAGTTCGGAGAGGACAATATGCGCTGGAAATAAACAACACCACGTGGGGAAAAAAGAGACCTTCCCAGCTGATTGGAATTGGTCCATCCTGTCAAGCATCGCACGTTCAAAAATAAATTCCTAATCATTTTCTTTAAAAATCGTTATTTTTAACTTTAAATTTTGATACAAACATTTTCGTCTCATTTTAAACTGTCCCCAGGATAACTCAAGTAATTCTGACTCAATTTTCGAAATGAAATTCTCAGACTTCTCAAACTTTTTCGGATATAAACGTTAACCACCGTAAAGCTATTTAAAGATGTTTGTTTCTTACATTTCTCATAAAATACCAAAAAAAAAAATACCTATAAAATTAAAGGTTTTATCCTAATAAGCTTTAAAGGAAATTCCCTTCATCCCCCTGAGTTTCTATTATCTCCCTAACCCTAATACAAACTCGGTAGCAAAAATACTGTACTGCTCCTCATTAAAAATGGTCCCAAATAATACTGCAGTCCTACGGCACATGCCTAAATACGACCTTGATGTACGGTTATAAATTATTTCAGAAAAAATAACCCAAAAATTTAAAGGAACAAAATGCACTTAACACAAGATACATTTAACACTTACACTTGGTTTTCTGCTTTTCATATTCTTTTCAAGTAATGCTATTTAGTATACTATATACCCATATGCTGATATTAAAATATTTAATATTTGTGTTGACGAATTTATTAATGCAATTAAATATAGATTACTATTTATGATTTCAAAATAATGAATAAAAACGTGACGGAAGTCATATGAGTCAACGATATCCAACAATGGCGGGTATACAAACAAGTCCACGTGTTAACAAAAAATACCGTTAATATCATAATTAAATAATAATAATATAATAAATGTATTAATATATAGCATGGGTATATACATACTAAATAGCATTACTTAAAATGAAAAATGTCAGAAGTTTAAAGTTAAAGTGCAACCCGATACGAAAAGCAGATAACCACGTGAAACTTTTGAACATATGAAACTTTTAATATATGATTATAATAATTAATTATGCATATAATTTAATTAAGTATACATTAGCGATAACTAAGCAAAATAGGCACTTACTTGAAATATATCCAAATGAAATAAAATCAGCTCACGGTAACTGAAATTTACAGGCACAAACAAATATATTGACCAACAAGGCGAACAACACACACTCTATGACCAAGAGGGCACAGGTGAAAGTGAGGATGCTGCCAGATCCAGAGTTCACCCTTGGGTGTGATCACAGAGAAATATCCTAACAGAGGGTCCACGAGGCTATTTTCAAATGCGTTACTGATGTGAGGGCGCCACACTAGAGTCTGGAAAGTATGCCGGCCGCTTAAATCTCTCGCCAAATTAGAACTCAGCGCATGCGCAAAATGGTGTTTTCGATCTCCCATAGGCAGCCGGCGAACGATTCAGACTAGACCTAGACGCTAGTGAGTTTAGTGCGATCCCAGCGCCACAATTCTCCCAACCTATAACAAGATGTCATGATTTTCGATTTCCATTATGGCCTATGGCCGTGGACTCTCTGTTCTAGTACTCTGTGGGTGCGATCTACCTGGAAAACTGGTGGCGCCACCATGCACAGGGCACAAAAGGGGGTACTATACGAACCGGACTTTTCTGTCCCAAAAGAGAAGGGATGTCCCTCCTAAATGTTTATTAGGGATTTTTTACTGTAAAACGCGGTGAGAATCGGTATACACTTTTTCTGGCATATAGCACTTAGTTTATGCTTTTAATTCCCTTACAAATTACTTTCCTGGTGAATTCGCCCATAGATTATTAATTTAAGGAGGCCATTGAAATTGAATCGTCAGTTTGAAAAAGGGAATAAGTCAAAAAATTGACAAATTGACTTTTTGTGTTCAAAAATATATCTGAGTGCAAAGAGGGAGAAAATAACTACCCCCTATCGGCAGATATAGCTCCTTGAATTTGCGAAATCGATTCCATTCATTGTATTTTTTAATTCAATTTGAAATTAAAGTTAATTTTTCTTTCTTTTCTTATTTTTTGTGATGTAAACTAAGCCAAAATAAAATTTTCTTGTAATTTAAACTTTTTTTATACAGGGAATGTTTGACTCCATTCATATTCACTTACTCCATTGATCCTGCCTTAATGACTCAGTTTCATAATAATTTTGAATTTTATTTGTTTTAATCTTTCTATTTCTCACTTTTATACTGTGAACTAAGCAGAAATTCAATTTAAATTTCAATTTAAGTGGTTTTTAAAATTTTTCTTTAGTTGAAATTTCATAAGGTTGAAGAAGGGAATAAGTCCATCATATTTTTTCAACTGTGAAACAATTTTTAAATACACTTATAATTTTTTCGATGATTGTTCTGTATTCTTAACAGTGTCATGAATTTCCTGTAAAAATTTGGTGGCTATAGGAAAAAAATTCTATTACTTATACAGGTTTTTATTTTGATTTTCTCAAAACATTGTTTTCGGACTTATTCCCTTCTTTTAACTGACGATTCAATTATATTAAGTAGCTGCATTCATTAAAATAGTAAAGCTATTGAAATCAGCCAAACAAAAGATAAGAAGTGTTTTATAATTAGTACATAAGAAGTGTTTTATAATAAGTACATAATAAGTGTTTTATAATTAGTATGTAAGAAGTGTTTTATAATTAGTATGTAAGAAGTGTTTTATAATTAGTATGTAAGAAGTGTTTTATAATTAGTATGTAAGAAGTGTTTTATAATTAGTATGTAAGAAGTGTTTTATAATTAGTATATATTAGTATATTTATTTATTTAAATTTAGTTATTAGTTTATTAGTTTTTTAGTTTATTATTATTAGTATATTAGTTTATTTAAATTTTTTTACAATATATTTCACAATAACATCGACTGTTCTTTAATTCTTCATGAATTCAGTTTAATTGTTCCACAATACATACAATATAAGAAATAAAACAACTTTCCTTGTTCCTCTTCTCTCAAAAAATTACTTAAAACAACAACCTTTAATACAATTTATAAAACTTGTCAATAGTCTTCACAACTCTGATATTTTTTTTGATAGTTTCTCAAAGATAAAAAGTGACCTAGATAGTTACCATGCCTCTTTTGTTCCAAGAAATTTTTCCTCTATTTGATGTACTTAAATTCAGTTTTGCTGTATTGATTTTTTCTAATTTTGTATTGCTCCTTCTATTTTATATGGTATTTGTGTCTTAGATTAACTTATTCCATATGTAGTCTGTGTTTTGTCATTGTTTTCCCATGTAATTGGATTTTGTGTCTGTTTGGGTGAAATAAATAAATAAATAAATATATGAAGAAAAATTATGGTACAATTTAAACGAAGAGCTTTGCATTTGAAGTTTGTTTTTTCATTAAGTGATTACCAAAGAGCACTTATTGCGCTAAAATCAATTTAATAAATAAACTTCAATGGACATTCGGAGGTGTAAAGTCACCCGTTAAACCTCCTGTGGCTTCCTGGACAAAAGATTTTCCCACAGCCATCGAAGGTCGGTGCTGTTTCATAGCGGTCTGAAATCCACCTGTAAATTCCAGGGATACCCCAGATGAAGGGGGAATAGAAAAGAGTTCTCAGTGGAAGCTCAGCACGGGATTTTTTTTATTTAAAAGTTATTGCACTACTCATCATGCTCTAACAGGTCTCGCTTACAGGTGTAAGTGGTTAAAGAACAAATCTAAATTACAATAGAAACAGAGCAATAATTTAAAATCTTAAACTGTAAACAAAATTGCATAAAATGTTTAGGTTTTCGGTGCGAATAACAAACAAGAACAAACTAGGTAGCCAAGAAAAACCCCGAGTATCTAAACTCCTTTTTTAAACTTTTTCTTTGGTTAGTTAGAATATAGAAAAAGGTATTTGTAGTTTGAGTTTGTAAGGAAAGCGATTTTGATATTTCAGGGAACATCCTAGTTCTTAACAACTTATAACGTCTTTCAAATTCTGAACTAAGACTAACTAAGTTGGATTAATAGGTCCGTATGGAAGACAAGCACACACTAAAAAGAGATAATTTTAAAGATTGCTTGTATGGGAGAAGGGTGATAATAAAATACTATTTTTAACTCAATGTCTTTTTGGCTTCTAACCTATCTCTGAGCAACAAAAACGATGTACGACGTGACTGATTTAAACCTTTAACTCTTAAAAACCATTTTGTAAGGAATTGTTTTTCCGAACCCTAACCTTTCGAACCATTCTAAAAACGGGACTAGCCCCGTAACCGAAGCAAGGGGTTCCATTGGTCCCATAGTAAATTTTTAAGGGATATTAAACAGAAAACGTAATTAAAATTTAAATTAAACATTGTTTAAAAGTGAAGTATAGAACTCTTTTGCATTCGGAGTCCTCGCTCTCTCTATCTTGATTCCATCTTTAATTTATGAATATAAATTTAAATTACATATCTACTAACACCTCTTTAATAATTTTGGTAAAAAATATGAAAGTTTAACTATGAGATGTAACTTGTAACAAATCCCTTTTTTAATGATTCATTGATACAATAAAGTTCCCTGCCTTATATTAAAGTGTTAAGAAGTTAGAAAACCGAAATGAAAATCGTGTTAAAACTCGCACGTAAGCGAAAGAATCAACAGGTGTGTGGCCCCTCCCACATTCTTCACTCCAGACTCGCCTCAAATTCAATGGGACACCAGGGAGCGTGACTCCCCCTATTCAAGAGGTCAAAATCCACTACCGTCGAGATAAGATAACAAAGGTGGCGGTCAAGCACCCTCTTCTAGGCACTCTACCCTCTTCCCTTACAAAACGACCTTGACGGCGCTTGAGGTGAACTGAGTAAACAAATAAACCCACGTGGTCGCTATTTACATCAAAAGTTCGATAACCATCAAAAACTCGAAGCGATATTTTTATAGAAAAATATAAAATCACACAAAGAATAACATTCTACAATATGAATACGTTAATGAAGAGAGAATGTGTAAAGTTTGAAGAAATTAACAGGATTGTTCAATTTTGGGAGCGATATACTTTTAATTTTTACCATCACGCCATCACGGAGATATATAATCCTTATTTCAATGGTGTATTTGCATTTGAATAATTTATTTAAGAAATCCGTCAACACACATGTTAGAACAATAACAGTTAAAAAGACATAGCTTGTGTTAATAATGTGTGTGTGTTTTGTGCTTGCCAAAAAATATTTAAATTACGGTTAACATTCTTATAAAATGTATAAAAAGAACTATTTTTTGGATAGGTATTTTTAGATATTGGTAAATATACCCATTTAAATTATACAATGTAAAGATATTTATTAGGGCTGGGATTTCCTTGTAATTATATCTTTTCAGAAATCTGATATTGCAGGGATCTCTCAAGTTCTACCCGTTTCAAGGGATTTTGGGTTGATTTAGACCACTTTTATTTTATATATTTTTACATATTTCGATTTATTTATACATATTTTTGGTACAGATTCAAGCTATAAGATTTTTTGGGGTTTTCCATTTACAATCACTGGTGGTGGTGGTGGAAATAAATTTATATGTACGCCACTGAATCTTACTTGCAGACTTAATTTTTTAAGGCTTCTGTTTAAAAAAATAATATTTAAACTTACATCCATCTTAGTTACTTCTTTTTTTAATTCGCTAACGCATTTTGTTCTCATTCATATGCTCCATTTTTGATCTATAGTAAAGTTTGTGATCCTGAATTCAATATTATTTAATTGACCATTGAGATTTTACACTTAAAAATTTCCCCTTGTTCCCATTCCATAAATGTATTGTTTTTGAAAACACTATTTGTGTGATAGGGACATGATGCTTTGTATTAAAGTATAATTTTACCCTTAATTTTAGGAAAAAGTGTATGACCAATTGCTTTTCCATATATTTAATTACACCTATGTTCATTTCGAAATAACGTAGTTTGTGTGTGAAAAAATATTTTTTAATGATTCTAAAATGTAAGCGTATGATGAAAATGGCTCGTTAATTTTAGATTGATTTGAGATTTTTTTTAAAAAATCCAACAGCTTACTGCAAATCCTCGAAAGAATCGGGACATTTTGATACCAGAAATGTGTCAACATCCGCAATGCATTCAACAAGAATATTGTTACTTTTAAGGTTTTGGATTTAGGGTCCAATCCGCGGTGCGTATGCGGCCCTCACAAGGAATTTCATGGCACTATCGGCCACAAAATTTAACGCTTATTCAAACTACATAGAATATAATCCACTTCTAAGTTTTTATTGCAGAAATGTGCTGAAAACCAGTTTTTTCGGGTCTAATTTCCAAAACATTTTCAGGGAAGAACCCCTTTAGAAGTAGACCCCCTGACTTAAAATTCAAAAGGTAAGGGACTTTAAAATGACATCTTCAGTAGAAACTCGAGTTGGGGGAAATAGTTTATAAAATTAAAATTTTATCGCCATATGGCTTTACCGATACAGCAATTATTTAGTTTTTTCTTTAAAATATACAATTAATTAATATAAAAGGAGCTATCAAATCAGTAGATGCATTTCTTCTGTAAGTATTATTTCGGAAGGGCCGCATTTGTCCATCTAAATGTATTTAGAGCTCAGTTTTGTTATTTTTTCCAACTTCTTGAGAAAAGAAACCCCAACCTCTTTTAATACTTTTAGCTTCAAAACACTTCTTGTTCTTAAAATTTCCTTATGAATCAAGTTTGAGGAATTTGCTTAATAATGTTAACCACAATAAAATGGCGTAATTGGTACATTACTAATTTAAACTTTATTAAAAACAACACAGGATTACAGACTTTCATATTTCACTAAATTACTAGCCTTTCATAAGAGAAATTCGTTATGGAAAATAATTTGCTTTCATTGTTACTTAAAAAAAGATTGTTTTAAGAATATGTGTTTCAGGAACACACTTCAGTTCGTACGCTTTTTTTTAACTGGTGGTTGACCCTTATGTAGCACATTCACATTAGCAAATCTGCTTTTTAAATATTCGACCTTTTGAATGTAATTGTGTCCTTCTGCAATGCTAAGCGGCGTATGACCATTACTATCTACACAATTTAGAGCTGCTCCGCTTTCTACTAACACTTTGACTGCTTCCAGAGACCCATTCAACACTGCTGTGTGCAGAGGAGTAACTCCATACAAAGTTTGGGCATTCAAATTCGCACCTTTGCCGATTAAGAGCTTGAGAACATTAATTCGTTTTTCACCAGCTGCGAAGTGAAGCGGAGTCAAACCACGCAGAGCGCCATTTATATCTACACAATTTAGAGCTGCTCCGCTGTCTAATAAAACTTCGACCGCTTCCACACACCCAAAGTGGGCTGCTCCGTGCAGAGGCGTCCATCCGAGCCGATCTTCAGCATTCAAATCTGCACCTTTGCCGATAAACAGCTTGAGTATTTCGATTTTATTTCCTTGTGCCGCAATATGAAATGGCGAAGTATCACAGGGAGTGCACTCATCGAAAGACGCACCGCTGTCTACTAAAATTTCGACCACTTCCAGACACCCGGAGTGCACCGCTGCTTGGAGGGGGGTCCCTGCTATCCCCCCAGACCCACTCACGTGACCCAAAGCTGCACCTTTGCGGATTAACAGCTTCAGTGTATCGATTTTTTTTAGTCTAACTGCGTAGTGGAGCGGTGTAATACCATAGAGATCGCCCTCATCTAAAAGAGCTCCGCATTCTACTAAAACTTGGACCGCTTCCGGACACCCACGCCTCACTGCTGTATGAAGAGGGGTCGATCCGGACCCACTTTTAGCATTCAAAGCTGCACCTTTGCTGATAAACAGCTTGAGAACGTTAATTTGGTTATATCTAGCTGAAATATGTAGTGGTGCTTCTTCCCTATCATTTATAGCATCTAGAGAAGCGCCACACTCTATTAAAGCTGTTACTATTTCTATTACACTACCTTCCGCTTTTCCAGTTTTATCAAGTGCGGAATTGTTTTTTAGATTTACGTATGCAATGTTGAAATGACATTCAGCAGCAGCTGCTGCTAAATGCAAGGCCGTTCCTCTCTCTCCTTTCAAACATTTGGCATTAACATCGACGGTTGAAAGGCACGAGAGCATCATCTTGACCATGAATGAGTTCCGCCTTAACACGGCCACTTGAAGAGCGGTGAATCCGTCTTCGTTATAATCATTCACCCGAGCACTGGGAAACGAGCGGAGTGCAGCGCGAATGTCGCCTTCACTGTACTTCTCGGAGGAATTATTGTTTAGCACCAACTGATGAATAAGGTAGTTTCCATGGGGATACTTCACGTCACACGCTAACAATTGCAGAGATGTAGGTAGTTGCTCATTGGATGAAGATTCCATACCTGCAAATTCATTAAGTATTAGTATTAGTGAAGAAAAAAATATCATTTAACTTACTAGTACACTCGTGTCCAAAAATTAAGGATAGTTTGATTTTTTGAGAATTTTGACACAATTTTTTCCCTTAACAATGAAATACCTGCCATAGCATGGAAAGGGAATATGTGGCCCGCGATCAAATCACCCAAACAATAGTTTTAAGGGGGTACAGAAACAGAAGCCTTCCATTGTAAATGGAGTTCCATACTCATTCGGAAAGGTAGGAGAAACGTCTATGTGAGAGACATTTAGCATGTATCATTTTTTTAACATCTACCCATTATTAAGCACAAAACCTCTAGAAAATTTGCTGAAAACTGGTCCGTCATATCGTGGTTGCACGGATCGCATCTTTTCAAAAATGGCCATTTCGGGTTGTGGCCCTTTTGAAAAACGGCTACACACAAATTGGTTCAACTTTATGGGAACATCCTTATCCTAAGGAAATATTGTATCTCGCAAATTGTATTAATTTACTTTCAAAGGGCAGACCTTACCTTTCTGTAGTAGAACTGAGTATTACCAAAAAAAAAAATTTCGAAATGTTTGGCAGGAAAATTCAAACTTTATCCTCCCTGTATTTTTCTTTACATTTTATGTACACAAGAAATTGTGGCGAGCTTACTCACCACTATAAGAGTCGATATAGTGGTAGTAGTAAAGTAATTCGAATGGTTTATTCATACCGACTGAAGTGAATATAACTCCGAAGTATATTTTGGGTTGTATGACCTTCTGATCGGTATCTTCCCCGTGGCTCGCAACTTGCTACAAAACAGTTATGGACTGAAATTAAAGTCACAAGTTACAGACCTATTTGCACTGAGGAGACGACCTCTATCAATCATCTGTTTGACTTATTTCACCCCAACGCAACTTACTTGATACTACCTTAAATTGATTGATAGAATCAGTGGTTCCCAAAGTGGCATTGAAGCATTCTTGGGGGGTGCGGTGATGAGTTGATAGAAAATTGGGGGGGGGGCATTGACAACTTTTAAACTATTGCTTCTTAATGTCATTTTTATGTATAAATCACTTTTTAACATGCTAAAACTGAGAAATTTCCCGGGAAGACCCCCTATCCTATACCTTTGGATTGAGATATCAATAATTTAAGTAATTTTTGAGATGAAAGCAGAAAAATTTCCGGTTGGGATACTAAATTTCCCTTCCTTTGGAAATATTGCAAAGGGGGTATACGCCCTGGATATCAAACAAATGGTTTCAGTATATTCAGACAGAATTATGTAAAGAATTATATGGAATCAAATTTTATAAAAGGGTAGAGTCGAATTATTACCTTAATTATTTCAAATTAAATTTCAAGGCGCATAGAAAACAACTTTTGAATATTGTCCATCCTTTACTAGATTTTTAAAATGTTATTTTGCTTGGTTATAAATTAAAGTATTTTTATTACAAAACTTTGATATGAAGTTCTAAGAAATATAAGCAAATTAGGGGGAAATTTGTAAGCGGGCAGTGGAAAATTTTCTTCTTGACATTTGGGCGGTGGTTCCGAAAAGTTTGGGAACCCCTGGAATAGATGAACTGTATTGAATGAAACTTTGTTGAAATTATACTGTGAAAGAAATATTTTCTACATAAAAATTAGTTTTTTAAAGGTTAAGTTATTTGTTATATTAAACCTTATTTTATTTTCAGGTTTTAATGTCAATATTAAATAACATTTCGTGTTATTTATTTTTTATCGAACTTTTTTTACATATTTTTTTTTTTATTTATCAGTCAAAAATTGGGGGTCCTTTCTTTCGTAGTGTGCCTACTGTAGCAAATTATCTTAATCGGGCCCTGAGGACTTTATGCTCAAAATTATTTAGTTTCAGGGAGTTTACAATATGGCCGTAGCCATCATTAATTTGGTCTCCCCGTCCGAAATCTTTCGTCACAGATTTTTAATTTGAGTATCATCAGTTTTTCAACCAGCGTCCAATTGTTTAAAGTTTAAAATGCCCACTTCCTCGATTTTAAAAAATTTCCTTACGCTGTCATTTCTCCCGAAAAATTTTGGAATTAGTTTCACCAAATGCATACTTCAATTTCCTCTTTTATTTGCAATGTCAAATAAAACTAATGACTATCAGTTTGCTTTTCAAATCATGTAAATGTAGACCCCTAACTGAGAGAAACTTAGCTGACCATACAAGAATTACGGTTAAAACAAATAAATATTTACAACAAACGAGATCAAGCTACCTAGCTCTCCATAGCATTCCATGCTGGCAAGCATAAAAAAGTATAACCTAGCATAAATATACATAGCAAAAACTAGCATATTTGTTTGCTAGTTCCAGCATAAAATTTTGACCTGGGTAGACATTCCGATTTTAGTTCGGCACAAACACTGAGCTATCAGAAAATCTATCCAAAAAATATTGCGCTTAGCGAAAACGTCTTCACCGTGCCTTCACACACACAAGGGGAACGAGTGTAATTTCCCACATTTAAACCATTATTTATTAGCCTCTACAGATGTGTTTACCAAGCTTTTTTAACTCGCGGCGCCCCTACTCTGACTAAAAATTTTTCCTCGGCGCCCTCTTGTAAAAAAGAGCAAGCTTTTGAAAAATGGAAACTTTAAGTTTTTTAAAATTTTAGACATTATAAAAAGGTTTTTCCTTTGTTAATTTGATGATGCCATTAAAATAAAAGCAAATTAAACGTACAAACTTTTATGAATATCTTCTACTTTTTTTTTATCGAGTTTTTATCAACCACCCCTTTTAACCTTCTTTGAATACGTTTCGTATAATGATTATAAAATCAACTTAAAGCCTAAAATTTCCCTCTATTTTTTTTAAAGTTCAAATTATTAAAACACTTTTTACGTTTCAATATATTTTTTAGTAGAGATAAATAATGGAAGAGGATATATGCAAGGAGATATCAGGAGATAAGGAGGATATATGCCCTGTTTCAAAACTTTAACAATGATCTCGGCGTATACCAGGGTTGGCAAATATCACATGATATTTATATAAATATCAAAGTATCGGATATTTTTTATATATATACGATGTTTTTAAATTTAAACTAGAAAATTACTGTTTATTTTAAAAGTGATTATTACAAGACCAAACCAAAGTATTTCTACTTAAGAGAACTTTTAATTAAATCTCAATTACCCAGAGAATATTTGTCAATAATAACTACAAGAAAACATCACTGTACCAAAAATTGTATGTATGTACTACGTATGTATCATAATCTCATTTCTGCTTCAAAGAAAATATTTGTTGCCAAAAAAGTTTAGCTTTACTGTAATTAATAAATTGAAGAACAATGTATTCAATTATGATTTGAGAGATATTAATAGTTTGTGCCAAAGAAAACAAAATAAAAAAAACTGTTTCTAAAATACATTACTTCCTATGCTAACTTGTGTTTATAGTTTATGTTGCTAAGGGGACATCCATAAATTACGTGAGGTAAAAAAGGGGGAGAGGGGTTTGGAAAAATCTCACCAAATTTCATCAAGGGGGGAGGGGGGTCGATTATAATCTCACGTCAACTTTTTAAGTTAGAAATTATATGATTTTCTTTGTTTTTTAAGTATGAAAAGGGAAAATAATTTTTAAAAAGTTGTAGGTAAATCTCACGTGAAGGGGAGGAGGGGTCCAGTAAAATCTCACTAAATCTCAGCAAGGATGGAGGGTGGGTCCAGATTTTTGAAAAAACACCTCACGTAATTTATGGATGTCCCCTAAGGTAAGATCTGATGAGGTTTGATAAAATATTATATTTTAAATTAATGATTATACAATTTTATATGTATTAAATTGAAATAACAAGGTTAATTTTTTTTTTCATAATTTAATCAACATGACAACAAAGTATTCAAAAATGAATTTTGGGGGTATAATCGAATAAATATCATGATATGTATCGTGATTATCACGATATATATCAAGAGATATATATCGGCCAATCCTCCAGCACAGTCTCATAAAAATTAAGGTTTAAAAGATTATATGGAATGTTGATCTTAATGGACGACATTAGTGTGACGTCACTTGCTTGTTTGGAAACGTTGATTCTATCCGTGATTGGTTCCGTGATTGGAAGTAAATCCGTACGGAACCAATCACGGATGAAATCAACGTTTCCAAACAAGCAAGTGACGTAATGACTAATGTCGTCTATTAGAAAAAGATGTGACTATTGGAAATGACGTCATGGTGCTCAGAGAAAGATATCCCCCAGCGTAAACCCCCTGATGGGCCCACCAAGTGGGTGCGAAAGTCGTTTTCCGAAAAGTAGCTTTCCTGCGGAACATGGCGAAAGTAACGTCAGCGTAGTTCGGAGAGGACAATATGCGCTGGAAATAAACAACACCACGTGGGGAAAAAAGAGACCTTCCCAGCTGATTGGAATTGGTCCATCCTGTCAAGCATCGCACGTTCAAAAATAAATTCCTAATCATTTTCTTTAAAAATCGTTATTTTTAACTTTAAATTTTGATACAAACATTTTCGTCTCATTTTAAACTGTCCCCAGGATAACTCAAGTAATTCTGACTCAATTTTCGAAATGAAATTCTCAGACTTCTCAAACTTTTTCGGATATAAACGTTAACCACCGTAAAGCTATTTAAAGATGTTTGTTTCTTACATTTCTCATAAAATACCAAAAAAAAAAAATACCTATAAAATTAAAGGTTTAATCCTAATAAGCTTTAAAGGAAATTCCCTTCATCCCCCTGAGTTTCTATTATCTCCCTAACCCTAATACAAACTCGGTAGCAAAAATACTGTACTGCTCCTCATTAAAAATGGTCCCAAATAATACTGCAGTCCTACGGCACATGCCTAAATACGACCTTGATGTACGGTTATAAATTATTTCAGAAAAAATAACCCAAAAATTTAAAGGAACAAAATGCACTTAACACTTAAAAGATACATTTAACACTTACACTTGGTTTTCTGCTTTTCATATTCTTTTCAAGTAATGCTATTTAGTATACTATATACCCATATGCTGATATTAAAATATTTAATATTTGTGTTGACGAATTTATTAATGCAATTAAATATAGATTACTATTTATGATTTCAAAATAATGAATAAAAACGTGACGGAAGTCATATGAGTCAACGATATCCAACAATGGCGGGTATACAAACAAGTCCACGTGTTAACAAAAAATACCGTTAATATCATAATTAAATAATAATAATATAATAAATGTATTAATATATAGCATGGGTATATACATACTAAATAGCATTACTTAAAATGAAAAATGTCAGAAGTTTAAAGTTAAAGTGCAACCCGATACGAAAAGCAGATAACCACGTGAAACTTTTGAACATATGAAACTTTTAATATATGATTATAATAATTAATTATGCATATAATTTAATTAAGTATACATTAGCGATAACTAAGCAAAATAGGCACTTACTTGAAATATATCCAAATGAAATAAAATCAGCTCACGGTAACTGAAATTTACAGGCACAAACAAATATATTGACCAGCAAGGCGAACAACACACACTCTATGACCAAGAGGGCACAGGTGAAAGTGAGGATGCTGCCAGATCCAGAGTTCACCCTTGGGTGTGATCACAGAGAAATATCCTAACAGAGGGTCCACGAGGCTATTTTCAAATGCGTTACTGATGTGAGGGCGCCACACTAGAGTCTGGAAAGTATGCCGGCCGCTTAAATCTCTCGCCAAATTAGAACTCAGCGCATGCGCAAAATGGTGTTTTCGATCTCCCATAGGCAGCCGGCGAACGATTCAGACTAGACCTAGACGCTAGTGAGTTTAGTGCGATCCCAGCGCCACAATTCTCCCAACCTATAACAAGATGTCATGATTTTCGATTTCCATTATGGCCTATGGCCGTGGACTCTCTGTTCTAGTACTCTGTGGGTGCGATCTACCTGGAAAACTGGTGGCGCCACCATGCACAGGGCACAAAAGGGGGTACTATACGAACCGGACTTTTCTGTCCCAAAAGAGAAGGGATGTCCCTCCTAAATGTTTATTAGGGATTTTTTACTGTAAAACGCGGTGAGAATCGGTATACACTTTTTCTGGCATATAGCACTTAGTTTATGCTTTTAATTCCTTACAAATTACTTTCCTGGTGAATTCGCCCATAGATTATTAATTTAAGGAGGCCATTGAAATTGAATCGTCAGTTTGAAAAAGGGAATAAGTCAAAAAATTGACAAATTGACTTTTTGTGTTCAAAAATATATCTGAGTGCAAAGAGGGAGAAAATAACTACCCCCTATCGGCAGATATAGCTCCTTGAATTTGCGAAATCGATTCCATTCATTGTATTTTTTAATTCAATTTGAAATTAAAGTTAATTTTTCTTTCTTTTCTTATTTTTTGTGATGTAAACTAAGCCAAAATAAAATTTTCTTGTAATTTAAACTTTTTTTATACAGGGAATGTTTGACTCCATTCATATTCACTTACTCCATTGATCCTGCCTTAATGACTCAGTTTCATAATAATTTTGAATTTTATTTGTTTTAATCTTTCTATTTCTCACTTTTATACTGTGAACTAAGCAGAAATTCAATTTAAATTTCAATTTAAGTGGTTTTTAAAATTTTTCTTTAGTTGAAATTTCATAAGGTTGAAGAAGGGAATAAGTCCATCATATTTTTTCAACTGTGAAACAATTTTTAAATACACTTATAATTTTTTCGATGATTGTTCTGTATTCTTAACAGTGTCATGAATTTCCTGTAAAAATTTGGTGGCTATAGGAAAAAAATTCTATTACTTATACAGGTTTTTATTTTGATTTTCTCAAAACATTGTTTTCGGACTTATTCCCTTCTTTTAACTGACGATTCAATTATATTAAGTAGCTGCATTCATTAAAATAGTAAAGCTATTGAAATCAGCCAAACAAAAGATAAGAAGTGTTTTATAATTAGTACATAAGAAGTGTTTTATAATAAGTACATAATAAGTGTTTTATAATTAGTATGTAAGAAGTGTTTTATAATTAGTATGTAAGAAGTGTTTTATAATTAGTATGTAAGAAGTGTTTTATAATTAGTATGTAAGAAGTGTTTTATAATTAGTATATATTAGTATATTTATTTATTTAAATTTAGTTATTAGTTTATTAGTTTTTTAGTTTATTATTATTAGTATATTAGTTTATTTAAATTTTTTTACAATATATTTCACAATAACATCGACTGTTCTTTAATTCTTCATGAATTCAGTTTAATTGTTCCACAATACATACAATATAAGAAATAAAACAACTTTCCTTGTTCCTCTTCTCTCAAAAAATTACTTAAAACAACAACCTTTAATACAATTTATAAAACTTGTCAATAGTCTTCACAACTCTGATATTTTTTTTGATAGTTTCTCAAAGATAAAAAGTTACCTAGATAGTTACCATGCCTCTTTTGTTCCAAGAAATTTTTTCCTCTATTTGATGTACTTAAATTCAGTTTTGCTGTATTGATTTTTTCTAATTTTGTATTGCTCCTTCTATTTTATATGGTATTTGTGTCTTAGATTAACTTATTCCATATGTAGTCTGTGTTTTGTCATTGTTTTCCCATGTAATTGGATTTTGTGTCTGTTTGGGTGAAATAAATAAATAAATAAATATATGAAGAAAAATTATGGTACAATTTAAACGAAGAGCTTTGCATTTGAAGTTTGTTTTTTCATTAAGTGATTACCAAAGAGCACTTATTGCGCTAAAATCAATTTAATAAATAAACTTCAATGGACATTCGGAGGTGTAAAGTCACCCGTTAAACCTCCTGTGGCTTCCTGGACAAAAGATTTTCCCACAGCCATCGAAGGTCGGTGCTGTTTCATAGCGGTCTGAAATCCACCTGTAAATTCCAGGGATACCCCAGATGAAGGGGGAATAGAAAAGAGTTCTCAGTGGAAGCTCAGCACGGGATTTTTTTTATTTAAAAGTTATTGCACTACTCATCATGCTCTAACAGGTCTCGCTTACAGGTGTAAGTGGTTAAAGAACAAATCTAAATTACAATAGAAACAGAGCAATAATTTAAAATCTTAAACTGTAAACAAAATTGCATAAAATGTTTAGGTTTTCGGTGCGAATAACAAACAAGAACAAACTAGGTAGCCAAGAAAAACCCCGAGTATCTAAACTCCTTTTTTAAACTTTTTCTTTGGTTAGTTAGAATATAGAAAAAGGTATTTGTAGTTTGAGTTTGTAAGGAAAGCGATTTTGATATTTCAGGGAACATCCTAGTTCTTAACAACTTATAACGTCTTTCAAATTCTGAACTAAGACTAACTAAGTTGGATTAATAGGTCCGTATGGAAGACAAGCACACACTAAAAAGAGATAATTTTAAAGATTGCTTGTATGGGAGAAGGGTGATAATAAAATACTATTTTTAACTCAATGTCTTTTTGGCTTCTAACCTATCTCTGAGCAACAAAAACGATGTACGACGTGACTGATTTAAACCTTTAACTCTTAAAAACCATTTTGTAAGGAATTGTTTTTCCGAACCCTAACCTTTCGAACCATTCTAAAAACGGGACTAGCCCCGTAACCGAAGCAAGGGGTTCCATTGGTCCCATAGTAAATTTTTAAGGGATATTAAACAGAAAACGTAATTAAAATTTAAATTAAACATTGTTTAAAAGTGAAGTATAGAACTCTTTTGCATTCGGAGTCCTCGCTCTCTCTATCTTGATTCCATCTTTAATTTATGAATATAAATTTAAATTACATATCTACTAACACCTCTTTAATAATTTTGGTAAAAAATATGAAAGTTTAACTATGAGATGTAACTTGTAACAAATCCCTTTTTTAATGATTCATTGATACAATAAAGTTCCCTGCCTTATATTAAAGTGTTAAGAAGTTAGAAAACCGAAATGAAAATCGTGTTAAAACTCGCACGTAAGCGAAAGAATCAACAGGTGTGTGGCCCCTCCCACATTCTTCACTCCAGACTCGCCTCAAATTCAATGGGACACCAGGGAGCGTGACTCCCCCTATTCAAGAGGTCAAAATCCACTACCGTCGAGATAAGATAACAAAGGTGGCGGTCAAGCACCCTCTTCTAGGCACTCTACCCTCTTCCCTTACAAAACGACCTTGACGGCGCTTGAGGTGAACTGAGTAAACAAATAAACCCACGTGGTCGCTATTTACATCAAAAGTTCGATAACCATCAAAAACTCGAAGCGATATTTTTATAGAAAAATATAAAATCACACAAAGAATAACATTCTACAATATGAATACGTTAATGAAGAGAGAATGTGTAAAGTTTGAAGAAATTAACAGGATTGTTCAATTTTGGGAGCGATATACTTTTAATTTTTACCATCACGCCATCACGGAGATATATAATCCTTATTTCAATGGTGTATTTGCATTTGAATAATTTATTTAAGAAATCCGTCAACACACATGTTAGAACAATAACAGTTAAAAAGACATAGCTTGTGTTAATAATGTGTGTGTGTTTTGTGCTTGCCAAAAAATATTTAAATTACGGTTAACATTCTTATAAAATGTATAAAAAGAACTATTTTTTGGATAGGTATTTTTAGATATTGGTAAATATACCCATTTAAATTATACAATGTAAAGATATTTATTAGGGCTGGGATTTCCTTGTAATTATATCTTTTCAGAAATCTGATATTGCAGGGATCTCTCAAGTTCTACCCGTTTCAAGGGATTTTGGGTTGATTTAGACCACTTTTATTTTATATATTTTTACATATTTCGATTTATTTATACATATTTTTGGTACAGATTCAAGCTATAAGATTTTTTGGGGTTTTCCATTTACAATCACTGGTGGTGGTGGTGGAAATAAATTTATATGTACGCCACTGAATCTTACTTGCAGACTTAATTTTTTAAGGCTTCTGTTTAAAAAAATAATATTTAAACTTACATCCATCTTAGTTACTTCTTTTTTTAATTCGCTAACGCATTTTGTTCTCATTCATATGCTCCATTTTTGATCTATAGTAAAGTTTGTGATCCTGAATTCAATATTATTTAATTGACCATTGAGATTTTACACTTAAAAATTTCCCCTTGTTCCCATTCCATAAATGTATTGTTTTTGAAAACACTATTTGTGTGATAGGGACATGATGCTTTGTATTAAAGTATAATTTTACCCTTAATTTTAGGAAAAAGTGTATGACCAATTGCTTTTCCATATATTTAATTACACCTATGTTCATTTCGAAATAACGTAGTTTGTGTGTGAAAAAATATTTTTTAATGATTCTAAAATGTAAGCGTATGATGAAAATGGCTCGTTAATTTTAGATTGATTTGAGATTTTTTTTAAAAAATCCAACAGCTTACTGCAAATCCTCGAAAGAATCGGGACATTTTGATACCAGAAATGTGTCAACATCCGCAATGCATTCAACAAGAATATTGTTACTTTTAAGGTTTTGGATTTAGGGTCCAATCCGCGGTGCGTATGCGGCCCTCACAAGGAATTTCATGGCACTATCGGCCACAAAATTTAACGCTTATTCAAACTACATAGAATATAATCCACTTCTAAGTTTTTATTGCAGAAATGTGCTGAAAACCAGTTTTTTCGGGTCTAATTTCCAAAACATTTTCAGGGAAGAACCCCTTTAGAAGTAGACCCCCTGACTTAAAATTCAAAAGGTAAGGGACTTTAAAATGACATCTTCAGTAGAAACTCGAGTTGGGGGAAATAGTTTATAAAATTAAAATTTTATCGCCATATGGCTTTACCGATACAGCAATTATTTAGTTTTTTCTTTAAAATATACAATTAATTAATATAAAAGGAGCTATCAAATCAGTAGATGCATTTCTTCTGTAAGTATTATTTCGGAAGGGCCGCATTTGTCCATCTAAATGTATTTAGAGCTCAGTTTTGTTATTTTTTCCAACTTCTTGAGAAAAGAAACCCAACCTCTTTTAATACTTTTAGCTTCAAAACACTTCTTGTTCTTAAAATTTCCTTATGAATCAAGTTTGAGGAATTTGCTTAATAATGTTAACCACAATAAAATGGCGTAATTGGTACATTACTAATTTAAACTTTATTAAAAACAACACAGGATTACAGACTTTCATATTTCACTAAATTACTAGCCTTTCATAAGAGAAATTCGTTATGGAAAATAATTTGCTTTCATTGTTACTTAAAAAAAGATTGTTTTAAGAATATGTGTTTCAGGAACACACTTCAGTTCGTACGCTTTTTTTTAACTGGTGGTTGACCCTTATGTAGCACATTCACATTAGCAAATCTGCTTTTTAAATATTCGACCTTTTGAATGTAATTGTGTCCTTCTGCAATGCTAAGCGGCGTATGACCATTACTATCTACACAATTTAGAGCTGCTCCGCTTTCTACTAACACTTTGACTGCTTCCAGAGACCCATTCAACACTGCTGTGTGCAGAGGAGTAACTCCATACAAAGTTTGGGCATTCAAATTCGCACCTTTGCCGATTAAGAGCTTGAGAACATTAATTCGTTTTTCACCAGCTGCGAAGTGAAGCGGAGTCAAACCACGCAGAGCGCCATTTATATCTACACAATTTAGAGCTGCTCCGCTGTCTAATAAAACTTCGACCGCTTCCACACACCCAAAGTGGGCTGCTCCGTGCAGAGGCGTCCATCCGAGCCGATCTTCAGCATTCAAATCTGCACCTTTGCCGATAAACAGCTTGAGTATTTCGATTTTATTTCCTTGTGCCGCAATATGAAATGGCGAAGTATCACAGGGAGTGCACTCATCGAAAGACGCACCGCTGTCTACTAAAATTTCGACCACTTCCAGACACCCGGAGTGCACCGCTGCTTGGAGGGGGGTCCCTGCTATCCCCCCAGACCCACTCACGTGACCCAAAGCTGCACCTTTGCGGATTAACAGCTTCAGTGTATCGATTTTTTTTAGTCTAACTGTGTAGTGGAGCGGTGTAATACCATAGAGATCGCCCTCATCTAAAAGAGCTCCGCATTCTACTAAAACTTGGACCGCTTCCGGACACCCACGCCTCACTGCTGTATGAAGAGGGGTCGATCCGGACCCACTTTTAGCATTCAAAGCTGCACCTTTGCTGATAAACAGCTTGAGAACGTTAATTTGGTTATATCTAGCTGCAATATGTAGTGGTGCTTCTTCCCTATCATTTATAGCATCTAGAGAAGCGCCACACTCTATTAAAGCTGTTACTATTTCTATTACACTACCTTCCGCTTTTCCAGTTTTATCAAGTGCGGAATTGTTTTTTAGATTTACGTATGCAATGTTGAAATGACATTCAGCAGCAGCTGCTGCTAAATGCAAGGCCGTTCCTCTCTCTCCTTTCAAACATTTGGCATTAACATCGACGGTTGAAAGGCACGAGAGCATCATCTTGACCATGAATGAGTTCCGCCTTAACACGGCCACTTGAAGAGCGGTGAATCCGTCTTCGTTATAATCATTCACCCGAGCACTGGGAAACGAGCGGAGTGCAGCGCGAATGTCGCCTTCACTGCACTTCTCGGAGGAATTATTGTTTAGCACCAACTGATGAATAAGGTAGTTTCCATGGGGATACTTCACGTCACACGCTAACAATTGCAGAGATGTAGGTAGTTGCTCATTGGATGAAGATTCCATACCTGCAAATTCATTAAGTATTAGTATTAGTGAAGAAAAAAATATCATTTAACTTACTAGTACACTCGTGTCCAAAAATTAAGGATAGTTTGATTTTTTGAGAATTTTGACACAATTTTTTCCCTTAACAATGAAATACCTGCCATAGCATGGAAAGGGAATATGTGGCCCGCGATCAAATCACCCAAACAATAGTTTTAAGGGGGTACAGAAACAGAAGCCTTCCATTGTAAATGGAGTTCCATACTCATTCGGAAAGGTAGGAGAAACGTCTATGTGAGAGACATTTAGCATGTATCATTTTTTTAACATCTACCCATTATTAAGCACAAAACCTCTAGAAAATTTGCTGAAAACTGGTCCGTCATATCGTGGTTGCACGGATCGCATCTTTTCAAAAATGGCCATTTCGGGTTGTGGCCCTTTTGAAAAACGGCTACACACAAATTGGTTCAACTTTATGGGAACATCCTTATCCTAAGGAAATATTGTATCTCGCAAATTGTATTAATTTACTTTCAAAGGGCAGACCTTACCTTTCTGTAGTAGAACTGAGTATTACCAAAAAAAAAAATTTCGAAATGTTTGGCAGGAAAATTCAAACTTTATCCTCCCTGTATTTTTCTTTACATTTTATGTACACAAGAAATTGTGGCGAGCTTACTCACCACTATAAGAGTCGATATAGTGGTAGTAGTAAAGTAATTCGAATGGTTTATTCATACCGACTGAAGTGAATATAACTCCGAAGTATATTTTGGGTTGTATGACCTTCTGATCGGTATCTTCCCCGTGGCTCGCAACTTGCTACAAAACAGTTATGGACTGAAATTAAAGTCACAAGTTACAGACCTATTTGCACTGAGGAGACGACCTCTATCAATCATCTGTTTGACTTATTTCACCCCAACGCAACTTACTTGATACTACCTTAAATTGATTGATAGAATCAGTGGTTCCCAAAGTGGCATTGAAGCATTCTTGGGGGGTGCGGTGATGAGTTGATAGAAAATTGGGGGGGGGGGCATTGACAACTTTTAAACTATTGCTTCTTAATGTCATTTTTATGTATAAATCACTTTTTAACATGCTAAAACTGAGAAATTTCCCGGGAAGACCCCCTATCCTATACCTTTGGATTGAGATATCAATAATTTAAGTAATTTTTGAGATGAAAGCAGAAAAATTTCCGGTTGGGATACTAAATTTCCCTTCCTTTGGAAATATTGCAAAGGGGGTATACGCCCTGGATATCAAACAAATGGTTTCAGTATATTCAGACAGAATTATGTAAAGAATTATATGGAATCAAATTTTATAAAAGGGTAGAGTCGAATTATTACCTTAATTATTTCAAATTAAATTTCAAGGCGCATAGAAAACAACTTTTGAATATTGTCCATCCTTTACTAGATTTTTAAAATGTTATTTTGCTTGGTTATAAATTAAAGTATTTTTATTACAAAACTTTGATATGAAGTTCTAAGAAATATAAGCAAATTAGGGGGAAATTTGTAAGCGGGCAGTGGAAAATTTTCTTCTTGACATTTGGGCGGTGGTTCCGAAAAGTTTGGGAACCCCTGGAATAGATGAACTGTATTGAATGAAACTTTGTTGAAATTATACTGTGAAAGAAATATTTTCTACATAAAAATTAGTTTTTTAAAGGTTAAGTTATTTGTTATATTAAACCTTATTTTATTTTCAGGTTTTAATGTCAATATTAAATAACATTTCGTGTTATTTATTTTTTATCGAACTTTTTTTACATATTTTTTTTTTTATTTATCAGTCAAAAATTGGGGGTCCTTTCTTTCGTAGTGTGCCTACTGTAGCAAATTATCTTAATCGGGCCCTGAGGACTTTATGCTCAAAATTATTTAGTTTCAGGGAGTTTACAATATGGCCGTAGCCATCATTAATTTGGTCTCCCCGTCCGAAATCTTTCGTCACAGATTTTTAATTTGAGTATCATCAGTTTTTCAACCAGCGTCCAATTGTTTAAAGTTTAAAATGCCCACTTCCTCGATTTTAAAAAATTTCCTTACGCTGTCATTTCTCCCGAAAAATTTTGGAATTAGTTTCACCAAATGCATACTTCAATTTCCTCTTTTATTTGCAATGTCAAATAAAACTAATGACTATCAGTTTGCTTTTCAAATCATGTAAATGTAGACCCCTAACTGAGAGAAACTTAGCTGACCATACAAGAATTACGGTTAAAACAAATAAATATTTACAACAAACGAGATCAAGCTACCTAGCTCTCCATAGCATTCCATGCTGGCAAGCATAAAAAAGTATAACCTAGCATAAATATACATAGCAAAAACTAGCATATTTGTTTGCTAGTTCCAGCATAAAATTTTGACCTGGGTAGACATTCCGATTTTAGTTCGGCACAAACACTGAGCTATCAGAAAATCTATCCAAAAAATATTGCGCTTAGCGAAAACGTCTTCACCGTGCCTTCACACACACAAGGGGAACGAGTGTAATTTCCCACATTTAAACCATTATTTATTAGCCTCTACAGATGTGTTTACCAAGCTTTTTTAACTCGCGGCGCCCCTACTCTGACTAAAAATTTTTCCTCGGCGCCCTCTTGTAAAAAAGAGCAAGCTTTTGAAAAATGGAAACTTTAAGTTTTTTAAAATTTTAGACATTATAAAAAGGTTTTTCCTTTGTTAATTTGATGATGCCATTAAAATAAAAGCAAATTAAACGTACAAACTTTTATGAATATCTTCTACTTTTTTTTTATCGAGTTTTTATCAACCACCCCTTTTAACCTTCTTTGAATACGTTTCGTATAATGATTATAAAATCAACTTAAAGCCTAAAATTTCCCTCTATTTTTTTTAAAGTTCAAATTATTAAAACACTTTTTACGTTTCAATATATTTTTTAGTAGAGATAAATAATGGAAGAGGATATATGCAAGGAGATATCAGGAGATAAGGAGGATATATGCCCTGTTTCAAAACTTTAACAATGATCTCGGCGTATACCAGGGTTGGCAAATATCACATGATATTTATATAAATATCAAAGTATCGGATATTTTTTATATATATACGATGTTTTTAAATTTAAACTAGAAAATTACTGTTTATTTTAAAAGTGATTATTACAAGACCAAACCAAAGTATTTCTACTTAAGAGAACTTTTAATTAAATCTCAATTACCCAGAGAATATTTGTCAATAATAACTACAAGAAAACATCACTGTACCAAAAATTGTATGTATGTACTACGTATGTATCATAATCTCATTTCTGCTTCAAAGAAAATATTTGTTGCCAAAAAAGTTTAGCTTTACTGTAATTAATAAATTGAAGAACAATGTATTCAATTATGATTTGAGAGATATTAATAGTTTGTGCCAAAGAAAACAAAATAAAAAAAACTGTTTCTAAAATACATTACTTCCTATGCTAACTTGTGTTTATAGTTTATGTTGCTAAGGGGACATCCATAAATTACGTGAGGTAAAAAAGGGGGAGAGGGGTTTGGAAAAATCTCACCAAATTTCATCAAGGGGGGAGGGGGGTCGATTATAATCTCACGTCAACTTTTTAAGTTAGAAATTATATGATTTTCTTTGTTTTTTAAGTATGAAAAGGGAAAATAATTTTTAAAAAGTTGTAGGTAAATCTCACGTGAAGGGGAGGAGGGGTCCAGTAAAATCTCACTAAATCTCAGCAAGGATGGAGGGTGGGTCCAGATTTTTGAAAAAACACCTCACGTAATTTATGGATGTCCCCTAAGGTAAGATCTGATGAGGTTTGATAAAATATTATATTTTAAATTAATGATTATACAATTTTATATGTATTAAATTGAAATAACAAGGTTAATTTTTTTTTTCATAATTTAATCAACATGACAACAAAGTATTCAAAAATGAATTTTGGGGGTATAATCGAATAAATATCATGATATGTATCGTGATTATCACGATATATATCAAGAGATATATATCGGCCAATCCTCCAGCACAGTCTCATAAAAATTAAGGTTTAAAAGATTATATGGAATGTTGATCTTAATGGACGACATTAGTGTGACGTCACTTGCTTGTTTGGAAACGTTGATTCTATCCGTGATTGGTTCCGTGATTGGAAGTAAATCCGTACGGAACCAATCACGGATGAAATCAACGTTTCCAAACAAGCAAGTGACGTAATGACTAATGTCGTCTATTAGAAAAAGATGTGACTATTGGAAATGACGTCATGGTGCTCAGAGAAAGATATCCCCCAGCGTAAACCCCCTGATGGGCCCACCAAGTGGGTGCGAAAGTCGTTTTCCGAAAAGTAGCTTTCCTGCGGAACATGGCGAAAGTAACGTCAGCGTAGTTCGGAGAGGACAATATGCGCTGGAAATAAACAACACCACGTGGGGAAAAAAGAGACCTTCCCAGCTGATTGGAATTGGTCCATCCTGTCAAGCATCGCACGTTCAAAAATAAATTCCTAATCATTTTCTTTAAAAATCGTTATTTTTAACTTTAAATTTTGATACAAACATTTTCGTCTCATTTTAAACTGTCCCCAGGATAACTCAAGTAATTCTGACTCAATTTTCGAAATGAAATTCTCAGACTTCTCAAACTTTTTCGGATATAAACGTTAACCACCGTAAAGCTATTTAAAGATGTTTGTTTCTTACATTTCTCATAAAATACCAAAAAAAAAAAATACCTATAAAATTAAAGGTTTAATCCTAATAAGCTTTAAAGGAAATTCCCTTCATCCCCCTGAGTTTCTATTATCTCCCTAACCCTAATACAAACTCGGTAGCAAAAATACTGTACTGCTCCTCATTAAAAATGGTCCCAAATAATACTGCAGTCCTACGGCACATGCCTAAATACGACCTTGATGTACGGTTATAAATTATTTCAGAAAAAATAACCCAAAAATTTAAAGGAACAAAATGCACTTAACACTTAAAAGATACATTTAACACTTACACTTGGTTTTCTGCTTTTCATATTCTTTTCAAGTAATGCTATTTAGTATACTATATACCCATATGCTGATATTAAAATATTTAATATTTGTGTTGACGAATTTATTAATGCAATTAAATATAGATTACTATTTATGATTTCAAAATAATGAATAAAAACGTGACGGAAGTCATATGAGTCAACGATATCCAACAATGGCGGGTATACAAACAAGTCCACGTGTTAACAAAAAATACCGTTAATATCATAATTAAATAATAATAATATAATAAATGTATTAATATATAGCATGGGTATATACATACTAAATAGCATTACTTAAAATGAAAAATGTCAGAAGTTTAAAGTTAAAGTGCAACCCGATACGAAAAGCAGATAACCACGTGAAACTTTTGAACATATGAAACTTTTAATATATGATTATAATAATTAATTATGCATATAATTTAATTAAGTATACATTAGCGATAACTAAGCAAAATAGGCACTTACTTGAAATATATCCAAATGAAATAAAATCAGCTCACGGTAACTGAAATTTACAGGCACAAACAAATATATTGACCAGCAAGGCGAACAACACACACTCTATGACCAAGAGGGCACAGGTGAAAGTGAGGATGCTGCCAGATCCAGAGTTCACCCTTGGGTGTGATCACAGAGAAATATCCTAACAGAGGGTCCACGAGGCTATTTTCAAATGCGTTACTGATGTGAGGGCGCCACACTAGAGTCTGGAAAGTATGCCGGCCGCTTAAATCTCTCGCCAAATTAGAACTCAGCGCATGCGCAAAATGGTGTTTTCGATCTCCCATAGGCAGCCGGCGAACGATTCAGACTAGACCTAGACGCTAGTGAGTTTAGTGCGATCCCAGCGCCACAATTCTCCCAACCTATAACAAGATGTCATGATTTTCGATTTCCATTATGGCCTATGGCCGTGGACTCTCTGTTCTAGTACTCTGTGGGTGCGATCTACCTGGAAAACTGGTGGCGCCACCATGCACAGGGCACAAAAGGGGGTACTATACGAACCGGACTTTTCTGTCCCAAAAGAGAAGGGATGTCCCTCCTAAATGTTTATTAGGGATTTTTTACTGTAAAACGCGGTGAGAATCGGTATACACTTTTTCTGGCATATAGCACTTAGTTTATGCTTTTAATTCCTTACAAATTACTTTCCTGGTGAATTCGCCCATAGATTATTAATTTAAGGAGGCCATTGAAATTGAATCGTCAGTTTGAAAAAGGGAATAAGTCAAAAAATTGACAAATTGACTTTTTGTGTTCAAAAATATATCTGAGTGCAAAGAGGGAGAAAATAACTACCCCCTATCGGCAGATATAGCTCCTTGAATTTGCGAAATCGATTCCATTCATTGTATTTTTTAATTCAATTTGAAATTAAAGTTAATTTTTCTTTCTTTTCTTATTTTTTGTGATGTAAACTAAGCCAAAATAAAATTTTCTTGTAATTTAAACTTTTTTTATACAGGGAATGTTTGACTCCATTCATATTCACTTACTCCATTGATCCTGCCTTAATGACTCAGTTTCATAATAATTTTGAATTTTATTTGTTTTAATCTTTCTATTTCTCACTTTTATACTGTGAACTAAGCAGAAATTCAATTTAAATTTCAATTTAAGTGGTTTTTAAAATTTTTCTTTAGTTGAAATTTCATAAGGTTGAAGAAGGGAATAAGTCCATCATATTTTTTCAACTGTGAAACAATTTTTAAATACACTTATAATTTTTTCGATGATTGTTCTGTATTCTTAACAGTGTCATGAATTTCCTGTAAAAATTTGGTGGCTATAGGAAAAAAATTCTATTACTTATACAGGTTTTTATTTTGATTTTCTCAAAACATTGTTTTCGGACTTATTCCCTTCTTTTAACTGACGATTCAATTATATTAAGTAGCTGCATTCATTAAAATAGTAAAGCTATTGAAATCAGCCAAACAAAAGATAAGAAGTGTTTTATAATTAGTACATAAGAAGTGTTTTATAATAAGTACATAATAAGTGTTTTATAATTAGTATGTAAGAAGTGTTTTATAATTAGTATGTAAGAAGTGTTTTATAATTAGTATGTAAGAAGTGTTTTATAATTAGTATGTAAGAAGTGTTTTAGAATTAGTATATATTAGTATATTTATTTATTTAAATTTAGTTATTAGTTTATTAGTTTTTTAGTTTATTATTATTAGTATATTAGTTTATTTAAATTTTTTTACAATATATTTCACAATAACATCGACTGTTCTTTAATTCTTCATGAATTCAGTTTAATTGTTCCACAATACATACAATATAAGAAATAAAACAACTTTCCTTGTTCCTCTTCTCTCAAAAAATTACTTAAAACAACAACCTTTAATACAATTTATAAAACTTGTCAATAGTCTTCACAACTCTGATATTTTTTTTGATAGTTTCTCAAAGATAAAAAGTTACCTAGATAGTTACCATGCCTCTTTTGTTCCAAGAAATTTTTCCTCTATTTGATGTACTTAAATTCAGTTTTGCTGTATTGATTTTTTCTAATTTTGTATTGCTCCTTCTATTTTATATGGTATTTGTGTCTTAGATTAACTTATTCCATATGTAGTCTGTGTTTTGTCATTGTTTTCCCATGTAATTGGATTTTGTGTCTGTTTGGGTGAAATAAATAAATAAATAAATATATGAAGAAAAATTATGGTACAATTTAAACGAAGAGCTTTGCATTTGAAGTTTGTTTTTTCATTAAGTGATTACCAAAGAGCACTTATTGCGCTAAAATCAATTTAATAAATAAACTTCAATGGACATTCGGAGGTGTAAAGTCACCCGTTAAACCTCCTGTGGCTTCCTGGACAAAAGATTTTCCCACAGCCATCGAAGGTCGGTGCTGTTTCATAGCGGTCTGAAATCCACCTGTAAATTCCAGGGATACCCCAGATGAAGGGGGAATAGAAAAGAGTTCTCAGTGGAAGCTCAGCACGGGATTTTTTTTATTTAAAAGTTATTGCACTACTCATCATGCTCTAACAGGTCTCGCTTACAGGTGTAAGTGGTTAAAGAACAAATCTAAATTACAATAGAAACAGAGCAATAATTTAAAATCTTAAACTGTAAACAAAATTGCATAAAATGTTTAGGTTTTCGGTGCGAATAACAAACAAGAACAAACTAGGTAGCCAAGAAAAACCCCGAGTATCTAAACTCCTTTTTTAAACTTTTTCTTTGGTTAGTTAGAATATAGAAAAAGGTATTTGTAGTTTGAGTTTGTAAGGAAAGCGATTTTGATATTTCAGGGAACATCCTAGTTCTTAACAACTTATAACGTCTTTCAAATTCTGAACTAAGACTAACTAAGTTGGATTAATAGGTCCGTATGGAAGACAAGCACACACTAAAAAGAGATAATTTTAAAGATTGCTTGTATGGGAGAAGGGTGATAATAAAATACTATTTTTAACTCAATGTCTTTTTGGCTTCTAACCTATCTCTGAGCAACAAAAACGATGTACGACGTGACTGATTTAAACCTTTAACTCTTAAAAACCATTTTGTAAGGAATTGTTTTTCCGAACCCTAACCTTTCGAACCATTCTAAAAACGGGACTAGCCCCGTAACCGAAGCAAGGGGTTCCATTGGTCCCATAGTAAATTTTTAAGGGATATTAAACAGAAAACGTAATTAAAATTTAAATTAAACATTGTTTAAAAGTGAAGTATAGAACTCTTTTGCATTCGGAGTCCTCGCTCTCTCTATCTTGATTCCATCTTTAATTTATGAATATAAATTTAAATTACATATCTACTAACACCTCTTTAATAATTTTGGTAAAAAATATGAAAGTTTAACTATGAGATGTAACTTGTAACAAATCCCTTTTTTAATGATTCATTGATACAATAAAGTTCCCTGCCTTATATTAAAGTGTTAAGAAGTTAGAAAACCGAAATGAAAATCGTGTTAAAACTCGCACGTAAGCGAAAGAATCAACAGGTGTGTGGCCCCTCCCACATTCTTCACTCCAGACTCGCCTCAAATTCAATGGGACACCAGGGAGCGTGACTCCCCCTATTCAAGAGGTCAAAATCCACTACCGTCGAGATAAGATAACAAAGGTGGCGGTCAAGCACCCTCTTCTAGGCACTCTACCCTCTTCCCTTACAAAACGACCTTGACGGCGCTTGAGGTGAACTGAGTAAACAAATAAACCCACGTGGTCGCTATTTACATCAAAAGTTCGATAACCATCAAAAACTCGAAGCGATATTTTTATAGAAAAATATAAAATCACACAAAGAATAACATTCTACAATATGAATACGTTAATGAAGAGAGAATGTGTAAAGTTTGAAGAAATTAACAGGATTGTTCAATTTTGGGAGCGATATACTTTTAATTTTTACCATCACGCCATCACGGAGATATATAATCCTTATTTCAATGGTGTATTTGCATTTGAATAATTTATTTAAGAAATCCGTCAACACACATGTTAGAACAATAACAGTTAAAAAGACATAGCTTGTGTTAATAATGTGTGTGTGTTTTGTGCTTGCCAAAAAATATTTAAATTACGGTTAACATTCTTATAAAATGTATAAAAAGAACTATTTTTTGGATAGGTATTTTTAGATATTGGTAAATATACCCATTTAAATTATACAATGTAAAGATATTTATTAGGGCTGGGATTTCCTTGTAATTATATCTTTTCAGAAATCTGATATTGCAGGGATCTCTCAAGTTCTACCCGTTTCAAGGGATTTTGGGTTGATTTAGACCACTTTTATTTTATATATTTTTACATATTTCGATTTATTTATACATATTTTTGGTACAGATTCAAGCTATAAGATTTTTTGGGGTTTTCCATTTACAATCACTGGTGGTGGTGGTGGAAATAAATTTATATGTACGCCACTGAATCTTACTTGCAGACTTAATTTTTTAAGGCTTCTGTTTAAAAAAATAATATTTAAACTTACATCCATCTTAGTTACTTCTTTTTTTAATTCGCTAACGCATTTTGTTCTCATTCATATGCTCCATTTTTGATCTATAGTAAAGTTTGTGATCCTGAATTCAATATTATTTAATTGACCATTGAGATTTTACACTTAAAAATTTCCCCTTGTTCCCATTCCATAAATGTATTGTTTTTGAAAACACTATTTGTGTGATAGGGACATGATGCTTTGTATTAAAGTATAATTTTACCCTTAATTTTAGGAAAAAGTGTATGACCAATTGCTTTTCCATATATTTAATTACACCTATGTTCATTTCGAAATAACGTAGTTTGTGTGTGAAAAAATATTTTTTAATGATTCTAAAATGTAAGCGTATGATGAAAATGGCTCGTTAATTTTAGATTGATTTGAGATTTTTTTTAAAAAATCCAACAGCTTACTGCAAATCCTCGAAAGAATCGGGACATTTTGATACCAGAAATGTGTCAACATCCGCAATGCATTCAACAAGAATATTGTTACTTTTAAGGTTTTGGATTTAGGGTCCAATCCGCGGTGCGTATGCGGCCCTCACAAGGAATTTCATGGCACTATCGGCCACAAAATTTAACGCTTATTCAAACTACATAGAATATAATCCACTTCTAAGTTTTTATTGCAGAAATGTGCTGAAAACCAGTTTTTTCGGGTCTAATTTCCAAAACATTTTCAGGGAAGAACCCCTTTAGAAGTAGACCCCCTGACTTAAAATTCAAAAGGTAAGGGACTTTAAAATGACATCTTCAGTAGAAACTCGAGTTGGGGGAAATAGTTTATAAAATTAAAATTTTATCGCCATATGGCTTTACCGATACAGCAATTATTTAGTTTTTTCTTTAAAATATACAATTAATTAATATAAAAGGAGCTATCAAATCAGTAGATGCATTTCTTCTGTAAGTATTATTTCGGAAGGGCCGCATTTGTCCATCTAAATGTATTTAGAGCTCAGTTTTGTTATTTTTTCCAACTTCTTGAGAAAAGAAACCCCAACCTCTTTTAATACTTTTAGCTTCAAAACACTTCTTGTTCTTAAAATTTCCTTATGAATCAAGTTTGAGGAATTTGCTTAATAATGTTAACCACAATAAAATGGCGTAATTGGTACATTACTAATTTAAACTTTATTAAAAACAACACAGGATTACAGACTTTCATATTTCACTAAATTACTAGCTTTTCATAAGAGAAATTCGTTATGGAAAATAATTTGCTTTCATTGTTACTTAAAAAAAGATTGTTTTAAGAATATGTGTTTCAGGAACACACTTCAGTTCGTACGCTTTTTTTTAACTGGTGGTTGACCCTTATGTAGCACATTCACATTAGCAAATCTGCTTTTTAAATATTCGACCTTTTGAATGTAATTGTGTCCTTCTGCAATGCTAAGCGGCGTATGACCATTACTATCTACACAATTTAGAGCTGCTCCGCTTTCTACTAACACTTTGACTGCTTCCAGAGACCCATTCAACACTGCTGTGTGCAGAGGAGTAACTCCATACAAAGTTTGGGCATTCAAATTCGCACCTTTGCCGATTAAGAGCTTGAGAACGTTAATTCGTTTTTCACCAGCTGCGAAGTGAAGCGGAGTCAAACCACGCAGAGCGCCATTTATATCTACACAATTTAGAGCTGCTCCGCTGTCTAATAAAACTTCGACCGCTTCCACACACCCAAAGTGGGCTGCTCCGTGCAGAGGCGTCCATCCGAGCCGATCTTCAGCATTCAAATCTGCACCTTTGCCGATAAACAGCTTGAGTATATCGATTTTATTTCCTTGTGCCGCAATATGAAATGGCGAAGTATCACAGGGAGTGCACTCATCGAAAGACGCACCGCTGTCTACTAAAATTTCGACCACTTCCAGACACCCGGAGTGCACCGCTGCTTGGAGGGGGGTCCCTGCTATCCCCCCAGACCCACTCACGTGACCCAAAGCTGCACCTTTGCGGATTAACAGCTTCAGTGTATCGATTTTTTTTAGTCTAACTGCGTAGTGGAGCGGTGTAATACCATAGAGATCGCCCTCATCTAAAAGAGCTCCGCATTCTACTAAAACTTGGACCGCTTCCGGACACCCACGCCTCACTGCTGTATGAAGAGGGGTCGATCCGGACCCACTTTTAGCATTCAAAGCTGCACCTTTGCTGATAAACAGCTTGAGAACGTTAATTTGGTTATATCTAGCTGCAATATGTAGTGGTGCTTCTTCCCTATCATTTATAGCATCTAGAGAAGCGCCACACTCTATTAAAGCTGTTACTATTTCTATTACACTACCTTCCGCTTTTCCAGTTTTATCAAGTGCGGAATTGTTTTTTAGATTTACGTATGCAATGTTGAAATGACATTCAGCAGCAGCTGCTGCTAAATGCAAGGCCGTTCCTCTCTCTCCTTTCAAACATTTGGCATTAACATCGACGGTTGAAAGGCACGAGAGCATCATCTTGACCATGAATGAGTTCCGCCTTAACACGGCCACTTGAAGAGCGGTGAATCCGTCTTCGTTATAATCATTCACCCGAGCACTGGGAAACGAGCGGAGTGCAGCGCGAATGTCGCCTTCACTGCACTTCTCGGAGGAATTATTGTTTAGCACCAACTGATGAATAAGGTAGTTTCCATGGGGATACTTCACGTCACACGCTAACAATTGCAGAGATGTAGGTAGTTGCTCATTGGATGAAGATTCCATACCTGCAAATTCATTATGTATTAGTATTAGTGAAGAAAAAAATATCATTTAACTTACTAGTACACTCGTGTCCAAAAATTAAGGATAGTTTGATTTTTTGAGAATTTTGACACAATTTTTTCCCTTAACAATGAAATACCTGCCATAGCATGGAAAGGGAATATGTGGCCCGCGATCAAATCACCCAAACAATAGTTTTAAGGGGGTACAGAAACAGAAGCCTTCCATTGTAAATGGAGTTCCATACTCATTCGGAAAGGTAGGAGAAACGTCTATGTGAGAGACATTTAGCATGTATCATTTTTTTAACATCTACCCATTATTAAGCACAAAACCTCTAGAAAATTTGCTGAAAACTGGTCCGTCATATCGTGGTTGCACGGATCGCATCTTTTCAAAAATGGCCATTTCGGGTTGTGGCCCTTTTGAAAAACGGCTACACACAAATTGGTTCAACTTTATGGGAACATCCTTATCCTAAGGAAATATTGTATCTCGCAAATTGTATTAATTTACTTTCAAAGGGCAGACCTTACCTTTCTGTAGTAGAACTGAGTATTACCAAAAAAAAAAATTTCGAAATGTTTGGCAGGAAAATTCAAACTTTATCCTCCCTGTATTTTTCTTTACATTTTATGTACACAAGAAATTGTGGCGAGCTTACTCACCACTATAAGAGTCGATATAGTGGTAGTAGTAAAGTAATTCGAATGGTTTATTCATACCGACTGAAGTGAATATAACTCCGAAGTATATTTTGGGTTGTATGACCTTCTGATCGGTATCTTCCCCGTGGCTCGCAACTTGCTACAAAACAGTTATGGACTGAAATTAAAGTCACAAGTTACAGACCTATTTGCACTGAGGAGACGACCTCTATCAATCATCTGTTTGACTTATTTCACCCCAACGCAACTTACTTGATACTACCTTAAATTGATTGATAGAATCAGTGGTTCCCAAAGTGGCATTGAAGCATTCTTGGGGGGTGCGGTGATGAGTTGATAGAAAATTGGGGGGGGGGGGGCATTGACAACTTTTAAACTATTGCTTCTTAACTCTTTAACGACGGCTCTCCAAAACCCAAATCTTCGACAAACAGCGAGAGCCGTCGGCCGGCTATTTCCTTCCCCCTCAGAACGGAAAAAGTTGTCATGGGGGGCGGGAGCCCCCGACAGTTAATGGGTTTTTTATCTCCCCTCCAAGGAGAGACGGATCTTGTTCTAGGAATGTCGGCTCCCTTCACCAGGCTCTCTTGCCTCTGGACCTCTGGACTGCTGTGTTGTCTTGCGATGTTTTTTTTTTGCTTTACTTAGTTTGATTTTATGAATAACGAATAATCTCAAATTACCTTTAATTTCGAAATATTAAGAAATTTATCATTGAAGTCAAAAAATGGCAACAGTAAATAACATCTCAATTTATAGAATTTTCTTAAATTATGTTTTAGAACATAAATTTTATTTTCTACAGGAAAAATAGTTTGATGCGTTAGAGATAAATGTGACATTCATAAAAAGATTACTTCTATTAATTAAAAAAATTAAAATAAAACCTGTGAATAATCATCAGGGTTTGTAATTTACAAAGTAAGGGTTGAAATCTTGAAAAAAATTAAAGAAGTTTCATAATTATGATTAGTTGAGTTAAGGATACTTAAAATAAGAGAACATTTATACTCTTTTCTATTAGCATAATATTCGATTGAGATGCTGGATTAATTAAATCCTATCAATTATTCATTGGTATGCTCCGACTGAAGAATTCTGTAGTTTAGTCTCTTAGACTGGCTCTTACACCATAAAATTCCCCCAATAAACGCATTTCTCATTGTGCTTTCAACATTTTACTTTTCTATCAGCATAATATTCGATTGAGATGCTGGATTAATTAAATTCTATCAATTATTCAATGGGCTCCGACTGAAAAATTTTGTAGTTTAGCCTCTTAGATATAGGCTGTTACACCGTAAAAAATCCCCAAAACAACTTGCTTTGACGAATAAATGGATGTTATTTAATTTACTCAAAATGTCTGGGTTGGGTAATATTAAAAATTGTGTAGTATAGCCTCTTAGACAGGCTCTCACACCATACAAATCCCCAATAAACGCATTTTCTCATTGTGCTTTCAACAGTTTACTTTTCTATCAGCATAATATTCGCGATTGAGATGCTGGATTAATAAAATCCTATCAACTATTCATTGATATGCTCCGACTGAAAAATTTTGTAGTTTAGCCTCTTAGATAGGCTGTTACACCGTAAAAATCCCCCTATAAAATGCATTTTCTCCTTGTGCTTTGAACAGTTTACTTTTCTATTAGAATAATATTCGATTGAGATATTGGATTAATTAAATCCTATCAATTAGTATTCTTCTTACGGACTTAATTGAAGTATTGAAATCTTTGAATTTAGGTCTTCTACACTCATCTGAGAATATCGTCCTATTAGACAAGATTGGTGCATACCTATGGCCAAAATTCTCTTTCAAAAATTAATGCATTCGATGCACATGTACGAATACGAATCTGTTCGTAATTATTGAATAGAGACGATTGCAAGATGTCCATTTTCAAAATACTCCGAATTAGATATCAGATCAGTTCTTTGATATAAGATAAATTTTAACGTTTATCCTTTACAAAAACGCATTAGAAGTGTTTTCCTTTGTCATAAAAATAATATAAACCGTCATGAAATCTGTATAAAAGCTATTTCTCTTGCCTTTTGTTTATCTTAATAGTTCTGTGAGTTTGAATTTTCTGCATTGAAAGATGTATAAAAGATCTATACTACACTAAAACGCTAGAAATTTCCAAAAGCCTAAAATATTCTGAATCATCCATAATATTTGACAATATTAAATCTTTATGTCCCTGATGTACAATGACATTTTAGTTCCAGGAGGTCATATTTTGGAAATAAATTCTGATCAAAACAAATATTTATATTGAGATACAAAAAACAATCTTGGTAATTTAAAAAACACAACACATATTTTATTAAGTATCCCAAAATACCATGATGTCAATTATATGATTAATTTTGTTAATAAATATTATTTCTTCATCGAGAAGATTCCCTTGAAAGAGCTGTGAGAAAATACAAATTTTCGGGCCCCACACCCGTAATCAGTCAAATCTCGAAAATGGACACTTCCGCGCCGGGCGAAAGCGACTCCCCACCCCACTGCCCACTGAGATAACGAAACGACATTCTCTCGGAGCGCGGGGGGAAGGAAAAGCAGGATTTTTTCCCGCTGTTAAAGGAGGTTGGTGTTTGGGCCGTAAAACGGCCGAACCGTCTACATAGGGTTAATGTCATTTTTATGTATAAATCACTTTTTAACATGCTAAAACTGAGAAATTTCCCGGGAAGACCCCCTATCCTATACCTTTGGATTGAGATATCAATAATTTAAGTAATTTTTGAGATGAAAGCAGAAAAATTTCCGGTTGGGATACTAAATTTCCCTTCCTTTGGAAATATTGCAAAGGGGGTATACGCCCTGGATATCAAACAAATGGTTTCAGTATATTCAGACAGAATTATGTAAAGAATTATATGGAATCAAATTTTATAAAAGGGTAGAGTCGAATTATTACCTTAATTATTTCAAATTAAATTTCAAGGCGCATAGAAAACAACTTTTGAATATTGTCCATCCTTTACTAGATTTTTAAAATGTTATTTTGCTTGGTTATAAATTAAAGTATTTTTATTACAAAACTTTGATATGAAGTTCTAAGAAATATAAGCAAATTAGGGGGAAATTTGTAAGCGGGCAGTGGAAAATTTTCTTCTTGACATTTGGGCGGTGGTTCCGAAAAGTTTGGGAACCCCTGGAATAGATGAACTGTATTGAATGAAACTTTGTTGAAATTATACTGTGAAAGAAATATTTTCTACATAAAAATTAGTTTTTTAAAGGTTAAGTTATTTGTTATATTAAACCTTATTTTATTTTCAGGTTTTAATGTCAATATTAAATAACATTTCGTGTTATTTATTTTTTATCGAACTTTTTTTACATATTTTTTTTTTTTATTTATCAGTCAAAAATTGGGGGTCCTTTCTTTCGTAGTGTGCCTACTGTAGCAAATTATCTTAATCGGGCCCTGAGGACTTTATGCTCAAAATTATTTAGTTTCAGGGAGTTTACAATATGGCCGTAGCCATCATTAATTTGGTCTCCCCGTCCGAAATCTTTCGTCACAGATTTTTAATTTGAGTATCATCAGTTTTTCAACCAGCGTCCAATTGTTTAAAGTTTAAAATGCCCACTTCCTCGATTTTAAAAAATTTCCTTACGCTGTCATTTCTCCCGAAAAATTTTGGAATTAGTTTCACCAAATGCATACTTCAATTTCCTCTTTTATTTGCAATGTCAAATAAAACTAATGACTATCAGTTTGCTTTTCAAATCATGTAAATGTAGACCCCTAACTGAGAGAAACTTAGCTGACCATACAAGAATTACGGTTAAAACAAATAAATATTTACAACAAACGAGATCAAGCTACCTAGCTCTCCATAGCATTCCATGCTGGCAAGCATAAAAAAGTATAACCTAGCATAAATATACATAGCAAAAACTAGCATATTTGTTTGCTAGTTCCAGCATAAAATTTTGACCTGGGTAGACATTCCGATTTTAGTTCGGCACAAACACTGAGCTATCAGAAAATCTATCCAAAAAATATTGCGCTTAGCGAAAACGTCTTCACCGTGCCTTCACACACACAAGGGGAACGAGTGTAATTTCCCACATTTAAACCATTATTTATTAGCCTCTACAGATGTGTTTACCAAGCTTTTTTAACTCGCGGCGCCCCTACTCTGACTAAAAATTTTTCCTCGGCGCCCTCTTGTAAAAAAGAGCAAGCTTTTGAAAAATGGAAACTTTAAGTTTTTTAAAATTTTAGACATTATAAAAAGGTTTTTCCTTTGTTAATTTGATGATGCCATTAAAATAAAAGCAAATTAAACGTACAAACTTTTATGAATATCTTCTACTTTTTTTTATCGAGTTTTTATCAACCACCCCTTTTAACCTTCTTTGAATACGTTTCGTATAATGATTATAAAATCAACTTAAAGCCTAAAATTTCCCTCTATTTTTTTTAAAGTTCAAATTATTAAAACACTTTTTACGTTTCAATATATTTTTTAGTAGAGATAAATAATGGAAGAGGATATATGCAAGGAGATATCAGGAGATAAGGAGGATATATGCCCTGTTTCAAAACTTTAACAATGATCTCGGCGTATACCAGGGTTGGCAAATATCACATGATATTTATATAAATATCAAAGTATCGGATATTTTTTATATATATACGATGTTTTTAAATTTAAACTAGAAAATTACTGTTTATTTTAAAAGTGATTATTACAAGACCAAACCAAAGTATTTCTACTTAAGAGAACTTTTAATTAAATCTCAATTACCCAGAGAATATTTGTCAATAATAACTACAAGAAAACATCACTGTACCAAAAATTGTATGTATGTACTACGTATGTATCATAATCTTATTTCTGCTTCAAAGAAAATATTTGTTGCCAAAAAAGTTTAGCTTTACTGTAATTAATAAATTGAAGAACAATGTATTCAATTATGATTTGAGAGATATTAATAGTTTGTGCCAAAGAAAACAAAATAAAAAAAACTGTTTCTAAAATACATTACTTCCTATGCTAACTTGTGTTTATAGTTTATGTTGCTAAGGGGACATCCATAAATTACGTGAGGTAAAAAAGGGGGAGAGGGGTTTGGAAAAATCTCACCAAATTTCATCAAGGGGGGAGGGGGGTCGATTATAATCTCACGTCAACTTTTTAAGTTAGAAATTATATGATTTTCTTTGTTTTTTAAGTATGAAAAGGGAAAATAATTTTTAAAAAGTTGTAGGTAAATCTCACGTGAAGGGGAGGAGGGGTCCAGTAAAATCTCACTAAATCTCAGCAAGGATGGAGGGTGGGTCCAGATTTTTGAAAAAACACCTCACGTAATTTATGGATGTCCCCTAAGGTAAGATCTGATGAGGTTTGATAAAATATTATATTTTAAATTAATGATTATACAATTTTATATGTATTAAATTGAAATAACAAGGTTAAATTTTTTTTTCATAATTTAATCAACATGACAACAAAGTATTCAAAAATGAATTTTGGGGGTATAATCGAATAAATATCATGATATGTATCGTGATTATCACGATATATATCAAGAGATATATATCGGCCAATCCTCCAGCACAGTCTCATAAAAATTAAGGTTTAAAAGATTATATGGAATGTTGATCTTAATTAGAAAAAGATGTGACTATTGGAAATGACGTCATGGTGCTCAGAGAAAGATATCCCCCAGCGTAAACCCCCTGATGGGCCCACCAAGTGGGTGCGAAAGTCGTTTTCCGAAAAGTAGCTTTCCTGCGGAACATGGCGAAAGTGACGTCAGCGTAGTTCGGAGAGGACAATATGCGCTGGAAATAAACAACACCACGTGGGGAAAAAAGAGACCTTCCCAGCTGATTGGAATTGGTCCATCCTGTCAAGCATCGCACGTTCAAAAATAAATTCCTAATCATTTTCTTTAAAAATCGTTATTTTTAACTTTAAATTTTGATACAAACATTTTCGTCTCATTTTAAACTGTCCCCAGGATAACTCAAGTAATTCTGACTCAATTTTCGAAATGAAATTCTCAGACTTCTCAAACTTTTTCGGATATAAACGTTAACCACCGTAAAGCTATTTAAAGATGTTTGTTTCTTACATTTCTCATAAAATACCAAAAAAAAAAATACCTATAAAATTAAAGGTTTAATCCTAATAAGCTTTAAAGGAAATTCCCTTCATCCCCCTGAGTTTCTATTATCTCCCTAACCCTAATACAAACTCGGTAGCAAAAATACTGTACTGCTCCTCATTAAAAATGGTCCCAAATAATACTGCAGTCCTACGGCACATGCCTAAATACGACCTTGATGTACGGTTATAAATTATTTCAGAAAAAATAACCCAAAAATTTAAAGGAACAAAATGCACTTAACACAAGATACATTTAACACTTACACTTGGTTTTCTGCTTTTCATATTCTTTTCAAGTAATGCTATTTAGTATACTATATACCCATATGCTGATATTAAAATATTTAATATTTGTGTTGACGAATTTATTAATGCAATTAAATATAGATTACTATTTATGATTTCAAAATAATGAATAAAAACGTGACGGAAGTCATATGAGTCAACGATATCCAACAATGGCGGGTATACAAACAAGTCCACGTGTTAACAAAAAATACCGTTAATATCATAATTAAATAATAATAATATAATAAATGTATTAATATATAGCATGGGTATATACATACTAAATAGCATTACTTAAAATGAAAAATGTCAGAAGTTTAAAGTTAAAGTGCAACCCGATACGAAAAGCAGATAACCACGTGAAACTTTTGAACATATGAAACTTTTAATATATGATTATAATAATTAATTATGCATATAATTTAATTAAGTATACATTAGCGATAACTAAGCAAAATAGGCACTTACTTGAAATATATCCAAATGAAATAAAATCAGCTCACGGTAACTGAAATTTACAGGCACAAACAAATATATTGACCAACAAGGCGAACAACACACACTCTATGACCAAGAGGGCACAGGTGAAAGTGAGGATGCTGCCAGATCCAGAGTTCACCCTTGGGTGTGATCACAGAGAAATATCCTAACAGAGGGTCCACGAGGCTATTTTCAAATGCGTTACTGATGTGAGGGCGCCACACTAGAGTCTGGAAAGTATGCCGGCCGCTTAAATCTCTCGCCAAATTAGAACTCAGCGCATGCGCAAAATGGTGTTTTCGATCTCCCATAGGCAGCCGGCGAACGATTCAGACTAGACCTAGACGCTAGTGAGTTTAGTGCGATCCCAGCGCCACAATTCTCCCAACCTATAACAAGATGTCATGATTTTCGATTTCCATTATGGCCTATGGCCGTGGACTCTCTGTTCTAGTACTCTGTGGGTGCGATCTACCTGGAAAACTGGTGGCGCCACCATGCACAGGGCACAAAAGGGGGTACTATACGAACCGGACTTTTCTGTCCCAAAAGAGAAGGGATGTCCCTCCTAAATGTTTATTAGGGATTTTTTACTGTAAAACGCGGTGAGAATCGGTATACACTTTTTCTGGCATATAGCACTTAGTTTATGCTTTTAATTCCCTTACAAATTACTTTCCTGGTGAATTCGCCCATAGATTATTAATTTAAGGAGGCCATTGAAATTGAATCGTCAGTTTGAAAAAGGGAATAAGTCAAAAAATTGACAAATTGACTTTTTGTGTTCAAAAATATATCTGAGTGCAAAGAGGGAGAAAATAACTACCCCCTATCGGCAGACATAGCTCCTTGAATTTGCGAAATCGATTCCATTCATTGTATTTTTTAATTCAATTTGAAATTAAAGTTAATTTTTCTTTCTTTTCTTATTTTTTGTGATGTAAACTAAGCCAAAATAAAATTTTCTTGTAATTTAAACTTTTTTTATACAGGGAATGTTTGACTCCATTCATATTCACTTACTCCATTGATCCTGCCTTAATGACTCAGTTTCATAATAATTTTGAATTTTATTTGTTTTAATCTTTCTATTTCTCACTTTTATACTGTGAACTAAGCAGAAATTCAATTTAAATTTCAATTTAAGTGGTTTTTAAAATTTTTCTTTAGTTGAAATTTCATAAGGTTGAAGAAGGGAATAAGTCCATCATATTTTTTCAACTGTGAAACAATTTTTAAATACACTTATAATTTTTTCGATGATTGTTCTGTATTCTTAACAGTGTCATGAATTTCCTGTAAAAATTTGGTGGCTATAGGAAAAAAATTCTATTACTTATACAGGTTTTTATTTTGATTTTCTCAAAACATTGTTTTCGGACTTATTCCCTTCTTTTAACTGACGATTCAATTATATTAAGTAGCTGCATTCATTAAAATAGTAAAGCTATTGAAATCAGCCAAACAAAAGATAAGAAGTGTTTTATAATTAGTACATAAGAAGTGTTTTATAATAAGTACATAATAAGTGTTTTATAATTAGTATGTAAGAAGTGTTTTATAATTAGTATGTAAGAAGTGTTTTATAATTAGTATGTAAGAAGTGTTTTATAATTAGTATGTAAGAAGTGTTTTATAATTAGTATGTAAGAAGTGTTTTATAATTAGTATATATTAGTATATTTATTTATTTAAATTTAGTTATTAGTTTATTAGTTTTTTAGTTTATTATTATTAGTATATTAGTTTATTTAAATTTTTTTACAATATATTTCACAATAACATCGACTGTTCTTTAATTCTTCATGAATTCAGTTTAATTGTTCCACAATACATACAATATAAGAAATAAAACAACTTTCCTTGTTCCTCTTCTCTCAAAAAATTACTTAAAACAACAACCTTTAATACAATTTATAAAACTTGTCAATAGTCTTCACAACTCTGATATTTTTTTTGATAGTTTCTCAAAGATAAAAAGTGACCTAGATAGTTACCATGCCTCTTTTGTTCCAAGAAATTTTTCCTCTATTTGATGTACTTAAATTCAGTTTTGCTGTATTGATTTTTTCTAATTTTGTATTGCTCCTTCTATTTTATATGGTATTTGTGTCTTAGATTAACTTATTCCATATGTAGTCTGTGTTTTGTCATTGTTTTCCCATGTAATTGGATTTTGTGTCTGTTTGGGTGAAATAAATAAATAAATAAATATATGAAGAAAAATTATGGTACAATTTAAACGAAGAGCTTTGCATTTGAAGTTTGTTTTTTCATTAAGTGATTACCAAAGAGCACTTATTGCGCTAAAATCAATTTAATAAATAAACTTCAATGGACATTCGGAGGTGTAAAGTCACCCGTTAAACCTCCTGTGGCTTCCTGGACAAAAGATTTTCCCACAGCCATCGAAGGTCGGTGCTGTTTCATAGCGGTCTGAAATCCACCTGTAAATTCCAGGGATACCCCAGATGAAGGGGGAATAGAAAAGAGTTCTCAGTGGAAGCTCAGCACGGGATTTTTTTTATTTAAAAGTTATTGCACTACTCATCATGCTCTAACAGGTCTCGCTTACAGGTGTAAGTGGTTAAAGAACAAATCTAAATTACAATAGAAACAGAGCAATAATTTAAAATCTTAAACTGTAAACAAAATTGCATAAAATGTTTAGGTTTTCGGTGCGAATAACAAACAAGAACAAACTAGGTAGCCAAGAAAAACCCCGAGTATCTAAACTCCTTTTTTAAACTTTTTCTTTGGTTAGTTAGAATATAGAAAAAGGTATTTGTAGTTTGAGTTTGTAAGGAAAGCGATTTTGATATTTCAGGGAACATCCTAGTTCTTAACAACTTATAACGTCTTTCAAATTCTGAACTAAGACTAACTAAGTTGGATTAATAGGTCCGTATGGAAGACAAGCACACACTAAAAAGAGATAATTTTAAAGATTGCTTGTATGGGAGAAGGGTGATAATAAAATACTATTTTTAACTCAATGTCTTTTTGGCTTCTAACCTATCTCTGAGCAACAAAAACGATGTACGACGTGACTGATTTAAACCTTTAACTCTTAAAAACCATTTTGTAAGGAATTGTTTTTCCGAACCCTAACCTTTCGAACCATTCTAAAAACGGGACTAGCCCCGTAACCGAAGCAAGGGGTTCCATTGGTCCCATAGTAAATTTTTAAGGGATATTAAACAGAAAACGTAATTAAAATTTAAATTAAACATTGTTTAAAAGTGAAGTATAGAACTCTTTTGCATTCGGAGTCCTCGCTCTCTCTATCTTGATTCCATCTTTAATTTATGAATATAAATTTAAATTACATATCTACTAACACCTCTTTAATAATTTTGGTAAAAAATATGAAAGTTTAACTATGAGATGTAACTTGTAACAAATCCCTTTTTTAATGATTCATTGATACAATAAAGTTCCCTGCCTTATATTAAAGTGTTAAGAAGTTAGAAAACCGAAATGAAAATCGTGTTAAAACTCGCACGTAAGCGAAAGAATCAACAGGTGTGTGGCCCCTCCCACATTCTTCACTCCAGACTCGCCTCAAATTCAATGGGACACCAGGGAGCGTGACTCCCCCTATTCAAGAGGTCAAAATCCACTACCGTCGAGATAAGATAACAAAGGTGGCGGTCAAGCACCCTCTTCTAGGCACTCTACCCTCTTCCCTTACAAAACGACCTTGACGGCGCTTGAGGTGAACTGAGTAAACAAATAAACCCACGTGGTCGCTATTTACATCAAAAGTTCGATAACCATCAAAAACTCGAAGCGATATTTTTATAGAAAAATATAAAATCACACAAAGAATAACATTCTACAATATGAATACGTTAATGAAGAGAGAATGTGTAAAGTTTGAAGAAATTAACAGGATTGTTCAATTTTGGGAGCGATATACTTTTAATTTTTACCATCACGCCATCACGGAGATATATAATCCTTATTTCAATGGTGTATTTGCATTTGAATAATTTATTTAAGAAATCCGTCAACACACATGTTAGAACAATAACAGTTAAAAAGACATAGCTTGTGTTAATAATGTGTGTGTGTTTTGTGCTTGCCAAAAAATATTTAAATTACGGTTAACATTCTTATAAAATGTATAAAAAGAACTATTTTTTGGATAGGTATTTTTAGATATTGGTAAATATACCCATTTAAATTATACAATGTAAAGATATTTATTAGGGCTGGGATTTCCTTGTAATTATATCTTTTCAGAAATCTGATATTGCAGGGATCTCTCAAGTTCTACCCGTTTCAAGGGATTTTGGGTTGATTTAGACCACTTTTATTTTATATATTTTTACATATTTCGATTTATTTATACATATTTTTGGTACAGATTCAAGCTATAAGATTTTTTGGGGTTTTCCATTTACAATCACTGGTGGTGGTGGTGGAAATAAATTTATATGTACGCCACTGAATCTTACTTGCAGACTTAATTTTTTAAGGCTTCTGTTTAAAAAAATAATATTTAAACTTACATCCATCTTAGTTACTTCTTTTTTTAATTCGCTAACGCATTTTGTTCTCATTCATATGCTCCATTTTTGATCTATAGTAAAGTTTGTGATCCTGAATTCAATATTATTTAATTGACCATTGAGATTTTACACTTAAAAATTTCCCCTTGTTCCCATTCCATAAATGTATTGTTTTTGAAAACACTATTTGTGTGATAGGGACATGATGCTTTGTATTAAAGTATAATTTTACCCTTAATTTTAGGAAAAAGTGTATGACCAATTGCTTTTCCATATATTTAATTACACCTATGTTCATTTCGAAATAACGTAGTTTGTGTGTGAAAAAATATTTTTTAATGATTCTAAAATGTAAGCGTATGATGAAAATGGCTCGTTAATTTTAGATTGATTTGAGATTTTTTTTAAAAAATCCAACAGCTTACTGCAAATCCTCGAAAGAATCGGGACATTTTGATACCAGAAATGTGTCAACATCCGCAATGCATTCAACAAGAATATTGTTACTTTTAAGGTTTTGGATTTAGGGTCCAATCCGCGGTGCGTATGCGGCCCTCACAAGGAATTTCATGGCACTATCGGCCACAAAATTTAACGCTTATTCAAACTACATAGAATATAATCCACTTCTAAGTTTTTATTGCAGAAATGTGCTGAAAACCAGTTTTTTCGGGTCTAATTTCCAAAACATTTTCAGGGAAGAACCCCTTTAGAAGTAGACCCCCTGACTTAAAATTCAAAAGGTAAGGGACTTTAAAATGACATCTTCAGTAGAAACTCGAGTTGGGGGAAATAGTTTATAAAATTAAAATTTTATCGCCATATGGCTTTACCGATACAGCAATTATTTAGTTTTTTCTTTAAAATATACAATTAATTAATATAAAAGGAGCTATCAAATCAGTAGATGCATTTCTTCTGTAAGTATTATTTCGGAAGGGCCGCATTTGTCCATCTAAATGTATTTAGAGCTCAGTTTTGTTATTTTTTCCAACTTCTTGAGAAAAGAAACCCCAACCTCTTTTAATACTTTTAGCTTCAAAACACTTCTTGTTCTTAAAATTTCCTTATGAATCAAGTTTGAGGAATTTGCTTAATAATGTTAACCACAATAAAATGGCGTAATTGGTACATTACTAATTTAAACTTTATTAAAAACAACACAGGATTACAGACTTTCATATTTCACTAAATTACTAGCTTTTCATAAGAGAAATTCGTTATGGAAAATAATTTGCTTTCATTGTTACTTAAAAAAAGATTGTTTTAAGAATATGTGTTTCAGGAACACACTTCAGTTCGTACGCTTTTTTTTAACTGGTGGTTGACCCTTATGTAGCACATTCACATTAGCAAATCTGCTTTTTAAATATTCGACCTTTTGAATGTAATTGTGTCCTTCTGCAATGCTAAGCGGCGTATGACCATTACTATCTACACAATTTAGAGCTGCTCCGCTTTCTACTAACACTTTGACTGCTTCCAGAGACCCATTCAACACTGCTGTGTGCAGAGGAGTAACTCCATACAAAGTTTGGGCATTCAAATTCGCACCTTTGCCGATTAAGAGCTTGAGAACATTAATTCGTTTTTCACCAGCTGCGAAGTGAAGCGGAGTCAAACCACGCAGAGCGCCATTTATATCTACACAATTTAGAGCTGCTCCGCTGTCTAATAAAACTTCGACCGCTTCCACACACCCAAAGTGGGCTGCTCCGTGCAGAGGCGTCCATCCGAGCCGATCTTCAGCATTCAAATCTGCACCTTTGCCGATAAACAGCTTGAGTATTTCGATTTTATTTCCTTGTGCCGCAATATGAAATGGCGAAGTATCACAGGGAGTGCACTCATCGAAAGACGCACCGCTGTCTACTAAAATTTCGACCACTTCCAGACACCCGGAGTGCACCGCTGCTTGGAGGGGGGTCCCTGCTATCCCCCCAGACCCACTCACGTGACCCAAAGCTGCACCTTTGCGGATTAACAGCTTCAGTGTATCGATTTTTTTTAGTCTAACTGCGTAGTGGAGCGGTGTAATACCATAGAGATCGCCCTCATCTAAAAGAGCTCCGCATTCTACTAAAACTTGGACCGCTTCCGGACACCCACGCCTCACTGCTGTATGAAGAGGGGTCGATCCGGACCCACTTTTAGCATTCAAAGCTGCACCTTTGCTGATAAACAGCTTGAGAACGTTAATTTGGTTATATCTAGCTGCAATATGTAGTGGTGCTTCTTCCCTATCATTTATAGCATCTAGAGAAGCGCCACACTCTATTAAAGCTGTTACTATTTCTATTACACTACCTTCCGCTTTTCCAGTTTTATCAAGTGCGGAATTGTTTTTTAGATTTACGTATGCAATGTTGAAATGACATTCAGCAGCAGCTGCTGCTAAATGCAAGGCCGTTCCTCTCTCTCCTTTCAAACATTTGGCATTAACATCGACGGTTGAAAGGCACGAGAGCATCATCTTGACCATGAATGAGTTCCGCCTTAACACGGCCACTTGAAGAGCGGTGAATCCGTCTTCGTTATAATCATTCACCCGAGCACTGGGAAACGAGCGGAGTGCAGCGCGAATGTCGCCTTCACTGCACTTCTCGGAGGAATTATTGTTTAGCACCAACTGATGAATAAGGTAGTTTCCATGGGGATACTTCACGTCACACGCTAACAATTGCAGAGATGTAGGTAGTTGCTCATTGGATGAAGATTCCATACCTGCAAATTCATTAAGTATTAGTATTAGTGAAGAAAAAAATATCATTTAACTTACTAGTACACTCGTGTCCAAAAATTAAGGATAGTTTGATTTTTTGAGAATTTTGACACAATTTTTTCCCTTAACAATGAAATACCTGCCATAGCATGGAAAGGGAATATGTGGCCCGCGATCAAATCACCCAAACAATAGTTTTAAGGGGGTACAGAAACAGAAGCCTTCCATTGTAAATGGAGTTCCATACTCATTCGGAAAGGTAGGAGAAACGTCTATGTGAGAGACATTTAGCATGTATCATTTTTTTAACATCTACCCATTATTAAGCACAAAACCTCCAGAAAATTTGCTGAAAACTGGTCCGTCATATCGTGGTTGCACGGATCGCATCTTTTCAAAAATGGCCATTTCGGGTTGTGGCCCTTTTGAAAAACGGCTACACACAAATTGGTTCAACTTTATGGGAACATCCTTATCCTAAGGAAATATTGTATCTCGCAAATTGTATTAATTTACTTTCAAAGGGCAGACCTTACCTTTCTGTAGTAGAACTGAGTATTACCAAAAAAAAAAATTTCGAAATGTTTGGCAGGAAAATTCAAACTTTATCCTCCCTGTATTTTTCTTTACATTTTATGTACACAAGAAATTGTGGCGAGCTTACTCACCACTATAAGAGTCGATATAGTGGTAGTAGTAAAGTAATTCGAATGGTTTATTCATACCGACTGAAGTGAATATAACTCCGAAGTATATTTTGGGTTGTATGACCTTCTGATCGGTATCTTCCCCGTGGCTCGCAACTTGCTACAAAACAGTTATGGACTGAAATTAAAGTCACAAGTTACAGACCTATTTGCACTGAGGAGACGACCTCTATCAATCATCTGTTTGACTTATTTCACCCCAACGCAACTTACTTGATACTACCTTAAATTGATTGATAGAATCAGTGGTTCCCAAAGTGGCATTGAAGCATTCTTGGGGGGTGCGGTGATGAGTTGATAGAAAATTGGGGGGGGGGCATTGACAACTTTTAAACTATTGCTTCTTAATGTCATTTTTATGTATAAATCACTTTTTAACATGCTAAAACTGAGAAATTTCCCGGGAAGACCCCCTATCCTATACCTTTGGATTGAGATATCAATAATTTAAGTAATTTTTGAGATGAAAGCAGAAAAATTTCCGGTTGGGATACTAAATTTCCCTTCCTTTGGAAATATTGCAAAGGGGGTATACGCCCTGGATATCAAACAAATGGTTTCAGTATATTCAGACAGAATTATGTAAAGAATTATATGGAATCAAATTTTATAAAAGGGTAGAGTCGAATTATTACCTTAATTATTTCAAATTAAATTTCAAGGCGCATAGAAAACAACTTTTGAATATTGTCCATCCTTTACTAGATTTTTAAAATGTTATTTTGCTTGGTTATAAATTAAAGTATTTTTATTACAAAACTTTGATATGAAGTTCTAAGAAATATAAGCAAATTAGGGGGAAATTTGTAAGCGGGCAGTGGAAAATTTTCTTCTTGACATTTGGGCGGTGGTTCCGAAAAGTTTGGGAACCCCTGGAATAGATGAACTGTATTGAATGAAACTTTGTTGAAATTATACTGTGAAAGAAATATTTTCTACATAAAAATTAGTTTTTTAAAGGTTAAGTTATTTGTTATATTAAACCTTATTTTATTTTCAGGTTTTAATGTCAATATTAAATAACATTTCGTGTTATTTATTTTTTATCGAACTTTTTTTACATATTTTTTTTTTTATTTATCAGTCAAAAATTGGGGGTCCTTTCTTTCGTAGTGTGCCTACTGTAGCAAATTATCTTAATCGGGCCCTGAGGACTTTATGCTCAAAATTATTTAGTTTCAGGGAGTTTACAATATGGCCGTAGCCATCATTAATTTGGTCTCCCCGTCCGAAATCTTTCGTCACAGATTTTTAATTTGAGTATCATCAGTTTTTCAACCAGCGTCCAATTGTTTAAAGTTTAAAATGCCCACTTCCTCGATTTTAAAAAATTTCCTTACGCTGTCATTTCTCCCGAAAAATTTTGGAATTAGTTTCACCAAATGCATACTTCAATTTCCTCTTTTATTTGCAATGTCAAATAAAACTAATGACTATCAGTTTGCTTTTCAAATCATGTAAATGTAGACCCCTAACTGAGAGAAACTTAGCTGACCATACAAGAATTACGGTTAAAACAAATAAATATTTACAACAAACGAGATCAAGCTACCTAGCTCTCCATAGCATTCCATGCTGGCAAGCATAAAAAAGTATAACCTAGCATAAATATACATAGCAAAAACTAGCATATTTGTTTGCTAGTTCCAGCATAAAATTTTGACCTGGGTAGACATTCCGATTTTAGTTCGGCACAAACACTGAGCTATCAGAAAATCTATCCAAAAAATATTGCGCTTAGCGAAAACGTCTTCACCGTGCCTTCACACACACAAGGGGAACGAGTGTAATTTCCCACATTTAAACCATTATTTATTAGCCTCTACAGATGTGTTTACCAAGCTTTTTTAACTCGCGGCGCCCCTACTCTGACTAAAAATTTTTCCTCGGCGCCCTCTTGTAAAAAAGAGCAAGCTTTTGAAAAATGGAAACTTTAAGTTTTTTAAAATTTTAGACATTATAAAAAGGTTTTTCCTTTGTTAATTTGATGATGCCATTAAAATAAAAGCAAATTAAACGTACAAACTTTTATGAATATCTTCTACTTTTTTTTTATCGAGTTTTTATCAACCACCCCTTTTAACCTTCTTTGAATACGTTTCGTATAATGATTATAAAATCAACTTAAAGCCTAAAATTTCCCTCTATTTTTTTTAAAGTTCAAATTATTAAAACACTTTTTACGTTTCAATATATTTTTTAGTAGAGATAAATAATGGAAGAGGATATATGCAAGGAGATATCAGGAGATAAGGAGGATATATGCCCTGTTTCAAAACTTTAACAATGATCTCGGCGTATACCAGGGTTGGCAAATATCACATGATATTTATATAAATATCAAAGTATCGGATATTTTTTATATATATACGATGTTTTTAAATTTAAACTAGAAAATTACTGTTTATTTTAAAAGTGATTATTACAAGACCAAACCAAAGTATTTCTACTTAAGAGAACTTTTAATTAAATCTCAATTACCCAGAGAATATTTGTCAATAATAACTACAAGAAAACATCACTGTACCAAAAATTGTATGTATGTACTACGTATGTATCATAATCTCATTTCTGCTTCAAAGAAAATATTTGTTGCCAAAAAAGTTTAGCTTTACTGTAATTAATAAATTGAAGAACAATGTATTCAATTATGATTTGAGAGATATTAATAGTTTGTGCCAAAGAAAACAAAATAAAAAAAACTGTTTCTAAAATACATTACTTCCTATGCTAACTTGTGTTTATAGTTTATGTTGCTAAGGGGACATCCATAAATTACGTGAGGTAAAAAAGGGGGAGAGGGGTTTGGAAAAATCTCACCAAATTTCATCAAGGGGGGAGGGGGGTCGATTATAATCTCACGTCAACTTTTTAAGTTAGAAATTATATGATTTTCTTTGTTTTTTAAGTATGAAAAGGGAAAATAATTTTTAAAAAGTTGTAGGTAAATCTCACGTGAAGGGGAGGAGGGGTCCAGTAAAATCTCACTAAATCTCAGCAAGGATGGAGGGTGGGTCCAGATTTTTGAAAAAACACCTCACGTAATTTATGGATGTCCCCTAAGGTAAGATCTGATGAGGTTTGATAAAATATTATATTTTAAATTAATGATTATACAATTTTATATGTATTAAATTGAAATAACAAGGTTAATTTTTTTTTTCATAATTTAATCAACATGACAACAAAGTATTCAAAAATGAATTTTGGGGGTATAATCGAATAAATATCATGATATGTATCGTGATTATCACGATATATATCAAGAGATATATATCGGCCAATCCTCCAGCACAGTCTCATAAAAATTAAGGTTTAAAAGATTATATGGAATGTTGATCTTAATTAGAAAAAGATGTGACTATTGGAAATGACGTCATGGTGCTCAGAGAAAGATATCCCCAAGCGTAAACCCCCTGATGGGCCCACCAAGTGGGTGCGAAAGTCGTTTTCCGAAAAGTAGCTTTCCTGCGGAACATGGCGAAAGTGACGTCAGCGTAGTTCGGAGAGGACAATATGCGCTGGAAATAAACAACACCACGTGGGGAAAAAAGAGACCTTCCCAGCTGATTGGAATTGGTCCATCCTGTCAAGCATCGCACGTTCAAAAATAAATTCCTAATCATTTTCTTTAAAAATCGTTATTTTTAACTTTAAATTTTGATACAAACATTTTCGTCTCATTTTAAACTGTCCCCAGGATAACTCAAGTAATTCTGACTCAATTTTCGAAATGAAATTCTCAGACTTCTCAAACTTTTTCGGATATAAACGTTAACCACCGTAAAGCTATTTAAAGATGTTTGTTTCTTACATTTCTCATAAAATACCAAAAAAAAAAATACCTATAAAATTAAAGGTTTAATCCTAATAAGCTTTAAAGGAAATTCCCTTCATCCCCCTGAGTTTCTATTATCTCCCTAACCCTAATACAAACTCGGTAGCAAAAATACTGTACTGCTCCTCATTAAAAATGGTCCCAAATAATACTGCAGTCCTACGGCACATGCCTAAATACGACCTTGATGTACGGTTATAAATTATTTCAGAAAAAATAACCCAAAAATTTAAAGGAACAAAATGCACTTAACACAAGATACATTTAACACTTACACTTGGTTTTCTGCTTTTCATATTCTTTTCAAGTAATGCTATTTAGTATACTATATACCCATATGCTGATATTAAAATATTTAATATTTGTGTTGACGAATTTATTAATGCAATTAAATATAGATTACTATTTATGATTTCAAAATAATGAATAAAAACGTGACGGAAGTCATATGAGTCAACGATATCCAACAATGGCGGGTATACAAACAAGTCCACGTGTTAACAAAAAATACCGTTAATATCATAATTAAATAATAATAATATAATAAATGTATTAATATATAGCATGGGTATATACATACTAAATAGCATTACTTAAAATGAAAAATGTCAGAAGTTTAAAGTTAAAGTGCAACCCGATACGAAAAGCAGATAACCACGTGAAACTTTTGAACATATGAAACTTTTAATATATGATTATAATAATTAATTATGCATATAATTTAATTAAGTATACATTAGCGATAACTAAGCAAAATAGGCACTTACTTGAAATATATCCAAATGAAATAAAATCAGCTCACGGTAACTGAAATTTACAGGCACAAACAAATATATTGACCAGCAAGGCGAACAACACACACTCTATGACCAAGAGGGCACAGGTGAAAGTGAGGATGCTGCCAGATCCAGAGTTCACCCTTGGGTGTGATCACAGAGAAATATCCTAACAGAGGGTCCACGAGGCTATTTTCAAATGCGTTACTGATGTGAGGGCGCCACACTAGAGTCTGGAAAGTATGCCGGCCGCTTAAATCTCTCGCCAAATTAGAACTCAGCGCATGCGCAAAATGGTGTTTTCGATCTCCTATAGGCAGCCGGCGAACGATTCAGACTAGACCTAGACGCTAGTGAGTTTAGTGCGATCCCAGCGCCACAATTCTCCCAACCTATAACAAGATGTCATGATTTTCGATTTCCATTATGGCCTATGGCCGTGGACTCTCTGTTCTAGTACTCTGTGGGTGCGATCTACCTGGAAAACTGGTGGCGCCACCATGCACAGGGCACAAAAGGGGGTACTATACGAACCGGACTTTTCTGTCCCAAAAGAGAAGGGATGTCCCTCCTAAATGTTTATTAGGGATTTTTTACTGTAAAACGCGGTGAGAATCGGTATACACTTTTTCTGGCATATAGCACTTAGTTTATGCTTTTAATTCCCTTACAAATTACTTTCCTGGTGAATTCGCCCATAGATTATTAATTTAAGGAGGCCATTGAAATTGAATCGTCAGTTTGAAAAAGGGAATAAGTCAAAAAATTGACAAATTGACTTTTTGTGTTCAAAAATATATCTGAGTGCAAAGAGGGAGAAAATAACTACCCCCTATCGGCAGATATAGCTCCTTGAATTTGCGAAATCGATTCCATTCATTGTATTTTTTAATTCAATTTGAAATTAAAGTTAATTTTTCTTTCTTTTCTTATTTTTTGTGATGTAAACTAAGCCAAAATAAAATTTTCTTGTAATTTAAACTTTTTTTATACAGGGAATGTTTGACTCCATTCATATTCACTTACTCCATTGATCCTGCCTTAATGACTCAGTTTCATAATAATTTTGAATTTTATTTGTTTTAATCTTTCTATTTCTCACTTTTATACTGTGAACTAAGCAGAAATTCAATTTAAATTTCAATTTAAGTGGTTTTTAAAATTTTTCTTTAGTTGAAATTTCATAAGGTTGAAGAAGGGAATAAGTCCATCATATTTTTTCAACTGTGAAACAATTTTTAAATACACTTATAATTTTTTCGATGATTGTTCTGTATTCTTAACAGTGTCATGAATTTCCTGTAAAAATTTGGTGGCTATAGGAAAAAAATTCTATTACTTATACAGGTTTTTATTTTGATTTTCTCAAAACATTGTTTTCGGACTTATTCCCTTCTTTTAACTGACGATTCAATTATATTAAGTAGCTGCATTCATTAAAATAGTAAAGCTATTGAAATCAGCCAAACAAAAGATAAGAAGTGTTTTATAATTAGTACATAAGAAGTGTTTTATAATAAGTACATAATAAGTGTTTTATAATTAGTATGTAAGAAGTGTTTTATAATTAGTATGTAAGAAGTGTTTTATAATTAGTATGTAAGAAGTGTTTTATAATTAGTATGTAAGAAGTGTTTTATAATTAGTATGTAAGAAGTGTTTTATAATTAGTATATATTAGTATATTTATTTATTTAAATTTAGTTATTAGTTTATTAGTTTTTTAGTTTATTATTATTAGTATATTAGTTTATTTAAATTTTTTTACAATATATTTCACAATAACATCGACTGTTCTTTAATTCTTCATGAATTCAGTTTAATTGTTCCACAATACATACAATATAAGAAATAAAACAACTTTCCTTGTTCCTCTTCTCTCAAAAAATTACTTAAAACAACAACCTTTAATACAATTTATAAAACTTGTCAATAGTCTTCACAACTCTGATATTTTTTTTGATAGTTTCTCAAAGATAAAAAGTGACCTAGATAGTTACCATGCCTCTTTTGTTCCAAGAAATTTTTCCTCTATTTGATGTACTTAAATTCAGTTTTGCTGTATTGATTTTTTCTAATTTTGTATTGCTCCTTCTATTTTATATGGTATTTGTGTCTTAGATTAACTTATTCCATATGTAGTCTGTGTTTTGTCATTGTTTTCCCATGTAATTGGATTTTGTGTCTGTTTGATTGAAATAAATAAATAAATAAATATATGAAGAAAAATTATGGTACAATTTAAACGAAGAGCTTTGCATTTGAAGTTTGTTTTTTCATTAAGTGATTACCAAAGAGCACTTATTGCGCTAAAATCAATTTAATAAATAAACTTCAATGGACATTCGGAGGTGTAAAGTCACCCGTTAAACCTCCTGTGGCTTCCTGGACAAAAGATTTTCCCACAGCCATCGAAGGTCGGTGCTGTTTCATAGCGGTTTGAAATCCACCTGTAAATTCCAGGGATACCCCAGATGAAGGGGGAATAGAAAAGAGTTCTCAGTGGAAGCTCAGCACGGGATTTTTTTTATTTAAAAGTTATTGCACTACTCATCATGCTCTAACAGGTCTCGCTTACAGGTGTAAGTGGTTAAAGAACAAATCTAAATTACAATAGAAACAGAGCAATAATTTAAAATCTTAAACTGTAAACAAAATTGCATAAAATGTTTAGGTTTTCGGTGCGAATAACAAACAAGAACAAACTAGGTAGCCAAGAAAAACCCCGAGTATCTAAACTCCTTTTTTAAACTTTTTCTTTGGTTAGTTAGAATATAGAAAAAGGTATTTGTAGTTTGAGTTTGTAAGGAAAGCGATTTTGATATTTCAGGGAACATCCTAGTTCTTAACAACTTATAACGTCTTTCAAATTCTGAACTAAGACTAACTAAGTTGGATTAATAGGTCCGTATGGAAGACAAGCTCACACTAAAAAGAGATAATTTTAAAGATTGCTTGTATGGGAGAAGGGTGATAATAAAATACTATTTTTAACTCAATGTCTTTTTGGCTTCTAACCTATCTCTGAGCAACAAAAACGATGTACGACGTGACTGATTTAAACCTTTAACTCTTAAAAACCATTTTGTAAGGAATTGTTTTTCCGAACCCTAACCTTTCGAACCATTCTAAAAACGGGACTAGCCCCGTAACCGAAGCAAGGGGTTCCATTGGTCCCATAGTAAATTTTTAAGGGATATTAAACAGAAAACGTAATTAAAATTTAAATTAAACATTGTTTAAAAGTGAAGTATAGAACTCTTTTGCATTCGGAGTCCTCGCTCTCTCTATCTTGATTCCATCTTTAATTTATGAATATAAATTTAAATTACATATCTACTAACACCTCTTTAATAATTTTGGTAAAAAATATGAAAGTTTAACTATGAGATGTAACTTGTAACAAATCCCTTTTTTAATGATTCATTGATACAATAAAGTTCCCTGCCTTATATTAAAGTGTTAAGAAGTTAGAAAACCGAAATGAAAATCGTGTTAAAACTCGCACGTAAGCGAAAGAATCAACAGGTGTGTGGCCCCTCCCACATTCTTCACTCCAGACTCGCCTCAAATTCAATGGGACACCAGGGAGCGTGACTCCCCCTATTCAAGAGGTCAAAATCCACTACCGTCGAGATAAGATAACAAAGGTGGCGGTCAAGCACCCTCTTCTAGGCACTCTACCCTCTTCCCTTACAAAACGACCTTGACGGCGCTTGAGGTGAACTGAGTAAACAAATAAACCCACGTGGTCGCTATTTACATCAAAAGTTCGATAACCATCAAAAACTCGAAGCGATATTTTTATAGAAAAATATAAAATCACACAAAGAATAACATTCTACAATATGAATACGTTAATGAAGAGAGAATGTGTAAAGTTTGAAGAAATTAACAGGATTGTTCAATTTTGGGAGCGATATACTTTTAATTTTTACCATCACGCCATCACGGAGATATATAATCCTTATTTCAATGGTGTATTTGCATTTGAATAATTTATTTAAGAAATCCGTCAACACACATGTTAGAACAATAACAGTTAAAAAGACATAGCTTGTGTTAATAATGTGTGTGTGTTTTGTGCTTGCCAAAAAATATTTAAATTACGGTTAACATTCTTATAAAATGTATAAAAAGAACTATTTTTTGGATAGGTATTTTTAGATATTGGTAAATATACCCATTTAAATTATACAATGTAAAGATATTTATTAGGGCTGGGATTTCCTTGTAATTATATCTTTTCAGAAATCTGATATTGCAGGGATCTCTCAAGTTCTACCCGTTTCAAGGGATTTTGGGTTGATTTAGACCACTTTTATTTTATATATTTTTACATATTTCGATTTATTTATACATATTTTTGGTACAGATTCAAGCTATAAGATTTTTTGGGGTTTTCCATTTACAATCACTGGTGGTGGTGGTGGAAATAAATTTATATGTACGCCACTGAATCTTACTTGCAGACTTAATTTTTTAAGGCTTCTGTTTAAAAAAATAATATTTAAACTTACATCCATCTTAGTTACTTCTTTTTTTAATTCGCTAACGCATTTTGTTCTCATTCATATGCTCCATTTTTGATCTATAGGAAAGTTTGTGATCCTGAATTCAATATTATTTAATTGACCATTGAGATTTTACACTTAAAAATTTCCCCTTGTTCCCATTCCATAAATGTATTGTTTTTGAAAACACTATTTGTGTGATAGGGACATGATGCTTTGTATTAAAGTATAATTTTACCCTTAATTTTAGGAAAAAGTGTATGACCAATTGCTTTTCCATATATTTAATTACACCTATGTTCATTTCGAAATAACGTAGTTTGTGTGTGAAAAAATATTTTTTAATGATTCTAAAATGTAAGCGTATGATGAAAATGGCTCGTTAATTTTAGATTGATTTGAGATTTTTTTTAAAAAATCCAACAGCTTACTGCAAATCCTCGAAAGAATCGGGACATTTTGATACCAGAAATGTGTCAACATCCGCAATGCATTCAACAAGAATATTGTTACTTTTAAGGTTTTGGATTTAGGGTCCAATCCGCGGTGCGTATGCGGCCCTCACAAGGAATTTCATGGCACTATCGGCCACAAAATTTAACGCTTATTCAAACTACATAGAATATAATCCACTTCTAAGTTTTTATTGCAGAAATGTGCTGAAAACCAGTTTTTTCGGGTCTAATTTCCAAAACATTTTCAGGGAAGAACCCCTTTAGAAGTAGACCCCCTGACTTAAAATTCAAAAGGTAAGGGACTTTAAAATGACATCTTCAGTAGAAACTCGAGTTGGGGGAAATAGTTAATAAAATTAAAATTTTATCGCCATATGGCTTTACCGATACAGCAATTATTTAGTTTTTTCTTTAAAATATACAATTAATTAATATAAAAGGAGCTATCAAATCAGTAGATGCATTTCTTCTGTAAGTATTATTTCGGAAGGGCCGCATTTGTCCATCTAAATGTATTTAGAGCTCAGTTTTGTTATTTTTTCCAACTTCTTGAGAAAAGAAACCCCAACCTCTTTTAATACTTTTAGCTTCAAAACACTTCTTGTTCTTAAAATTTGTCCAATTTAAAAAACTATTTAGCTCTTTTTTAGTTTTAAATTTTGGTAATGAATTCTATTTTCATCCAACCTAATTAAGTATGCTAAGTCAAATAAACACTTAATGTTCTTTTTAAAGAAATATTTATCCACATTAAGTTGTCCCATTAGTCCCCACAACACATGTCCCATTAGCGCCCACAATGTGAAAATTTACATTTCTAGAAATAGTTATTTACACTTGTAATTCAATACTTTTTAAGTAATATTTTCTTATTCTTCAGTATTTGTAGAATCTAAAACTGTCTTGTCTATGGCTTGTTTAACACAAACTTGGCTATTTTCTGCTCATAAAAACCTGTCATGACAGATATTCCATGCTGCCAATGTTTCCTAGACCTGTTACCCATCAATGGTGTAAAAATCTTTACTAAAATATTTATAATACGGAAAAAATCTATTTGCCCCCACTTTCCCCTACATGTAGCTGAGTTCTATTCGCAAAACATTCTTCAGTATTATAAGAAACATGTAAAAAGATAATAATTAAAAGCTGAACTATATTTTATACCTGCAATATAAAGCTATAACTTTCCTGTAGAATCTAGAAAAAGCCTACAGATCAGTCATGTTGCATATGTTAATATAGAAAAAAAAAATCTTCCGTCAACAATAGGATAATATTCAAAAATAAAATCTCAAGATATCTTAAAATCACTTTCCAGTAACTAATATATAATTATAAAATAAGGATGTATCTGGGAGAAATCTGTAGTTCTCAAATCTCATTTTTACGAGCAACAAAAAAAAAACTATTTCCTGTAATAAAAGAATAAACAAAGAGAAGTCCAATGGTTTAAAAGGAAAAAATTTAATAAATTGATAAAGATGAAAATATTCACAACTTTAAAGCATGCAGATCTAGTAAAGACAGCATCTACGGGAGTATTTGAAGTGGGGCTCTGTATTAGTTCCTCTCTACTTTAAGAAAATCAGGGATGAAGTGGTGAGGTATCACTGGAGGTTGATGTGGGGTGGTATACGCTAGCTACGCTCAGCACCAAAATCTTAAATCACCATATGCAGGTGGTGGTATATAGCCAACATTTGTAGGTGGTGGTATATCCCCAACATTTGTAGGGGGTGGGATATACCCAACATTTCTAGGGGGTGGTGTATAATACCAAACTTTTGTAGGTGGTGGGATATACTCAGCATTTGTAGGTGGTGGTATATCCCCAACATTTGTAGGGGGTGGGATATACCCAACATTTCTAGGGGGTGGTGTATAATACCAAACATTTGTAGGTGGTGGGATATACTCAGCATTTGTAGGTGGGGCTGCACATGCTTGAGTACAACTGTTTGCAGAGTAGTTAGGTAGACTCTTCTTCCGCTGGATCTTCGGATATGGTTTTTCTGATCCAGGGGGGAGAGAATGTCCATATAAGTACTCTCTGGACTCACGTCTTATTTCTTTCACAGCATTTTCCAGGGATTTCTCTTTCCCCGACTTTCCAGAAAGTGTGCGCCTTCTTTTCTTAATAATCCTTTGGTTAAACTTGTTTTTGAAGTATCCATAATGGTTAGACCAATTGTGCCTTTTATTACAAGTTTCAGCGTTACTTTTCCTTGCAAACCTTCGTTGGTTTCCTTGGTAAACCTCCACAGCGCGACGGCGACATCTAGCAGTCTCAGGGTTTTGGGAATCTGAATTAATCCCACTGCATTTCTCATCATTAGAAATATTGGGAGATGAAGATGTGTTTCCATTTCTTAAAGTACAGCTTTCCATCTTGCTCACTAAAAAGACTAAATAAAAATTAATATAAATTTTAGAGTACAGAAATAATTTTAAAAGTACATGTAAAAAATTGGGTCCTTTTAGCGGTTCTTCATAAAAATTCAAATTCATAAAAATGGCCCTTTCACAAAATTCAAATGATTATTTGCAAGAACAAGTTGGATAAGATTTAAAAAAGATGGTTTTATGTATGAAAATGTTTTTATTTAATGTTCCATGATATTTGACAGGTTGTTAAACATTTATTTTTCTAAGCCTTTTTAACACCAAATTTTAGTAAAATTTTAAACAAAGCTTTGTCTGTAAGGTCGATCCATGTCAAAGGATCCAAAGGTGGCCGCTCGACCATTTTACAATCGAATTATTTTTTGTGTGTTGATTCTTATATTATTAAACAGTTCAAAAACACAAGTTTTAATATTTTTTTCTTTAGTTGAATTTTTATGGCAGCCATCGATGTTCTAGAAAAATTATGAGTTTTGCGTTTATAAGGGTTTACGTTAACTTGCGTTACTCATAACTGGTTTAACTTAAATAAAAAAAAACAAATACAAAGCCATTTTACTCAGAAAGATACAGACTCCATTCATTTATATGTACAGTACAAATTTAAGGAGACATATATCCCAAATATTGAAAATTAGACTAAAATTTGAACTTTAAAAATGACGATTTTTTAATTTCTGGAGGCGTAATAATGCCAAAAGATCCATATTCCCCAAATATATATGTGCAGCTACCTTACTGGACTAAATCCTGAAAAAAAGTTCAACCCTGATATTTTGTTCTTTTTAACAGGTAGTCTCACTAAGGTATCCTCCTCCTATAAAAATTTCATCTTTGGTATTTGCTAAAGAAAGAATAGAAAGAATTTTGCCTATAAGGAAAAATAGAAATTCACTTGAATTCAATACAGAATATCACCGGAGAAATATTTTAGCAGGAAAAACCGCGCATGTTCTAAAACGCACAAATCACGAGCGCTGATTCGCGGAAAGAAGTCACATGAGCCAGAAAAGTATAATGTAACCGCATCACTTTAAGAATATCAATACTACAGTAGAGCCCCGATTATCCGCGGAATTGGGTGGCAAGGGTACCGCGGATAGCGAAAATCGCGGATAACCCGAAAAAGACTAAAAATGAGGTGAAAACACCCCCAAAAAATTTTTCAGCATAAAAACTATGTTTTAATGTACAAAAAACATGATATATAAACTTTTTAAAATATGTACAGTACAGCAGAAACATTTGCTCTACATCTAAATCACTAAAATTTTCAAAATTCAAATAAAAAAATCAATTCAAATCAACAAAATTTTTTTCGTGGCACTCGCGGATAACCCGCACCGCGGATCATTGGCTCGCGGATAATCGGGGCTCTACTGTACTTGCATTGCACGATGCGTCGTACTAAAAAAGGGTGGAGATAGGTACAAAATGTTTTCTTAAAGAGAAGGTAATTTTTTGGACGAATTTTTTACGTCAATTCAATTATCACAACACCAACAAGGGTAATTCACATTTTAAAGGCTCCGATTTCGTAGGTTTTCAACACAGTTTTAAAGAATTTAGGGAGTCTAAAATCGCAAACGTTTTCCGTTGCATTATTTTTCGCAAATTTTGACAATATCGTAATATTTTGACTAATTGTGAATCTTATGATAAGTATAAATCCATTGTTTTCGAAGTTGTTCATATTCCGCAGTATTCCGTAACTCACCCGTATAGAAGAACTATCGTGTACTCACTTTAATATATGATTAAAAGAAATGAGGAAGGGTTATTGACTATAAGAAAATAAAGAATACTGTTAAAGACTATTCCAAGGATTTAGTTCAAACTATACTTTGAATGGTAACTTTAAATAAAAGGCATCACCTCAAATTTCGATGTAAGCGATTAAACAATAAAAATCATTAGCGGCCAACTCTCCCGATTTTTTCCAGAGACTTCCGAATTTCACTATGTCCCGATATCCCGAAAAAGTATTAAATCTCCCGAATTTCCTTATGAATCAAGTTTGAGGAATTTGCTTAATAATGTTAACCACAATAAAATGGCGTAATTGGTACATTATTAATTTAAACTTTATTAAAAACAACACAGGATTACAGACTTTCATATTTCACTAAATTACTAGCCTTTCATAAGAGAAATTCGTTATGGAAAATAATTTGCTTTCATTGTTACTTAAAAAAAGATTGTTTTAAGAATATGTGTTTCAGGAACACACTTCAGTTCGTACGCGAATTTGAATGTAATTGTGTCCTTCTGCAATGCTAAGCGGCGTATGACCATTACTATCTACACAATTTAGAGCTGCTCCGCTTTCTACTAACACTTTGACTGCTTCCAGAGACCCATTCAACACTGCTGTGTGCAGAGGAGTAACTCCATACAAAGTTTGGGCATTCAAATTCGCACCTTTGCCGATTAAGAGCTTGAGAACGTTAATTCGTTTTTCACCAGCTGCGAAGTGAAGCGGAGTCAAACCACGCAGAGCGCCATTTATATCTACACAATTTAGAGCTGCTCCGCTGTCTAATAAAACTTCGACCGCTTCCACACACCCAAAGTGGGCTGCTCCGTGCAGAGGCGTCCATCCGAGCCGATCTTCAGCATTCAAATCTGCACCTTTGCCGATAAACAGCTTGAGTATATCGATTTTATTTCCTTGTGCCGCAATATGAAATGGCGAAGTATCACAGGGAGTGCACTCATCGAAAGACGCACCGCTGTCTACTAAAATTTCGACCACTTCCAGACACCCGGAGTGCACCGCTGCTTGGAGGGGGGTCCCTGCTATCCCCCCAGACCCACTCACGTGACCCAAAGCTGCACCTTTGCGGATTAACAGCTTCAGTGTATCGATTTTTTTTAGTCTAACTGCGTAGTGGAGCGGTGTAATACCATAGAGATCGCCCTCATCTAAAAGAGCTCCGCATTCTACTAAAACTTGGACCGCTTCCGGACACCCACGCCTCACTGCTGTATGAAGAGGGGTCGATCCGGACCCACTTTTAGCATTCAAAGCTGCACCTTTGCTGATAAACAGCTTGAGAACGTTAATTTGGTTATATCTAGCTGCAATATGTAGTGGTGCTTCTTCCCTATCATTTATAGCATCTAGAGAAGCGCCACACTCTATTAAAGCTGTTACTATTTCTATTACACTACCTTCCGCTTTTCCAGTTTTATCAAGTGCGGAATTGTTTTTTAGATTTACGTATGCAATGTTGAAATGACATTCAGCAGCAGCTGCTGCTAAATGCAAGGCCGTTCCTCTCTCTCCTTTCAAACATTTGGCATTAACATCGACGGTTGAAAGGCACGAGAGCATCATCTTGACCATGAATGAGTTCCGCCTTAACACGGCCACTTGAAGAGCGGTGAATCCGTCTTCGTTATAATCATTCACCCGAGCACTGGGAAACGAGCGGAGTGCAGCGCGAATGTCGCCTTCACTGCACTTCTCGGAGGAATTATTGTTTAGCACCAACTAATGAATAAGGTAGTTTCCATGGGGATACTTCACGTCACACGCTAACAATTGCAGAGATGTAGGTAGTTGCTCATTGGATGAAGATTCCATACCTGCAAATTCATTAAGTATTAGTATTAGTGAAGAAAAAAATATCATTTAACTTACTAGTACACTCGTGTCCAAAAATTAAGGATAGTTTGATTTTTTGAGAATTTTGACACAATTTTTTCCCTTAACAATGAAATACCTGCCATAGCATGGAAAGGGAATATGTGGCCCGCGATCAAATCACCCAAACAATAGTTTTAAGGGGGTACAGAAACAGAAGCCTTCCATTGTAAATGGAGTTCCATACTCATTCGGAAAGGTAGGAGAAACGTCTATGTGAGAGACATTTAGCATGTATCATTTTTTTAACATCTACCCATTATTAAGCACAAAACCTCTAGAAAATTTGCTGAAAACTGGTCCGTCATATCGTGGTTGCACGGATCGCATCTTTTCAAAAATGGCCATTTCGGGTTGTGGCCCTTTTGAAAAACGGCTACACACAAATTGGTTCAACTTTATGGGAACATCCTTATCCTAAGGAAATATTGTATCTCGCAAATTGTATTAATTTACTTTCAAAGGGCAGACCTTACCTTTCTGTAGTAGAACTGAGTATTACCCAAAAAAAAAATTTCGAAATGTTGGCAGGAAAATTCAAACTTTATCCTCCCTGTATTTTTCTTTACATTTTATGTACACAAGAAATTGTGGCGAGCTTACTCACCACTATAAGAGTCGATATAGTGGTAGTAGTAAAGTAATTCGAATGGTTTATTCATACCGACTGAAGTGAATATAACTCCGAAGTATATTTTGGGTCGTATGACCTTCTGATCGGTATCTTCCCCGTGGCTCGCAACTTGCTACAAAACAGTTATGGACTGAAATTAAAGTCACAAGTTACAGACCTATTTGCACTGAGGAGACGACCTCTATCAATCATCTGTTTGACTTATTTCACCCCAACGCAACTTACTTGATACTACCTTAAATTGATTGATAGAAACAGTGGTTCCCAAAGTGGCATTGAAGCATTCTTGGGGGGTGCGGTGATGAGTTGATAGAAAATTTGGGGGATACTAAATTTCCGGTTGGGATACTAAATTTCCCTTCCTTTGGAAGTATTGCAAAGGGGGTATACGCCCTGGATATCAAACAAATGGTTTCAGTATATTCAGACAGAATTATGTAAAGAATTATATGGAATCAAATTTTATAAAAGGGTAGAGTCGAATTATTACCTTAATTATTTCAAATTAAATTTCAAGGCGCATAGAAAACAACTTTTGAATATTGTCCATCCTTTACTAGATTTTTAAAATGTTATTTTGCTTGGTTATAAATTAAAGTATTTTTATTACAAAACTTTGATATGAAGTTCTAAGAAATATAAGCAAATTAGGGGGAAATTTGTAAGCGAAATTTAAGCGTAAGAGAAATTTTTGTTCTTGACATTTGGGCGGTGGTTCCGAAAAGTTTGGGAACCCCTGGAATAGATGAACTGTATTGAATGAAACTTTGTTGAAATTATACTGTGAAAGAAATATTTTCTACATAAAAATTAGTTTTTTAAAGGTTAAGTTATTTGTTATATTAAACCTTATTTTATTTTCAGGTTTTAATGTCAATATTAAATAACATTTCGTGTTATTTATTTTTTATCGAACTTTTTTTACATATTTTTTTTTTTTATTTATCAGTCAAAAATTGGGGGTCCTTTCTTTCGTAGTGTGCCTACTGTAGCAAATTATCTTAATCGGGCCCTGAGGACTTTATGCTCAAAATTATTTAGTTTCAGGGAGTTTACAATATGGCCGTAGCCATCATTAATTTGGTCTCCCCGTCCGAAATCTTTCGTCACAGATTTTTAATTTGAGTATCATCAGTTTTTCAACCAGCGTCCAATTGTTTAAAGTTTAAAATGCCCACTTCCTCGATTTTAAAAAATTTCCTTACGCTGTCATTTCTCCCGAAAAATTTTGGAATTAGTTTCACCAAATGCATACTTCAATTTCCTCTTTTATTTGCAATGTCAAATAAAACTAATGACTATCAGTTTGCTTTTCAAATCATGTAAATGTAGACCCCTAACTGAGAGAAACTTAGCTGACCATACAAGAATTACGGTTAAAACAAATAAATATTTACAACAAACGAGATCAAGCTACCTAGCTCTCCATAGCATCCCATGCTGGCAAGCATAAAAAAGTATAACCTAGCATAAATATACATAGCAAAAACTAGCATATTTGTTTGCTAGTTCCAGCATAAAATTTTGACCTGGGTAGACATTCCGATTTTAGTTCGGCACAAACACTGAGCTATCAGAAAATCTATCCAAAAAATATTGCGCTTAGCGAAAACGTCTTCACCGTGCCTTCACACACACAAGGGGAACGAGTGTAATTTCCCACATTTAAACCATTATTTATTAGCCTCTACAGACGTGTTTACCAAGCTTTTTTAACTCGCGGCGCCCCTACTCTGACTAAAAATTTTTCCTCGGCGCCCTCTTGTAAAAAAGAGCAAGCTTTTGAAAAATGGAAACTTTAAGTTTTTTAAAATTTTAGACATTATAAAAAGGTTTTTCCTTTGTTAATTTGATGATGCCATTAAAATAAAAGCAAATTAAACGTACAAACTTTTATGAATATCTTCTACTTTTTTTATCGAGTTTTTATCAACCACCCCTTTTAACCTTCTTTGAATACGTTTCGTATAATGATTATAAAATCAACTTAAAGCCTAAAATTTCCCTCTATTTTTTTTTAAAGTTCAAATTATTAAAACACTTTTTACGTTTCAATATATTTTTTAGTAGAGATAAATAATGGAAGAGGATATATGCAAGGAGATATCAGGAGATAAGGAGGATATATGCCCTGTTTCAAAACTTTAACAATGATCTCGGCGTATACCAGGGTTGGCAAATATCACATGATATTTATATAAATATCAAAGTATCGGATATTTTTTATATATATACGATGTTTTTAAATTTAAACTAGAAAATTACTGTTTATTTTAAAAGTGATTATTACAAGACCAAACCAAAGTATTTCTACTTAAGAGAACTTTTAATTAAATCTCAATTACCCAGAGAATATTTGTCAATAATAACTACAAGAAAACATCACTGTACCAAAAATTGTATGTATGTACTACGTATGTATCATAATCTCATTTCTGCTTAAAAGAAAATATTTGTTGCCAAAAAAGTTTAGCTTTACTGTAATTAATAAATTGAAGAACAATGTATTCAATTATGATTTGAGAGATATTAATAGTTTGTGCCAAAGAAAACAAAATAAAAAAAAACTGTTTCTAAAATACATTACTTCCTATGCTAACTTGTGTTTATAGTTTATGTTGCTAAGGGGACATCCATAAATTACGTGAGGTAAAAAAGGGGGAGAGGGGTTTGGAAAAATCTCACCAAATTTCATCAAGGGGGGAGGGGGGTCGATTATAATCTCACGTCAACTTTTTAAGTTAGAAATTATATGATTTTCTTTGTTTTTTAAGTATGAAAAGGGAAAATAATTTTTAAAAAGTTGTAGGTAAATCTCACGTGAAGGGGAGGAGGGGTCCAGTAAAATCTCACTAAATCTCAGCAAGGATGGAGGGTGGGTCCAGATTTTTGAAAAAACACCTCACGTAATTTATGGATGTCCCCTAAGGTAAGATCTGATGAGGTTTGATAAAATATTATATTTTAAATTAATGATTATACAATTTTATATGTATTAAATTGAAATAACAAGGTTAAAATTTTTTTCATAATTTAATCAACATGACAACAAAGTATTCAAAAATGAATTTTGGGGTTATAATCGAATAAATATCATGATATATATCGTGATTATCACGATATATATCAAGAGATATATATCGGCCAATCCTCCAGCACAGTCTCATAAAAATTAAGGTTTAAAAGATTATATGGAATGTTGATCTTAATTAGAAAAAGATGTGACTATTGGAAATGACGTCATGGTGCTCAGAGAAAGATATCCCCAAGCGTAAACCCCCTGATGGGCCCACCAAGTGGGTGCGAAAGTCGTTTTCCGAAAAGTAGCTTTCCTGCGGAACATGGCGAAAGTGACGTCAGCGTAGTTCGGAGAGGACAATATGCGCTGGAAATAAACAACACCACGTGGGGAAAAAAGAGACCTTCCCAGCTGATTGGAATTGGTCCATCCTGTCAAGCATCGCACGTTCAAAAATAAATTCCTAATCATTTTCTTTAAAAATCGTTATTTTTAACTTTAAATTTTGATACAAACATTTTCGTCTCATTTTAAACTGTCCCCAGGATAACTCAAGTAATTCTGACTCAATTTTCGAAATGAAATTCTCAGACTTCTCAAACTTTTTCGGATATAAACGTTAACCACCGTAAAGCTATTTAAAGATGTTTGTTTCTTACATTTCTCATAAAATACCAAAAAAAAAAAAATACCTATAAAATTAAAGGTTTAATCCTAATAAGCTTTAAAGGAAATTCCCTTCATCCCCCTGAGTTTCTATTATCTCCCTAACCCTAATACAAACTCGGTAGCAAAAATACTGTACTGCTCCTCATTAAAAATGGTCCCAAATAATGCTGCAGTCCTACGGCACATGCCTAAATACGACCTTGATGTACGGTTATAAATTATTTCAGAAAAAATAACTCAAAAATTTAAAGGAACAAAATGCACTTAACACTTAAAAGATACATTTAACACTTACACTTGGTTTTCTGCTTTTCATATTCTTTTCAAGTAATGCTATTTAGTATACTATATACCCATATGCTGATATTAAAATATTTAATATTTGTGTTGATGAATTTATTAATGCAATTAAATATAGATTACTATTTATGATTTCAAAATAATGAATAAAAACGTGACGGAAGTCATATGAGTCAACGATATCCAACAATGGCGGGTATACAAACAAGTCCACGTGTTAACAAAAAATACCGTTAATATCATAATTAAATAATAATAATATAATAAATGTATTAATATATAGCATGGGTATATACATACTAAATAGCATTACTTAAAATGAAAAATGTCAGAAGTTTAAAGTTAAAGTGCAACCCGATACGAAAAGCAGATAACCACGTGAAACTTTTGAACATATGAAACTTTTAATATATGATTATAATAATTAATTATGCATATAATTTAATTAATTATACATTAGCGATAACTAAGCAAAATAGGCACTTACTTGAAATATATCCAAATGAAATAAAATCAGCTCACGGTAACTGAAATTTACAGGCACAAACAAATATATTGACCAACAAGACGAACAACACACACTCTATGACCAAGAGGGCACAGGTGAAAGTGAGGATGCTGCCAGATCCAGAGTTCACCCTTGGGTGTGATCACAGAGAAATATCCTAACAGAGGGTCCACGAGGCTATTTTCAAATGCGTTACTGATGTGAGGGCGCCACACTAGAGTGTGGAACGTATGCCGGCCGCTTAAATCTCTCGCCAAATTAGAACTCAGCGCATGCGCAAAATGGTGTTTTCGATCTCCCATAGGCAGCCGGCGAACGATTCAGACTAGACCTAGACGCTAGTGAGTTTAGTGCGATCCCAGCGCCACAATTCTCCCAACCTATAACAAGATGTCATGATTTTCGATTTCCATTATGGCCTATGGCCATGGACTCTCTGTTCTAGTACTCTGTGGGTGCGATCTACCTGGAAAACTGGTGGCGGCACCATGCACAGGTGACAAAAGGGGGTACTATACGAACCGGACTTTTCTGTCCCAAAAGAGAAGGGATGTCCCTCCTAAATGTTTATTAGGGATTTTTTACTGTAAAACGCGGTGAGAATCGGTATACACTTTTTCTGGCATATAGCACTTAGTTTATGCTTTTAATTCCCTTACAAATTACTTTCCTGGTGAATTCGCCCATAGATTATTAATTTAAGGAGGCCATTGAAATTGAATCGTCAGTTTGAAAAAGGGAATAAGTCAAAAAATTGACAAATTGACTTTTTGTGTTCAAAAATATATCTGAGTGCAAAGAGGGAGAAAATAACTACCCCCTATCGGCAGATATAGCTCCTTGAATTTGCGAAATCGATTCCATTCATTGTATTTTTTAATTCAATTTGAAATTAAAGTTAATTTTTCTTTCTTTTCTTATTTTTTGTGATGTAAACTAAGCCAAAATAAAATTTTCTTGTAATTTAAACTTTTTTTATACAGGGAATGTTTGACTCCATTCATATTCACTTACTCCATTGATCCTGCCTTAATGACTCAGTTTCATAATAATTTTGAATTTTATTTGTTTTAATCTTTCTATTTCTCACTTTTATACTGTGAACTAAGCAGAAATTCAATTTAAATTTCAATTTAAGTGGTTTTTAAAATTTTTCTTTAGTTGAAATTTCATAAGGTTGAAGAAGGGAATAAGTCCATCACATTTTTTCAACTGTGAAACAATTTTTAAATACACTTATAATTTTTTCGATGATTGTTCTGTATTCTTAACAGTGTCATGAATTTCCTGTAAAAATTTGGTGGCTATAGGAAAAAAATTCTATTACTTATACAGGTTTTTATTTTGATTTTCTCAAAACATTGTTTTCGGACTTATTCCCTTCTTTTAACTGACGATTCAATTATATTAAGTAGCTGCATTCATTAAAATAGTAAAGCTATTGAAATCAGCCAAACAAAAGATAAGAAGTGTTTTATAATTAGTACATAAGAAGTGTTTTATAATAAGTACATAATAAGTGTTTTATAATTAGTATGTAAGAAGTGTTTTATAATTAGTATGTAAGAAGTGTTTTATAATTAGTATGTAAGAAGTGTTTTATAATTAGTATGTAAGAAGTGTTTTATAATTAGTATGTAAGAAGTGTTTTATAATTAGTATGTAAGAAGTGTTTTATAATTAGTATGTAAGAAGTGTTTTATAATTAGTATATATGAAGAAAAATTATGGTACAATTTAAACGAAGAGCTTTGCATTTGAAGTTTGTTTTTTCATTAAGTGATTACCAAAGAGCACTTATTGCGCTAAAATCAATTTAATAAATAAACTTCAATGGACATTCGGAGGTGTAAAGTCACCCGTTAAACCTCCTGTGGCTTCCTGGACAAAAGATTTTCCCACAGCCATCGAAGGTTGGTGCTGTTTCATAGCGGTCTGAAATCCACCTGTAAATTCCAGGGATACCCCAGATGAAGGGGGAATAGAAAAGAGTTCTCAGTGGAAGCTCAGCACGGGATTTTTTTTATTTAAAAGTTATTGCACTACTCATCATGCTCTAACAGGTCTCGCTTACAGGTGTAAGTGGTTAAAGAACAAATCTAAATTACAATAGAAACAGAGCAATTATTTAAAATCTTAAACTGTAAACAAAATTGCATAAAATGTTTAGGTTTTCGGTGCGAATAACAAACAAGAACAAACTAGGTAGCCAAGAAAAACCCCGAGTATCTAAACTCCTTTTTTAAACTTTTTCTTTGGTTAGTTAGAATATAGAAAAAGGTATTTGTAGTTTGAGTTTGTAAGGAAAGCGATTTTGATATTTCAGGGAACATCCTAGTTCTTAACAACTTATAACGTCTTTCAAATTCTGAACTAAGACTAACTAAGTTGGATTAATAGGTCCGTATGGAAGACAAGCACACACTAATAAGAGATAATTTTAAAGATTGCTTATACAATGTAAAGATATTTATTAGGGCTGGGATTTCCTTGTAATTATATCTTTTCAGAAATCTGATATTGCAGGGATCTCTCAAGTTCTACCCGTTTCAAGGGATTTTGGGTTGATTTAGACCACTTTTATTTTATATATTTTTACATATTTCGATTTATTTATACATATTTTTGGTACAGATTCAAGCTATAAGATTTTTTGGGGTTTTCCATTTACAATCACTGGTGGTGGTGGTGGAAATAAATTTATATGTACGCCACTGAATCTTACTTGCAGACTTAATTTTTTAAGGCTTCTGTTTAAAAAAATAATATTTAAACTTACATCCATCTTAGTTACTTCTTTTTTTAATTCGCTAACGCATTTTGTTCTCATTCATATGCTCCATTTTTGATCTATAGTAAAGTTTGTGATCCTGAATTCAATATTATTTAATTGACCATTGAGATTTTACACTTAAAAATTTCCCCTTGTTCCCATTCCATAAATGTATTGTTTTTGAAAACACTATTTGTGTGATAGGGACATGATGCTTTGTATTAAAGTATAATTTTACCCTTAATTTTAGGAAAAAGTGTATGACCAATTGCTTTTCCATATATTTAATTACACCTATGTTCATTTCGAAATAACGTAGTTTGTGTGTGAAAAAATATTTTTTAATGATTCTAAAATGTAAGCGTATGATGAAAATGGCTCGTTAATTTTAGATTGATTTGAGATTTTTTTTAAAAAATCCAACAGCTTACTGCAAATCCTCGAAAGAATCGGGACATTTTGATACCAGAAATGTGTCAACATCCGCAATGCATTCAACAAGAATATTGTTACTTTTAAGGTTTTGGATTTAGGGTCCAATCCGCGGTGCGTATGCGGCCCTCACAAGGAATTTCATGGCACTATCGGCCACAAAATTTAACGCTTATTCAAACTACATAGAATATAATCCACTTCTAAGTTTTTATTGCAGAAATGTGCTGAAAACCAGTTTTTTCGGGTCTAATTTCCAAAACATTTTCAGGGAAGAACCCCTTTAGAAGTAGACCCCCTGACTTAAAATTCAAAAGGTAAGGGACTTTAAAATGACATCTTCAGTAGAAACTCGAGTTGGGGGAAATAGTTAATAAAATTAAAATTTTATCGCCATATGGCTTTACCGATACAGCAATTATTTAGTTTTTTCTTTAAAATATACAATTAATTAATATAAAAGGAGCTATCAAATCAGTAGATGCATTTCTTCTGTAAGTATTATTTCGGAAGGGCCGCATTTGTCCATCTAAATGTATTTAGAGCTCAGTTTTGTTATTTTTTCCAACTTCTTGAGAAAAGAAACCCCAACCTCTTTTAATACTTTTAGCTTCAAAACACTTCTTGTTCTTAAAATTTCCTTATGAATCAAGTTTGAGGAATTTGCTTAATAATGTTAACCACAATAAAATGGCGTAATTGGTACATTACTAATTTAAACTTTATTAAAAACAACACAGGATTACAGACTTTCATATTTCACTAAATTACTAGCTTTTCATAAGAGAAATTCGTTATGGAAAATAATTTGCTTTCATTGTTACTTAAAAAAAGATTGTTTTAAGAATATGTGTTTCAGGAACACACTTCAGTTCGTACGCTTTTTTTTAACTGGTGGTTGACCCTTATGTAGCACATTCACATTAGCAAATCTGCTTTTTAAATATTCGACCTTTTGAATGTAATTGTGTCCTTCTGCAATGCTAAGCGGCGTATGACCATTACTATCTACACAATTTAGAGCTGCTCCGCTTTCTACTAACACTTTGACTGCTTCCAGAGACCCATTCAACACTGCTGTGTGCAGAGGAGTAACTCCATACAAAGTTTGGGCATTCAAATTCGCACCTTTGCCGATTAAGAGCTTGAGAACATTAATTCGTTTTTCACCAGCTGCGAAGTGAAGCGGAGTCAAACCACGCAGAGCGCCATTTATATCTACACAATTTAGAGCTGCTCCGCTGTCTAATAAAACTTCGACCGCTTCCACACACCCAAAGTGGGCTGCTCCGTGCAGAGGCGTCCATCCGAGCCGATCTTCAGCATTCAAATCTGCACCTTTGCCGATAAACAGCTTGAGTATTTCGATTTTATTTCCTTGTGCCGCAATATGAAATGGCGAAGTATCACAGGGAGTGCACTCATCGAAAGACGCACCGCTGTCTACTAAAATTTCGACCACTTCCAGACACCCGGAGTGCACCGCTGCTTGGAGGGGGGTCCCTGCTATCCCCCCAGACCCACTCACGTGACCCAAAGCTGCACCTTTGCGGATTAACAGCTTCAGTGTATCGATTTTTTTTAGTCTAACTGCGTAGTGGAGCGGTGTAATACCATAGAGATCGCCCTCATCTAAAAGAGCTCCGCATTCTACTAAAACTTGGACCGCTTCCGGACACCCACGCCTCACTGCTGTATGAAGAGGGGTCGATCCGGACCCACTTTTAGCATTCAAAGCTGCACCTTTGCTGATAAACAGCTTGAGAACGTTAATTTGGTTATATCTAGCTGCAATATGTAGTGGTGCTTCTTCCCTATCATTTATAGCATCTAGAGAAGCGCCACACTCTATTAAAGCTGTTACTATTTCTATTACACTACCTTCCGCTTTTCCAGTTTTATCAAGTGCGGAATTGTTTTTTAGATTTACGTATGCAATGTTGAAATGACATTCAGCAGCAGCTGCTGCTAAATGCAAGGCCGTTCCTCTCTCTCCTTTCAAACATTTGGCATTAACATCGACGGTTGAAAGGCACGAGAGCATCATCTTGACCATGAATGAGTTCCGCCTTAACACGGCCACTTGAAGAGCGGTGAATCCGTCTTCGTTATAATCATTCACCCGAGCACTGGGAAACGAGCGGAGTGCAGCGCGAATGTCGCCTTCACTGCACTTCTCGGAGGAATTATTGTTTAGCACCAACTGATGAATAAGGTAGTTTCCATGGGGATACTTCACGTCACACGCTAACAATTGCAGAGATGTAGGTAGTTGCTCATTGGATGAAGATTCCATACCTGCAAATTCATTAAGTATTAGTATTAGTGAAGAAAAAAATATCATTTAACTTACTAGTACACTCGTGTCCAAAAATTAAGGATAGTTTGATTTTTTGAGAATTTTGACACAATTTTTTCCCTTAACAATGAAATACCTGCCATAGCATGGAAAGGGAATATGTGGCCCGCGATCAAATCACCCAAACAATAGTTTTAAGGGGGTACAGAAACAGAAGCCTTCCATTGTAAATGGAGTTCCATACTCATTCGGAAAGGTAGGAGAAACGTCTATGTGAGAGACATTTAGCATGTATCATTTTTTTAACATCTACCCATTATTAAGCACAAAACCTCTAGAAAATTTGCTGAAAACTGGTCCGTCATATCGTGGTTGCACGGATCGCATCTTTTCAAAAATGGCCATTTCGGGTTGTGGCCCTTTTGAAAAACGGCTACACACAAATTGGTTCAACTTTATGGGAACATCCTTATCCTAAGGAAATATTGTATCTCGCAAATTGTATTAATTTACTTTCAAAGGGCAGACCTTACCTTTCTGTAGTAGAACTGAGTATTACCAAAAAAAAAAATTTCGAAATGTTTGGCAGGAAAATTCAAACTTTATCCTCCCTGTATTTTTCTTTACATTTTATGTACACAAGAAATTGTGGCGAGCTTACTCACCACTATAAGAGTCGATATAGTGGTAGTAGTAAAGTAATTCGAATGGTTTATTCATACCGACTGAAGTGAATATAACTCCGAAGTATATTTTGGGTTGTATGACCTTCTGATCGGTATCTTCCCCGTGGCTCGCAACTTGCTACAAAACAGTTATGGACTGAAATTAAAGTCACAAGTTACAGACCTATTTGCACTGAGGAGACGACCTCTATCAATCATCTGTTTGACTTATTTCACCCCAACGCAACTTACTTGATACTACCTTAAATTGATTGATAGAATCAGTGGTTCCCAAAGTGGCATTGAAGCATTCTTGGGGGGTGCGGTGATGAGTTGATAGAAAATTGGGGGGGGGGCATTGACAACTTTTAAACTATTGCTTCTTAATGTCATTTTTATGTATAAATCACTTTTTAACATGCTAAAACTGAGAAATTTCCCGGGAAGACCCCCTATCCTATACCTTTGGATTGAGATATCAATAATTTAAGTAATTTTTGAGATGAAAGCAGAAAAATTTCCGGTTGGGATACTAAATTTCCCTTCCTTTGGAAATATTGCAAAGGGGGTATACGCCCTGGATATCAAACAAATGGTTTCAGTATATTCAGACAGAATTATGTAAAGAATTATATGGAATCAAATTTTATAAAAGGGTAGAGTCGAATTATTACCTTAATTATTTCAAATTAAATTTCAAGGCGCATAGAAAACAACTTTTGAATATTGTCCATCCTTTACTAGATTTTTAAAATGTTATTTTGCTTGGTTATAAATTAAAGTATTTTTATTACAAAACTTTGATATGAAGTTCTAAGAAATATAAGCAAATTAGGGGGAAATTTGTAAGCGGGCAGTGGAAAATTTTCTTCTTGACATTTGGGCGGTGGTTCCGAAAAGTTTGGGAACCCCTGGAATAGATGAACTGTATTGAATGAAACTTTGTTGAAATTATACTGTGAAAGAAATATTTTCTACATAAAAATTAGTTTTTTAAAGGTTAAGTTATTTGTTATATTAAACCTTATTTTATTTTCAGGTTTTAATGTCAATATTAAATAACATTTCGTGTTATTTATTTTTTATCGAACTTTTTTTACATATTTTTTTTTTTATTTATCAGTCAAAAATTGGGGGTCCTTTCTTTCGTAGTGTGCCTACTGTAGCAAATTATCTTAATCGGGCCCTGAGGACTTTATGCTCAAAATTATTTAGTTTCAGGGAGTTTACAATATGGCCGTAGCCATCATTAATTTGGTCTCCCCGTCCGAAATCTTTCGTCACAGATTTTTAATTTGAGTATCATCAGTTTTTCAACCAGCGTCCAATTGTTTAAAGTTTAAAATGCCCACTTCCTCGATTTTAAAAAATTTCCTTACGCTGTCATTTCTCCCGAAAAATTTTGGAATTAGTTTCACCAAATGCATACTTCAATTTCCTCTTTTATTTGCAATGTCAAATAAAACTAATGACTATCAGTTTGCTTTTCAAATCATGTAAATGTAGACCCCTAACTGAGAGAAACTTAGCTGACCATACAAGAATTACGGTTAAAACAAATAAATATTTACAACAAACGAGATCAAGCTACCTAGCTCTCCATAGCATTCCATGCTGGCAAGCATAAAAAAGTATAACCTAGCATAAATATACATAGCAAAAACTAGCATATTTGTTTGCTAGTTCCAGCATAAAATTTTGACCTGGGTAGACATTCCGATTTTAGTTCGGCACAAACACTGAGCTATCAGAAAATCTATCCAAAAAATATTGCGCTTAGCGAAAACGTCTTCACCGTGCCTTCACACACACAAGGGGAACGAGTGTAATTTCCCACATTTAAACCATTATTTATTAGCCTCTACAGATGTGTTTACCAAGCTTTTTTAACTCGCGGCGCCCCTACTCTGACTAAAAATTTTTCCTCGGCGCCCTCTTGTAAAAAAGAGCAAGCTTTTGAAAAATGGAAACTTTAAGTTTTTTAAAATTTTAGACATTATAAAAAGGTTTTTCCTTTGTTAATTTGATGATGCCATTAAAATAAAAGCAAATTAAACGTACAAACTTTTATGAATATCTTCTACTTTTTTTTTATCGAGTTTTTATCAACCACCCCTTTTAACCTTCTTTGAATACGTTTCGTATAATGATTATAAAATCAACTTAAAGCCTAAAATTTCCCTCTATTTTTTTTAAAGTTCAAATTATTAAAACACTTTTTACGTTTCAATATATTTTTTAGTAGAGATAAATAATGGAAGAGGATATATGCAAGGAGATATCAGGAGATAAGGAGGATATATGCCCTGTTTCAAAACTTTAACAATGATCTCGGCGTATACCAGGGTTGGCAAATATCACATGATATTTATATAAATATCAAAGTATCGGATATTTTTTATATATATACGATGTTTTTAAATTTAAACTAGAAAATTACTGTTTATTTTAAAAGTGATTATTACAAGACCAAACCAAAGTATTTCTACTTAAGAGAACTTTTAATTAAATCTCAATTACCCAGAGAATATTTGTCAATAATAACTACAAGAAAACATCACTGTACCAAAAATTGTATGTATGTACTACGTATGTATCATAATCTCATTTCTGCTTCAAAGAAAATATTTGTTGCCAAAAAAGTTTAGCTTTACTGTAATTAATAAATTGAAGAACAATGTATTCAATTATGATTTGAGAGATATTAATAGTTTGTGCCAAAGAAAACAAAATAAAAAAAACTGTTTCTAAAATACATTACTTCCTATGCTAACTTGTGTTTATAGTTTATGTTGCTAAGGGGACATCCATAAATTACGTGAGGTAAAAAAGGGGGAGAGGGGTTTGGAAAAATCTCACCAAATTTCATCAAGGGGGGAGGGGGGTCGATTATAATCTCACGTCAACTTTTTAAGTTAGAAATTATATGATTTTCTTTGTTTTTTAAGTATGAAAAGGGAAAATAATTTTTAAAAAGTTGTAGGTAAATCTCACGTGAAGGGGAGGAGGGGTCCAGTAAAATCTCACTAAATCTCAGCAAGGATGGAGGGTGGGTCCAGATTTTTGAAAAAACACCTCACGTAATTTATGGATGTCCCCTAAGGTAAGATCTGATGAGGTTTGATAAAATATTATATTTTAAATTAATGATTATACAATTTTATATGTATTAAATTGAAATAACAAGGTTAATTTTTTTTTTCATAATTTAATCAACATGACAACAAAGTATTCAAAAATGAATTTTGGGGGTATAATCGAATAAATATCATGATATGTATCGTGATTATCACGATATATATCAAGAGATATATATCGGCCAATCCTCCAGCACAGTCTCATAAAAATTAAGGTTTAAAAGATTATATGGAATGTTGATCTTAATTAGAAAAAGATGTGACTATTGGAAATGACGTCATGGTGCTCAGAGAAAGATATCCCCCAGCGTAAACCCCCTGATGGGCCCACCAAGTGGGTGCGAAAGTCGTTTTCCGAAAAGTAGCTTTCCTGCGGAACATGGCGAAAGTGACGTCAGCGTAGTTCGGAGAGGACAATATGCGCTGGAAATAAACAACACCACGTGGGGAAAAAAGAGACCTTCCCAGCTGATTGGAATTGGTCCATCCTGTCAAGCATCGCACGTTCAAAAATAAATTCCTAATCATTTTCTTTAAAAATCGTTATTTTTAACTTTAAATTTTGATACAAACATTTTCGTCTCATTTTAAACTGTCCCCAGGATAACTCAAGTAATTCTGACTCAATTTTCGAAATGAAATTCTCAGACTTCTCAAACTTTTTCGGATATAAACGTTAACCACCGTAAAGCTATTTAAAGATGTTTGTTTCTTACATTTCTCATAAAATACCAAAAAAAAAAATACCTATAAAATTAAAGGTTTAATCCTAATAAGCTTTAAAGGAAATTCCCTTCATCCCCCTGAGTTTCTATTATCTCCCTAACCCTAATACAAACTCGGTAGCAAAAATACTGTACTGCTCCTCATTAAAAATGGTCCCAAATAATACTGCAGTCCTACGGCACATGCCTAAATACGACCTTGATGTACGGTTATAAATTATTTCAGAAAAAATAACCCAAAAATTTAAAGGAACAAAATGCACTTAACACAAGATACATTTAACACTTACACTTGGTTTTCTGCTTTTCATATTCTTTTCAAGTAATGCTATTTAGTATACTATATACCCATATGCTGATATTAAAATATTTAATATTTGTGTTGACGAATTTATTAATGCAATTAAATATAGATTACTATTTATGATTTCAAAATAATGAATAAAAACGTGACGGAAGTCATATGAGTCAACGATATCCAACAATGGCGGGTATACAAACAAGTCCACGTGTTAACAAAAAATACCGTTAATATCATAATTAAATAATAATAATATAATAAATGTATTAATATATAGCATGGGTATATACATACTAAATAGCATTACTTAAAATGAAAAATGTCAGAAGTTTAAAGTTAAAGTGCAACCCGATACGAAAAGCAGATAACCACGTGAAACTTTTGAACATATGAAACTTTTAATATATGATTATAATAATTAATTATGCATATAATTTAATTAAGTATACATTAGCGATAACTAAGCAAAATAGGCACTTACTTGAAATATATCCAAATGAAATAAAATCAGCTCACGGTAACTGAAATTTACAGGCACAAACAAATATATTGACCAGCAAGGCGAACAACACACACTCTATGACCAAGAGGGCACAGGTGAAAGTGAGGATGCTGCCAGATCCAGAGTTCACCCTTGGGTGTGATCACAGAGAAATATCCTAACAGAGGGTCCACGAGGCTATTTTCAAATGCGTTACTGATGTGAGGGCGCCACACTAGAGTCTGGAAAGTATGCCGGCCGCTTAAATCTCTCGCCAAATTAGAACTCAGCGCATGCGCAAAATGGTGTTTTCGATCTCCTATAGGCAGCCGGCGAACGATTCAGACTAGACCTAGACGCTAGTGAGTTTAGTGCGATCCCAGCGCCACAATTCTCCCAACCTATAACAAGATGTCATGATTTTCGATTTCCATTATGGCCTATGGCCGTGGACTCTCTGTTCTAGTACTCTGTGGGTGCGATCTACCTGGAAAACTGGTGGCGCCACCATGCACAGGGCACAAAAGGGGGTACTATACGAACCGGACTTTTCTGTCCCAAAAGAGAAGGGATGTCCCTCCTAAATGTTTATTAGGGATTTTTTACTGTAAAACGCGGTGAGAATCGGTATACACTTTTTCTGGCATATAGCACTTAGTTTATGCTTTTAATTCCCTTACAAATTACTTTCCTGGTGAATTCGCCCATAGATTATTAATTTAAGGAGGCCATTGAAATTGAATCGTCAGTTTGAAAAAGGGAATAAGTCAAAAAATTGACAAATTGACTTTTTGTGTTCAAAAATATATCTGAGTGCAAAGAGGGAGAAAATAACTACCCCCTATCGGCAGATATAGCTCCTTGAATTTGCGAAATCGATTCCATTCATTGTATTTTTTAATTCAATTTGAAATTAAAGTTAATTTTTCTTTCTTTTCTTATTTTTTGTGATGTAAACTAAGCCAAAATAAAATTTTCTTGTAATTTAAACTTTTTTTATACAGGGAATGTTTGACTCCATTCATATTCACTTACTCCATTGATCCTGCCTTAATGACTCAGTTTCATAATAATTTTGAATTTTATTTGTTTTAATCTTTCTATTTCTCACTTTTATACTGTGAACTAAGCAGAAATTCAATTTAAATTTCAATTTAAGTGGTTTTTAAAATTTTTCTTTAGTTGAAATTTCATAAGGTTGAAGAAGGGAATAAGTCCATCATATTTTTTCAACTGTGAAACAATTTTTAAATACACTTATAATTTTTTCGATGATTGTTCTGTATTCTTAACAGTGTCATGAATTTCCTGTAAAAATTTGGTGGCTATAGGAAAAAAATTCTATTACTTATACAGGTTTTTATTTTGATTTTCTCAAAACATTGTTTTCGGACTTATTCCCTTCTTTTAACTGACGATTCAATTATATTAAGTAGCTGCATTCATTAAAATAGTAAAGCTATTGAAATCAGCCAAACAAAAGATAAGAAGTGTTTTATAATTAGTACATAAGAAGTGTTTTATAATAAGTACATAATAAGTGTTTTATAATTAGTATGTAAGAAGTGTTTTATAATTAGTATGTAAGAAGTGTTTTATAATTAGTATGTAAGAAGTGTTTTATAATTAGTATGTAAGAAGTGTTTTATAATTAGTATGTAAGAAGTGTTTTATAATTAGTATATATTAGTATATTTATTTATTTAAATTTAGTTATTAGTTTATTAGTTTTTTAGTTTATTATTATTAGTATATTAGTTTATTTAAATTTTTTTACAATATATTTCACAATAACATCGACTGTTCTTTAATTCTTCATGAATTCAGTTTAATTGTTCCACAATACATACAATATAAGAAATAAAACAACTTTCCTTGTTCCTCTTCTCTCAAAAAATTACTTAAAACAACAACCTTTAATACAATTTATAAAACTTGTCAATAGTCTTCACAACTCTGATATTTTTTTTGATAGTTTCTCAAAGATAAAAAGTGACCTAGATAGTTACCATGCCTCTTTTGTTCCAAGAAATTTTTCCTCTATTTGATGTACTTAAATTCAGTTTTGCTGTATTGATTTTTTCTAATTTTGTATTGCTCCTTCTATTTTATATGGTATTTGTGTCTTAGATTAACTTATTCCATATGTAGTCTGTGTTTTGTCATTGTTTTCCCATGTAATTGGATTTTGTGTCTGTTTGATTGAAATAAATAAATAAATAAATATATGAAGAAAAATTATGGTACAATTTAAACGAAGAGCTTTGCATTTGAAGTTTGTTTTTTCATTAAGTGATTACCAAAGAGCACTTATTGCGCTAAAATCAATTTAATAAATAAACTTCAATGGACATTCGGAGGTGTAAAGTCACCCGTTAAACCTCCTGTGGCTTCCTGGACAAAAGATTTTCCCACAGCCATCGAAGGTCGGTGCTGTTTCATAGCGGTTTGAAATCCACCTGTAAATTCCAGGGATACCCCAGATGAAGGGGGAATAGAAAAGAGTTCTCAGTGGAAGCTCAGCACGGGATTTTTTTTATTTAAAAGTTATTGCACTACTCATCATGCTCTAACAGGTCTCGCTTACAGGTGTAAGTGGTTAAAGAACAAATCTAAATTACAATAGAAACAGAGCAATAATTTAAAATCTTAAACTGTAAACAAAATTGCATAAAATGTTTAGGTTTTCGGTGCGAATAACAAACAAGAACAAACTAGGTAGCCAAGAAAAACCCCGAGTATCTAAACTCCTTTTTTAAACTTTTTCTTTGGTTAGTTAGAATATAGAAAAAGGTATTTGTAGTTTGAGTTTGTAAGGAAAGCGATTTTGATATTTCAGGGAACATCCTAGTTCTTAACAACTTATAACGTCTTTCAAATTCTGAACTAAGACTAACTAAGTTGGATTAATAGGTCCGTATGGAAGACAAGCTCACACTAAAAAGAGATAATTTTAAAGATTGCTTGTATGGGAGAAGGGTGATAATAAAATACTATTTTTAACTCAATGTCTTTTTGGCTTCTAACCTATCTCTGAGCAACAAAAACGATGTACGACGTGACTGATTTAAACCTTTAACTCTTAAAAACCATTTTGTAAGGAATTGTTTTTCCGAACCCTAACCTTTCGAACCATTCTAAAAACGGGACTAGCCCCGTAACCGAAGCAAGGGGTTCCATTGGTCCCATAGTAAATTTTTAAGGGATATTAAACAGAAAACGTAATTAAAATTTAAATTAAACATTGTTTAAAAGTGAAGTATAGAACTCTTTTGCATTCGGAGTCCTCGCTCTCTCTATCTTGATTCCATCTTTAATTTATGAATATAAATTTAAATTACATATCTACTAACACCTCTTTAATAATTTTGGTAAAAAATATGAAAGTTTAACTATGAGATGTAACTTGTAACAAATCCCTTTTTTAATGATTCATTGATACAATAAAGTTCCCTGCCTTATATTAAAGTGTTAAGAAGTTAGAAAACCGAAATGAAAATCGTGTTAAAACTCGCACGTAAGCGAAAGAATCAACAGGTGTGTGGCCCCTCCCACATTCTTCACTCCAGACTCGCCTCAAATTCAATGGGACACCAGGGAGCGTGACTCCCCCTATTCAAGAGGTCAAAATCCACTACCGTCGAGATAAGATAACAAAGGTGGCGGTCAAGCACCCTCTTCTAGGCACTCTACCCTCTTCCCTTACAAAACGACCTTGACGGCGCTTGAGGTGAACTGAGTAAACAAATAAACCCACGTGGTCGCTATTTACATCAAAAGTTCGATAACCATCAAAAACTCGAAGCGATATTTTTATAGAAAAATATAAAATCACACAAAGAATAACATTCTACAATATGAATACGTTAATGAAGAGAGAATGTGTAAAGTTTGAAGAAATTAACAGGATTGTTCAATTTTGGGAGCGATATACTTTTAATTTTTACCATCACGCCATCACGGAGATATATAATCCTTATTTCAATGGTGTATTTGCATTTGAATAATTTATTTAAGAAATCCGTCAACACACATGTTAGAACAATAACAGTTAAAAAGACATAGCTTGTGTTAATAATGTGTGTGTGTTTTGTGCTTGCCAAAAAATATTTAAATTACGGTTAACATTCTTATAAAATGTATAAAAAGAACTATTTTTTGGATAGGTATTTTTAGATATTGGTAAATATACCCATTTAAATTATACAATGTAAAGATATTTATTAGGGCTGGGATTTCCTTGTAATTATATCTTTTCAGAAATCTGATATTGCAGGGATCTCTCAAGTTCTACCCGTTTCAAGGGATTTTGGGTTGATTTAGACCACTTTTATTTTATATATTTTTACATATTTCGATTTATTTATACATATTTTTGGTACAGATTCAAGCTATAAGATTTTTTGGGGTTTTCCATTTACAATCACTGGTGGTGGTGGTGGAAATAAATTTATATGTACGCCACTGAATCTTACTTGCAGACTTAATTTTTTAAGGCTTCTGTTTAAAAAAATAATATTTAAACTTACATCCATCTTAGTTACTTCTTTTTTTAATTCGCTAACGCATTTTGTTCTCATTCATATGCTCCATTTTTGATCTATAGTAAAGTTTGTGATCCTGAATTCAATATTATTTAATTGACCATTGAGATTTTACACTTAAAAATTTCCCCTTGTTCCCATTCCATAAATGTATTGTTTTTGAAAACACTATTTGTGTGATAGGGACATGATGCTTTGTATTAAAGTATAATTTTACCCTTAATTTTAGGAAAAAGTGTATGACCAATTGCTTTTCCATATATTTAATTACACCTATGTTCATTTCGAAATAACGTAGTTTGTGTGTGAAAAAATATTTTTTAATGATTCTAAAATGTAAGCGTATGATGAAAATGGCTCGTTAATTTTAGATTGATTTGAGATTTTTTTTAAAAAATCCAACAGCTTACTGCAAATCCTCGAAAGAATCGGGACATTTTGATACCAGAAATGTGTCAACATCCGCAATGCATTCAACAAGAATATTGTTACTTTTAAGGTTTTGGATTTAGGGTCCAATCCGCGGTGCGTATGCGGCCCTCACAAGGAATTTCATGGCACTATCGGCCACAAAATTTAACGCTTATTCAAACTACATAGAATATAATCCACTTCTAAGTTTTTATTGCAGAAATGTGCTGAAAACCAGTTTTTTCGGGTCTAATTTCCAAAACATTTTCAGGGAAGAACCCCTTTAGAAGTAGACCCCCTGACTTAAAATTCAAAAGGTAAGGGACTTTAAAATGACATCTTCAGTAGAAACTCGAGTTGGGGGAAATAGTTAATAAAATTAAAATTTTATCGCCATATGGCTTTACCGATACAGCAATTATTTAGTTTTTTCTTTAAAATATACAATTAATTAATATAAAAGGAGCTATCAAATCAGTAGATGCATTTCTTCTGTAAGTATTATTTCGGAAGGGCCGCATTTGTCCATCTAAATGTATTTAGAGCTCAGTTTTGTTATTTTTTCCAACTTCTTGAGAAAAGAAACCCCAACCTCTTTTAATACTTTTAGCTTCAAAACACTTCTTGTTCTTAAAATTTGTCCAATTTAAAAAACTATTTAGCTCTTTTTTAGTTTTAAATTTTGGTAATGAATTCTATTTTCATCCAACCTAATTAAGTATGCTAAGTCAAATAAACACTTAATGTTCTTTTTAAAGAAATATTTATCCACATTAAGTTGTCCCATTAGTCCCCACAACACATGTCCCATTAGCGCCCACAATGTGAAAATTTACATTTCTAGAAATAGTTATTTACACTTGTAATTCAATACTTTTTAAGTAATATTTTCTTATTCTTCAGTATTTGTAGAATCTAAAACTGTCTTGTCTATGGCTTGTTTAACACAAACTTGGCTATTTTCTGCTCATAAAAACCTGTCATGACAGATATTCCATGCTGCAAATGTTTCCTAGACCTGTTACCCATCAATGGTGTAAAAATCTTTACTAAAATATTTATAATACGGAAAAAATCTATTTGCCCCCACTTTCCCCTACATGTAGCTGAGTTCTATTCGCAAAACATTCTTCAGTATTATAAGAAACATGTAAAAAGATAATAATTAAAAGCTGAACTATATTTTATACCTGCAATATAAAGCTATAACTTTCCTGTAGAATCTAGAAAAAGCCTACAGATCAGTCATGTTGCATATGTTAATATAGAAAAAAAAATCTTCCGTCAACAATAGGATAATATTCAAAAATAAAATCTCAAGATATCTTAAAATCACTTTCCAGTAACTAATATATAATTATAAAATAAGGATGTATCTGGGAGAAATCTGTAGTTCTCAAATCTCATTTTTACGAGCAACAAAAAAAAAACTATTTCCTGTAATAAAAGAATAAACAAAGAGAAGTCCAATGGTTTAAAAGGAAAAAATTTAATAAATTGATAAAGATGAAAATATTCACAACTTTAAAGCATGCAGATCTAGTAAAGACAGCATCTACGGGAGTATTTGAAGTGGGGCTCTGTATTAGTTCCTCTCTACTTTAAGAAAATCAGGGATGAAGTGGTGAGGTATCACTGGAGGTTGATGTGGGGTGGTATACGCTAGCTACGCTCAGCACCAAAATCTTAAATCACCATATGCAGGTGGTGGTATATAGCCAACATTTGTAGGTGGTGGTATATCCCCAACATTTGTAGGGGGTGGGATATACCCAACATTTCTAGGGGGTGGTGTATAATACCAAACTTTTGTAGGTGGTGGGATATACTCAGCATTTGTAGGTGGTGGTATATCCCCAACATTTGTAGGGGGTGGGATATACCCAACATTTCTAGGGGGTGGTGTATAATACTAAACATTTGTAGGTGGTGGGATATACTCAGCATTTGTAGGTGGGGCTGCACATGCTTGAGTACAACTGTTTGCAGAGTAGTTAGGTAGACTCTTCTTCCGCTGGATCTTCGGATATGGTTTTTCTGATCCAGGGGGGAGAGAATGTCCATATAAGTACTCTCTGGACTCACGTCTTATTTCTTTCACAGCATTTTCCAGGGATTTCTCTTTCCCCGACTTTCCAGAAAGTGTGCGCCTTCTTTTCTTAATAATCCTTTGGTTAAACTTGTTTTTGAAGTATCCATAATGGTTAGACCAATTGTGCCTTTTATTACAAGTTTCAGCGTTACTTTTCCTTGCAAACCTTCGTTGGTTTCCTTGGTAAACCTCCACAGCGCGACGGCGACATCTAGCAGTCTCAGGGTTTTGGGAATCTGAATTAATCCCACTGCATTTCTCATCATTAGAAATATTGGGAGATGAAGATGTGTTTCCATTTCTTAAAGTACAGCTTTCCATCTTGCTCACTAAAAAGACTAAATAAAAATTAATATAAATTTTAGAGTACAGAAATAATTTTAAAAGTACATGTAAAAAATTGGGTCCTTTTAGCGGTTCTTCATAAAAATTCAAATTCATAAAAATGGCCCTTTCACAAAATTCAAATGATTATTTGCAAGAACAAGTTGGATAAGATTTAAAAAAGATGGTTTTATGTATGAAAATGTTTTTATTTAATGTTCCATGATATTTGACAGGTTGTTAAACATTTATTTTTCTAAGCCTTTTTAACACCAAATTTTAGTAAAATTTTAAACAAAGCTTTGTCTGTAAGGTCGATCCATGTCAAAGGATCCAAAGGTGGCCGCTCGACCATTTTACAATCGAATTATTTTTTGTGTGTTGATTCTTATATTATTAAACAGTTCAAAAACACAAGTTTTAATATTTTTTTCTTTAGTTGAATTTTTATGGCAGCCATCGATGTTCTAGAAAAATTATGAGTTTTGCGTTTATAAGGGTTTACGTTAACTTGCGTTACTCATAACTGGTTTAACTTAAATAAAAAAAAAACAAATACAAAGCCATTTTACTCAGAAAGATACAGACTCCATTCATTTATATGTACAGTACAAATTTAAGGAGACATATATCCCAAATATTGAAAATTAGACTAAAATTTGAACTTTAAAAATGACGATTTTTTAATTTCTGGAGGCGTAATAATGCCAAAAGATCCATATTCCCCAAATATATATGTGCAGCTACCTTACTGGACTAAATCCTGAAAAAAAGTTCAACCCTGATATTTTGTTCTTTTTAACAGGTAAAGTCTCACTAAGGTATCCTCCTCCTATAAAAATTTCATCTTTGGTATTTGCTAAAGAAAGAATAGAAAGAATTTTGCCTATAAGGAAAAATAGAAATTCACTTGAATTCAATACAGAATATCACCGGAGAAATATTTTAGCAGGAAAAACCGCGCATGTTCTAAAACGCACAAATCACGAGCGCTGATTCGCGGAAAGAAGTCACATGAGCCAGAAAAGTATGATGTAACCGCATCACTTTAAGAATATCAATACTACAGTAGAGCCCCGATTATCCTCGGAATTGGGTGGCAAGGGTACCGCGGATAGCGAAAATCGTGGATAACCCGAAAAAGACTAAAAATGAGGTGAAAACACCCCCAAAAAATTTTTCAGCATAAAAACTATGTTTTAATGTACAAAAAACATGATATATAAACTTTTTAAAATATGTACAGAGTACAGCAGAAACATTTGCTCTACATCTAAATCACTAAAATTTTCAAAATTCAAATAAAAAAATCAATTCAAATCAACAAAATTTTTTTCGTGGCACTCGCGGATAACCCGCACCGCGGATCATTGGCTCGCGGATAATCGGGGCTCTACTGTACTTGCATTGCACGATGCGTCGTACTAAAAAAGGGTGGAGATAGGTACAAAATGTTTTCTTAAAGAGAAGGTAATTTTTTGGACGAATTTTTTACGTCAATTCAATTATCACAACACCAACAAGGGTAATTCACATTTTAAAGGCTCCGATTTCGTATAGGTTTTCAACACAGTTTTAAAGAATTTAGGGAGTCTAAAATCGCAAACGTTTTACCGTTGCATTATTTTTCGCAAATTTTGACAATATCGTAATATTTTGACTAATTGTGAATCTTATGATAAGTATAAATCCATTGTTTTCGAAGTTGTTCATATTCCGCAGTATTCCGTAACTCACCCGTAGAAGAACTATCGTGTACTCACTTTAATATATGATTAAAAGAAATGAGGAAGGGTTATTGACTATAAGAAAATAAAGAATACTGTTAAAGACTATTCCAAGGATTTAGTTCAAACTATACTTTGAATGGTAACTTTAAATAAAAGGCATCACCTCAAATTTCGATGTAAGCGATTAAACAATACAAATCATTAGCGGCCAACTCTCCCGATTTTTTCCAGAGACTTCCGAATTTCACTATGTCCCGATATCCCGAAAAAGTATTAAATCTCCCGAATTTCCTTATGAATCAAGTTTGAGGAATTTTCCGGCAATTTTTGCTTTTCTGATTGGGAGTGTGTAAGAAACCAGTCGATAATATAGGCTAGGAGCGAGAGTTTTGTTTGAAGTTTTGGATAGAACTAGTTTTTGTTTAAAAGTGTGCAATGTTTTTCTTACCAAAATTAGTAGTAAAAGTTAATAAAAAAAGTTTAAGTTGTATTTCTGTTGTGAGAATCCTTATATAGTATTATTTTTAATTTGTTTTTACTCTTAAGTCTTGGAGAAGTATACTGTATTTCTAACAAAATTAGATGTAAAAATCTCCCTAATTTGTGTGAAAATCTCCCTAATTTTTGTGAACTATCTCCCTAATTTATGTTTTCAAATGTTGGTCGCTATGTAATATCATTGACAGCAAACAAATTCGGACCATAGGTGACAACTTGGCTTCCAAAACACCTTGGTCATTTTAAACGGCAAACGGGGCAGATAAAGGAATTGAACCCGAATACATAATAATCTAAGGGAGGTCATAAAGAGGCTTTTCAGGGTGCATACCAGCAAAATTAAAATAAAAAATACAATTCTTAAAGGATTTTAAGAGTTCTTCAAGAATCTGGTTACTGCTAAGCTTTTCGACAGTTATTTCTAAAGAAATCTGTGAAAAACAGTCTTGGAAAACCAAACAATGAATTCAATTGTCTGGATCACGCAGTTTTTACACCACTTCTTAGTAAGTCATACTGTTCGAAGCCCACTTTAATGCTTTCATATAATATAAATCACTATAAGCTGTGATCATAATAGATCCCTAGCTATTCAGCGTTAAAATTAGCATGTGTTAGGCTTAACGCACCACGAGGGGTTTGTTCCCGCCAAACACTACGGTTTTCGCCACTTAGCTCTAAAAATACCGATCGAGTATATACATTTGCACAGTTTATTGCAATATATTATAAGGCAGATTATATTGCCCGAAACAAATTTGTGTACGTTTTTACATAGGTATGCATCAATATTTCAAAAAATTTTCATACAGGTATCGAATTATCCAGTATGTTTTGGAATTGATATCAAAATTTCTTTATTTTTCGAGAAAATTTTTTTAAACAAATTAATATAATTTTATTTAACTAATTGAAATACACTAATCAATTATAATTAACTTCTGAAATAAATGTCACATTTACAACTCAATTATACTGCTACTACTATTATCACTGCTAAAATGACTTATGCTGAAAAAATTAAAAAAAAAAACCCTTATAGGTTTACTAAAAAAGGTTTTTTTTTTTAAATATTCTCTTTTACAAATAATTAAATTAATCCTTACAAATAACTCTTAATTTTCCCGCTAGATGGCTGTACCAAAAATCGGCTGGAAAAGCTTCTCTACAACAGGCTCGAAAGTCACGTGACTGCCTCTCCCATCTGATATTCCTTCGATCTAGCTCTCCATGCTATGAAAGTAGCTTTTACAGCTTAAAAGCATTGGATGCTTGTTACCTAGCATGCCATGCTATTGTTGGGGGTAAGCTAGGTACATAGCATCCCATGGTGGAAAGCATAAAAAAGCATAACATAGCACATCAAGGTACCTAGCTCTCCGTGCTAATAAGATAGCTTGGTTTGCTAAAAAGCATTGGATACTTGTTACCTAGAATGTCATGCTATTTTTTCGTAAGCTAGCTACATAGCATCCATCACATGCTAGAAAGCATAAAATAGCAGATCCAGGGGTGGAAAACCAAAAATTCATTTTTGGAGCAGCTTTAGAGCAATTTTGGAGCAAGGCTAATCAATTTTTGGAGCAGTTCTGGAGCAAGGTTAATCAATTTTGGAGCACCTATTAGTGTTTTCGTATCAGGGTATGATTTGCATTTTGCAGCACCTTTTGGGGATTTCGTATCAAGCATTTTTGTAGCATTACACTTTCATGTTAATTCCCAGAGCAAAACGAAACTTTCGCGAAAGTCACGATTTTCCCACAATAACTCGTGACCAACAGCAGACAGGCCAACAGCAGACAAACTCAGAGAAAGCTCAAACCCAATAGACCAGCTCCACATATTGAGCAACATAATGCTTCCAAACAATCATGTCGGTTAAATATAAAAGAGGGCTCACGATATGTTCGTGGAACGCTAACGGGCTTACACATAAAACACAAGAGCTAATAACATTCGTCAATAGGCATAGACCAGACTTGATTTGTCTCCAAGAGACCAGAATAAATACTAGCACACCTATAAAAATACCCAACTACACTACATACAAAACTGACATCCAAACAGCACCAAATGCAACACCTCACGGGGGCACCGCGATACTAATAAAGCACAACATACCACATCACCCCGTTGACATAAGCACACAAGCACTGCTAGGAGCACAAACCACAGCAGTCAACGTCAAATACGATAACGACACAATCATCACAGTGGTGTCCATCTATGTCCCGCACTCCACGAAAAAACATGTGGCAAAGGACCTGGAAGTAATCCTCAGAACAAATCCCAGAATAATAGTTTGTGGGGACTACACAATGCCCATCACCCTCAATGGAACTGCAAGAGAACTACGTACGAGGGGAGGGAAATAGTGAATTTAATAGATAAACATGGGCTAAGAATAGCTTTCCCAGATTCTCCAACCCGGGTAACGAACAGATCAGCGTCAACTATTGACTTTGCCCTGTACAGAGCAGTCGGAACTCACACCAGTGCGGAATCCTTACCGGAACTGTGCTCGGACCACAACCCGGTGCTCTTCCACTTTGAGAAATATTCTCTCCCAACACTAGGTAACCCGAATAAATTAACAGACTGGGCCAACTTCTATAGAGCAGTGGACGAAAACCTAAGGGGAATGTGCAGTAGGGCCAAGCCAGAGTCACCTGGGGAACTCGACCAGTTGGTAGAGGACTACACGAGGGAAATATCAAAAGCATACGAAAGTAACTCCAAAGTGAAAACGCACAAAAAGGGCGCCTACACACCAGAGTACATAAACCAATTAATCTCATGGAAGAACAGGCTGCGAAAAGAATGGCAGGCAACTAGAGACCCCTGTAAGAAACGCATGCTAAATCAAGCAAACCGACTAGTAAAAAAAGAACTAAAAAAGAACCGGGACAAGCAATGGCAAACGCTACTCGAGGGGCTAGACACTGAAGATAGGTCGCTATGGAGAATAAACAAAATCCTAAAAAATAAAAACAGGGAAGGTGTTAAACCCCTAGCAACCCCCACAGGACTATTGATAACGGATAAAGAGAAGGCTGAGGGAATAGCCCGTTCTCTAGAAAATCAATTCAAACCCAACAAAGTAGGAAACGTCAATCTGTACAAACTAGTGAAGGAAGAAGTACAGGAGTACTTGAGTAAAACACAAAATCTAACTACCCCTGAAATCTATCCGTCACAAGTGCTAAAAATAGTAGACAAGCTGAAAATAAACAAAGCTCCAGGCTTGCATAAAATAACAAACAAGATGGCAAAAAACCTACCACCCATGGCCCTAATAATCCTAACTCACATAATTAACTCGATGATGAGGCTAACTCATTTTCCCACAACCTGGAAAACAGCTAAGGTAGTTCCAATACCCAAACCGGGGAAGGACCTAAGCAAAGCGGAAAACTACAGGCCTATCTCGCTTTTACCAACTTTGAGCAAAATTGCAGAGGGGGTGATTCTGAGCGAGTACTTAAAACACGTAAAGGACAATGACATTACCATACCTGAGCAGCACGGGTTCCGTGCAGGGCACTCTACATCCCACCAATTACTGAGAGTCATAGAATACATAAAGCACCAGTCGACAAAAGCCACCCGGCCGACAGCTGCCGTCTTCTTCGATGTGGAGAAGGCCTTCGACAAGGTATGGATAGAGGGCCTAGTGTATAAAATGATCAAAAACAATTTCCCTGATTACCTCATAAAACTAACCCACTCCTATCTAAAACATAGAAAATTCGTTGTCGCGGTAAACAGTGAAATCTCTAGTGAACAAAAGATACGCGCAGGGGTACCGCAGGGCTCGAAACTAGGTCCACACCTTTACTTGCTGTACGTGAACGACATCCCGAAGCATAGGATGACCAGCCTAGCTCTATTCGCAGACGATACTGCTCTGCTATTCCAACATCGAAGGCAGAAATCCATAGTTAAAATACTCCAGAAGCATATCACGCTGCTGGAGGAGTGGCTCACAGACTGGAGAATTCGCCTCAATGTGGGGAAAACGAAAGCCGTGATGTTCCGGGCTAGGAGGGTGACCGAGAGCAAAGTGAATGTGTACGGTACCGAAATCCCCTGGGAAAAAGAGGCCACGTACCTGGGAATAACCCTTGACACCAACCTCACGTTTAACAGCCACGTAAAGAAAATACGCCAAAAATACAGAGGGGCACAGCAGACAATTTTCCCGCTGATAGGAAGATACTCCCCATTGTCCACACAAAACAAATTACACTTGTATAAGGCATGCCTCAGGCCCATAATCACATACGCCAGCCCCGTATGGGGAGCTCTACCAAAGGCCACCCTGAGATCCATTGCAGCCCCGCAAAACGGGACCATAAGAATGCTTGGAAAAGCCAGGTTCTTCCACAAAAACATTGACATTCGGAAAGCCTTGAAAATAAAAGCCCCGGAAGAGTTCGTGAGGAGCCTGGCAGAAAGATTCTATGCTGCAGTGGAAACCCATGAAAACCCCTTAATCAGGGAGATCACCCTCTATGACCCAACCTTGCCCCAAAACAAGTACCGGCCAAAAGCCACGTTAAAGTTGGGATTATAAAATAACTATTGGAGGAAATTACAAAAAAATCCCAGCGGTAGGAAGTTGTCTAGAAATGTAATCTAATCTCACATTGTATTATTATTTTTACTCTGTAAACTGAATATTATTGTTTGTAACCGTTTATTATTGTTTGTAACTGTTTATTATTATTGTTTGTACTATGTAACTGTATACTATTATGTAATCTGTATTGTATATAATTAATCTGTATTGTTTAATCAAGAAAGGGCATTCCCCATTGTATGCAAAACCTATGTTCTCAAAGCCATGACAGGAGATTGTGGCTCCCTTCGGGAGCCGGGTGCTCCATCATAAATAAAATGTTACTAAAAAGGGGGCGTCTTTGAGTCCTCCCCAGAAGAATCTTTATTCTTAAAAGTAGTGTTTTAACTAGTGATGGGCAAAACTGATACTTTTAGATTATTAGTTAGTTAATTCAATAAAAGAAAAAAGATTCATTCAATAATTCTTAAATGATGCACATTTACTCTCAGTTTTTATAAATTTATTTTGTATATTATGTTTTGTATGAGTAATAATAGTGGTGAGTCTGAGTAATAATGAATTAACTATATTTTTGAAGTAAATGTGTGATGAGGTTTCATTTCTCAAATTCTGTAAAAGCAAAACAAACTTGAGAATGCAAAAATGGGGTTCACTTCACAGATGGGAGTTTTGTAAATTCCAACCCTGTCCGAATGATGTATACCAAATGTAACACGGATCGTTCCAGTTGCGAAGGGAAAAAATGTCGCATGGTCTTGCACCCTTAGAAATCCTTAAATTCGACTTTTTAAATTAAATATCGCGACTCTACTGAACTTTCTTCAGTGGGAATTCTTTTATATTATAGAGAAATTTAAATTCTTAGTAAATCATAGCTAAGAGAGTTTATTCAATGCTTATGTTATAAAAATAAAGTTCGTAACCTAACTATTATAAAAACATCAAGATATTTGTATTTAAATTCAAACACTCACCACTAAATAGTTATTTATTAAGGATAAATAAGATTTAATGAATGTTATTTAAAAATGTCGCATGGTCTTGCACCCTTAGAAATCCTTAACTTCGACTTTTTAAATTAAATATCGCGACTCTACTGAACTTTCTTCAGTGGGAATTCTTTTATATTATAGAGAAATTTAAATTCTTAGTAAATCATAGCTAAGAGAGTTTATTCAATGCTTATGTTATAAAAATAAAGTTCGTAACCTAACTATTATAAAAACATCAAGATATTTGTATTTAAATTCAAACACTCACCACTAAATAGTTATTTATTAAGGATAAATAAGATTTAATGAAAACCGATATTTTATAGTCGAAGGAAGATTTTAGGTAAATTCTCAGGTGTAAGGGGGCACCCCTTGCCCTTAAGTACGAGGGACGCCCTTGTTTACTTATGTTCAAATAATTTTCAATACACACAAAAGCAAGGAACTCAGATTCCGCAAACATGTAGATTAGGGTGTCCCTAATCTAATATGTCAGGGAAATTTTTTTTTTGCGAATTTGAAAACGGTTACCCTCTACTTTTTTTATAAATGCCTTGACCTATTCAGATATAATATTTTATCCATCTAGGATAATATCAAACCGTGCAGAATCTCAATTGAAGATTGTAAGTGTGTCTCTTAATGACAGAATTTTTTTATTTTTGCGAATTTGAAAACGGATACCCTCTACTTTTTTTATAAATACCTTGACCTATTCAGGTAACAAAATTTATCTCTCCACGATAATATTAACCCGTGCCGAATCTCAATTGAAGATGGTCAAGCAAGACAAATTACCGCCATACGCCCGCTAATACTCACCACTATTTGCTAATGTTTTCCTAAATTAAATAAAATATACGCAAAAATATAAACCTAAAAATATAAGAAAAAAAAGAGTGAGTATTAGCGGGCACTTGCCGGTAATTTTGCTTATTTGACCATCTTCAATTGAGATTCGGCACGGGTTAAAATTATCGTAGAGAGATAAATTTTGGTTTTCTAAATAGGTCAAGGTATTTATAAAAAAAGTAGAGGGTGTCCGTTTTCAAATTCGCAAAAATAAATAAATTCTGTCATTAAGAGACACACTTACCACCTTCAATTGAGATTCTGCAAGGGTTGATATTATCCTATATGGATAAAATATTATATCTGAATAGGTCAAGGCATTTATAAAAAAAAGTAGAGTGTAACCGTTTTCAAATTCTCAAAATAAAATTCCCGTCATATAAACGACACCCACACCCCAGTGGCGTATATAAGGGGGGGGCCGAGGGGGCCCTGGCCCCCCCCCCCGAAATTCGGACTAGGTGTACCAAAACAAGTTAAAACCCTGTATTTTGAGGTCAAATCTCAAAAAAATTTCTGGGGGAGGGCCCCCAAACCCCCCTTTTGTACTTGGAATTTTATTATTAACAACTTTATTATAATAAATTCACCAAAATCCAAATCTACCAAAAAATATATGTCCAAAATTCAGACAAAGTGTACCAAAAACAAGATAAAACTCTGATTTTAGGAGTAAAGCTCCAAAAATTTTCTGGGGAAGGACCCCCAGATCCCCATTTGTACTTGGAACTCTATTTTTATAACTTTTTAAATATTAAATTCATAAAAAATGTACATCCAAAATTCGGTGTACCAAAACTAGTTAAAAACCTGTTTTTTTCAGTCAAACTTCCAAAAATTTTCTGGGGAAAGACCCCCAGACCCCCCTTTGGTACTTGTATTTTTATTTCTAACAACTTTTACTATATTAAGTTTTTAGCACCTAAATTGTCATCTAAAAAGCTACATTGGACTTATTAAATATGTGGGGGAGAGACTGGGGAGTAATTTTGGGCCCCTCCCGAAATAAATTCCTATATACGCCACTGCCACACCCTAATGTAGATACGTACAAAAAATTCAACGTGTACCCTTCGAGCATATTATGCACAATATCAGTAACACAAAACCTTAAAATTATAAGTATAACCCACATTAATATCACTTAGTTGCACCGTGAAATAAGCCCAGAAAAAATCAAACCACGTGCTCAAGGAGACCGTTTGCCCCATTGAAACGACGGCCCCCTGATCGTATAAATAATAAATTTAAAATAACACACCCATGTTAAAAAAGTTAAAAGTTTATGAATTTATTAGGTACTCAAATTATTTAAACTCACCAACAGATAGATATCACGCTTCAAAATTCTTTGCTTCAAACACGTGCGTGTTCGCTCTTCAGAAACGGGAAAACCACCCACCGCGCGGAACTGGAGTGGAGTGGAGTGGAGCGGAACGTCCTGGAAGGGGTCAGAGAGTCCCTAGACCAGGAGGGGGAGGGGGTTGCGGCTGACCAGAGGTCAGCGCCCTCGTCGGCGCTAGCCGGAAACGCTGCGATTCCCACATTCTAAACCGGGGCGGTAAATTCAAGCCAATCCCACAGGTGATAATTAATTTGAGAGGCCTATTTTGTTCCGAAATCAGTTCTAATGCTACTTTTTCTTATTTTACAGAGAAAAATGCTATAGTTGCAAAAAAGGTTTTGGGTCGATGATTACCAGAAAAAAACTTTTTAACTACACATCCGATTCAAGAATAGTATTTATGCGTTGGAGGTTGACCCTGAATCCAGTTAAAAAAAGAAGTGTAGCTCCCACGGGCGGACCATACTTTGGAGACCATTGTTCCAAACCATTCTATTTTTTGTACTTCAAAGTTTAACCCCAAGTTGAAGTTAGTTACTTCTTCCTTTGCTATTAGTATTTGCTTTTTTATCATACTTATTTACATTTAACTACATAGCAGAAAGAAAAAATCCACTTTGTTATTTAATTCATTTATTACAATTAAAAATTAGCAGAATATTTTAAAACACAAGTTGCATCCATTAATCTTAAAAAAGAAAATGGTCTTAATTGAGGTAAAAATTTTTATTTCAAAATATAATGAAGTCTTAATATGATTTTAAAAGCTGTAAATTTCTTGACAGAAACATTTTCTTTTCTTGAATCATTTGCTTTAAATATGACAGGTGCCAAGTACACTTTCTTTCCGAGTAGATTCTTTCCTAAAAAATATTTAACATTTTTTTTTCTGTAAATTTATTTATTGATTGTGATACATACTTTCATGCAATGAACTTTTAAAATAATGTTTAGCTGAACCCTTTTCTGGGTTCAGAAAATCTTTTTTTTCTAAATCTGTGTTGCCCAACCTTTTCAGGCCCCACTTAATATCAAGATAAAGCTAGCAGGTCAGAATTATAAGGTAACAAATTTAAAAGCGAATTGCTATTTAATATTTTTTCCCGACTTCAAAAAGGCATTCCTTTAAAGTCGCAGAATTTTCAAAGTTGTTTATAGCTGTCAGTCTAACGTTGTTTTGTCAGGATATATATTTTATTATCCTGAATTTCTTGAATGCCCGATTTGGGGACATTCGTAATAAGGTGGGAGACTCTCTGCTATAGTATACCGTTAGACATTATTATTTTAAAGTGGTGACTATTAATTTCTTTTAAAAATTAATTTATACTAAATCCACTTGTAATAATTATGTCAGTGGTTAGGGGCCATTCATTAATTACGTAAGGGTCCTGAGGGGGAGGGGGGTTGGAAAAATCTCTACATACCCTTACTTGGGGGGTGGGGGGTCAAACCCATTCTTACGTAAGAATTTCCAAGTTAATGTAAACAAATTCCAATTATTCTAATCAAATTACTATTGAATCAATCAATCAATCAAATCAAAGTCTGCCCGGGCCTAGTGGCCCATCAGGCGGTGCCCATCTCCGTTTCCATAGCCTTCGGGCCTGGGGTGCTAATTGCTCTTAGCTTGTGTCCAGGCCGAGTGGCTAGTCCGACGCTGGACCCCCAGTTGATTCCCCAAGCAAGCTTGGTGCTCATTTTATCGACCCCGAAAGGATGAAGGGCTGAGTGGACCCATGACCAGCTACCCAAGCAGAATCCGCAAGGGATCGAACCCGGGTCGGTAATGCTCGTAGCCAGGCACGCTGACCACTACACCACCGCGGCCACAATTACTATTGAATAACCCCAGTAAAACCAAAAAAAAAAAAAAAATCTTTGATATACGTCAAACTGAGAGTTTTAATGTAACTGTAACTAATCCTTTTCTAATATTTTATTATTTTTAAAAACGAAATGGAATCTTACCTAAGAATAGGGGGGGGGGGTTGAAAACTCTTACGTTCAGTCTGCTACATAAAAATCGCTCCAGAGACGATTGTGAACGATCGGAGGGGGTTAGAAAGATATTGTAAACGGCAATTTTCATGAATTAACGTCTACTTTAAAACAAGCTATGATTTGAGTTCTTAGGGGGTCGTCTTCATATTAAACGAAACACTAACTTTTTTTTTCCTATGGGAACCCCCAATTATTATGTGTTTTTCTGAAAGAGCATCCCCATAAACTCCCAAATACCAAGTTTCATCCATGTTAGTATCCAAATAGAAGCATAAAATATTTTTAAATTTTCAACCATTCAATGTTAAATTTGTCAAAATGTTTTCGGCGTAAAAATGTGAAACTTTGATTTTAGATCAAATTTGTGTCCCCAAACAAAATAATTATGCTTGATATTTAATGGTTAATAGATAGATAATTAACATCTAATTTTGACCCAAAAATAAAAATTTAAAATATTTTAATATTTTTATGGAAATCGATTCTGGTAGTAATTTTATGTGGAAAACCAAAATTTCAGTCGATTTCAATTAATAGTTTTAGAAAAACCCGAATTAAACTAAATTTCCACTCTTTAAGGGACCATATACCGCTTCCAAATGAATCCCGGCGAATGCTTTTTCTGGAAACAGTCGCATTATTTTAATCACCGTAACTTAAATTAAAACTTAAATTTAATATAAAATTTCAATAAATTTCTTATAAACTTTTCAATAAACATTAAAGTGGTGAGTAAAAGTCTTACTATTCCACCGTTTTTAGGAAATATTGTTTACAGAAAATTAATCCTTCTCACTCTGGAGACAACCCCCAAAATCTAAAAGCTTTATTTATCGCCCGATGTGGATGAAACTTGGTATTTGGGGTTTTATGGGGATGCTCTTTCAGAAAAACGCATAATAATTGGGGGTCCCAATAGGGAAAAAATTTAGTTTATTTCGAATTTCGGAATGACAATGGGTGACTCGGCTTCCCTGGGTCATTTGCCGTCTTTTGATATACCTTGGGCGCCCTTCTGCGTTCAGTGGTTTCGGAGGAGATAGAGGGACAAACAACCGGACGGACAACCGGCTGACATGCGTTGTTTACTCTCGAATTTTAATAGCAAAGATAGTGGAGAATCTGTGACTAGTGACTATTAATTTTAATTATTTATTTATTTTTATTCCAAATGTAACACCAATTTAAGATCTTGACAGGTGGTTTCACTTAGAGCTTGCTTCATTGTGCTATTCTTCATGAAGTTTTAACTAAAAAACTATGATATTTTAAAGACACATACAAATATTTTTTATAAAAAGATTGGCGTTTTGTTTTTCAAAAAATATTAATTGGTTTTGGAATTATTCGGATTAAAAGTTTAATTTTTTTTTCTTTTTCTGGCCGTTCACTAGAGAAACAGACGAGTTTTATGCGTGTTTTGGTTTTATGATAAGTCTGATTTCTTTTATTTTCAACAATTCACTAGTTTCGACGGCGCTGTGACGTCAAGTCCCGTGTTTTGATCACATGACTTTACTAGTGTTTTGGCAAAAATAAAATCGAATTTTAAGTTATTTAAAACATATTTTTGAACTTTAAAATCTTATATTTGAGAGTTTTAAATTATAACGTATCAAAAAAGTGTAAAATTAAGCAAATCCCTCACCTATGCAATAGAGTATTTTCAGGTGAAGTCACAACCGGTTATTTTCTTTTATCTGTGTACCTTCTCTAGGGCTTTTAACTGTTGCTAAGGCCGTTGTTTATCTGTTGCTAAGGCGGTTTTTAAGTATGGGATCACGTGCTTGCAAATGCTCCAATAGAAGAATTCCACGGCCAGTCATTTTCTGTAACTGTTAACCTCTGTAGGGCAAAAAACTGTAACATTTCTGTTGCTAAGGCCGTTGTTAGGTCCGAGCCATGTGATTGAAAATGCTCTATTCCCTCATTACAATATAATTGATTTATGCAGTCTGGTTGGTGAAATATTAGTTTGAAAGGATTTACTCGGTTTGTTAGGCTGAAATAGATATATTTAGTTTTGTTGACTTTTATGTTTAAATCATTTAGGTGGAACCCAAGTTCTTAGTTTATTTAAGTCATCTTGAATTTTACTATTTAAATCGTTCTGGTCTTGACTCTAATATAAAAGGGTTGTATCGTCTGCAAAACATTTGATATCACCATGGAGTTTCAATTCAAGAAGATCATTAACATAAATCAGAAATAAGAGAGGACCTAGTATAGATCCTTGCGGGACTCCTTTAGTAAGAGATGAGAGAGGACTTACACTATTTTTGATTTTAACTACTTGATTTCGATTGTTTAAATAGGATTTTAGAAGATTGTGAGCTGTACCACGAATTCCATATGCAAATAATTTGTCTAGTAAAATGTTATGATTTACAGAATCAAAGGCTTTTGAGATGTCTAAGAATATTGCTACTGTGAAATTATTTCTGTCAATACTATTGTATACGAATTTAGTGAGAGCAAGCTCGGTGTTACGGTGTGGCAAAAAACCAAATTGATTTGGTGAAAAAAAGTTTAAGCTTTCAAAATAGTTAAGCAGACGTATTTTGATACAATATTCAACAATTAGGGAAAATGTGGTAAGTACAGAAATAGGTCTATAGTTGGAATCTTGAATATGATAGGGTAATGATCAGTAATGTCTGTCTCCAGGCAAGCACATGCTGTATCTGCATTAAGATCAGAGTCACGGAAAAAAACATGGTCAACACATGAGCCAGAAGCACTGCGAGACACATCAGAAAAAAGTGAGAGGAATCCAGTTTGAGATAAAAAGTCTAAGTATAGTTATTTACCAATCGATTTTGAGTATCCGGAATGTTAATATAGGTCTCCAATTAAGGTAAATGTGGGTATAGTGGACACTGTCCCAATAGTGGCCACCTAGTTGATTAATTTTAATTAATACGATTTAGAGTTATCAAATAGCGTTAAAATTCATAGGCATAGTAGATTATGCTATCAGGTAATCAGTTAAATAACCACGGATACCACAGATCAGCGTGGGAAGGATATTTAAGTCTTTGAAAATAACACCATCGGCCGAGTTACTAAAATTTGATTTTGCTTATTGAATCGCGTTAGGAAACGGTTTAGTCGGAACTGATTTTTTTAGTATTTATTACGGTTTCATTGACTTTTAAATTCATTTTAAGATTAAGTAGAGTGTATACAATCATACTGAAGAAAATTTATTTGAAAATTTTTACTTTACGAGGATTTAGGGGGATGGCCACTTTACCAACACAGAATCTTAGATTTTCCAATAGTGGTCACTGCAATGGCTTTTAAAAAAAAATATAAATCATTTTTAATTTGAATCAGATTTTCTTCAGAAACTGTTGATTATGCCATAAAACGGGTGTTGTACGAATTAGGTTTCATTCAGGCTTCGAGAAATTCCTCTCAAAGCAGCTACAACGTAGGCTATGGGCCCGAAACCATTATTCTGTAATTCTAAGTCAAATAAAACTGATTTTATTTTCATCCAAAATATATTTCGCTAGGAAGGAATACTTTTTTAGAACTAAACGATCATACCTACTCAATTTTATGCATAAACCCCCTAGTATAGGTAGAAAAAGAGAGGTGTCCACTTTTGATGCAAAGGGTGCCCACCATAGAAACATCAGATACATCGATGTGGCCACTATAGAAGCAATTTGGAGTACTTTTAAAAAATTCATTAAAAATACTTTCCCCGATCTAATTACAGTTTTAATTGGTAAAATCGAAAGAAGAGGATCCAGTTGATCTAAAAATAGGATGGTAACCGTTTCCAGGCAAATAGATTGATATTTATAGAGAATTGAAGTGAAACTTTTCCTTAAAGTGTCCACTATACCCACATTTACCTTAATAGAATATTACGACGGAATAAGGACGAATATAAGAGTCTTATATAGGACTGAGAAAAACATTTCAGGATTATCCCATCCAGAAACCCCTTTCAACTATCCAGGCATTTCATTTAACTTCAGAATTTTAAGCTAATTTTTGAAGCGGTGACAATTATTGATTGTTTGAAATAAATTCCCGCAGGCGTTTCATTTAACTTCAGAATTTTAAGCTAATTTTTAAAGCGGTGACAATTATTGATTGTTTGAAATAAATTCTTTTAAGATGCAAAAATCTTTTATTAGATTCCATGAATTGATTTAAAGAACCAAAAGATAAAACATCGTTACTAAGGCTTTATATTGATAAAACTCAAAACATTATTGCTTTGGTTTCATAATTGACTTCAACCATCAAGCATAATGGCTTCCATCTTAGAATAGCGAAGAGCCCAAGTACCATTAGTTAAAGAGGAAAGATGCTTTACTTAACAATTTTTTGCTTGTTTTTTAAGTGGTGACTTTGAAATTCCTCAGTGAGAGAATTTATATAAGTAATAATCTCATCGTTGACTTCGATCAACAGGTATGACCGCTTCTTTTTAAGAATATCGGAGAGCCCAAATTCCGTTAGGTTAAGAGGAAAGATGCTTTACTTAAAAATTTTTTGCTTATTTTTGAATTAGTGGCTTTGAAATTCATCAGTGAGAGAATTTATTTCTATAGAATATCCTCATTCATGTAATAGGGGAGAGTGAGGTAATAAGAAGCAAATGGGGTAGTAAGAAACTAGCCAGTTATTTTACTAATTAAAACAATTAAAAATCAAATGAAAGATTAATATAATCTCTAAAGTGTATTTTATAACCACAGTAATTTTCAAATTAATTTGATAAGTAATTTTTCATTGAAAATCTTTAGAGATTATGCTCTGTTAAAAATTATGCTAAAAATGTTACAAATGAAAGTTTTTAACAAGTCTATATTTTTTAATATAACACTCGAAAATCATGACAAAACAAATAAAATGGTGTTTCTCTTATTTCATTTTGTGAGGCTAAAAAGTTATTCCCCCTAAAAAAAACTCCATTTTTTCCAACAAACTCAGTTTTTTAAAGGTCGGTTTCTCTTCCTCTTTATAAACTCAGCGCTACCCCTTTCCTTCAGGTTCGAATGGTTCAAGAGGCTTATGAAGAAACCCTCGAAACTTTTCCCCTCGCCCCACTGTTGGATCCAGACAGTGAAAAATGAGCCTTTTCAATGAGAACACCGTGGGATTAAAATCAACGTCTAACTTCTTCTTCTGTGCTTCTCTGTAGCTAACTTCTCAACAAATCGAGTTCCCTCGACACCACAATTGAATCCATAGCTCTAACTAAATCACTCGAATAAATGAACTAAGAAATTCTTTCTTCAAACAACGGAAATTGGTTCATCTCTTTACTTTGAGGAAATACCCGTTTTTCTTTTTCTGCCAAAGGAGCTGCATTACATATAACTGCAAAAATAAACTTAGTTAAATCTAGTTAATCTTAGTTAAAAATATCTATAGTTTAACTGTAGATAAAATAATTTTAGGCAGGGGCGTATATAAGAGGGGGCCCCTAAATTCGGACTTTGTGTACCAAAATAAGATAAACCCCTGTTTTTAAGAGTCAAAATTTCAAAACATTTTGTGGGGAAGGACTCCCAGATCCCACCTTTTACTTTCAACTCTATTACAATTTTTTCTTATATTAAGTTCCTTAAGAAAATGTATGAGAGGGGGCTGAAGAATAAGGTGCAAAAATCTAGTTGTAGACCTGACCTAATAATGGTAAATTTTTAGAGAGTATTTGGCTCCCTCCCGAAATAAATTTCTATATACCTATATATATTTTTACTAGTTTTTAGTTACTATAATCTATTGAATCGCGAAAAGTGCAAGCGGAGTTTCAAATTCATTAAAAAAAAATAAAGTCATTACATTAAAATTTATTTAAACTAGCCAAAAGTACTGAAGGAAAATTTAAGTTTTGAAGATAAGGACCGTGTTATACATTCTACAAAAACATTCTATTAATCATTCTATATTTTATCATTCTATTTATTAATAGTAAAGGCTTGCGATACATTTATAAGTACCAATTTTAGCGATGGTACCTGAGATATTATGCAGGTGCCAGATATTTTTCAGATACTAATACCTGCTGGTACTTATCATTTAGTAAAAAAAAGAAAATCACATTTTTCAAAGTTATTATATTTTAGTTTACAAAATTGTAATGCAATTTTTAATGCTATGAATCTCTAATTAATTGCCCCATAACCTATTTTAATAATGTTAACCACAATAAATTGGCGTAATTGGTACATTACTAATTTAAACTTTATTAAAAACAACACAGAATTACAGACTTTCATATTTTACTAAATTACTAGCCTTTCATAAGAGAAATTCGTTATAGAAAATAATTTGCTTTCATTGTTACTTAAAAAAAGGATTGTTTTAAGAATATGTGTTTCAGGAACACACTTCAGTTCGTACGCTTTTTTTTAACTGGTGGTTGACCCTTATGTAGTACATTCACATTAGCAAATCTGCTTTTTAAATATTCGACCTTTTCAATGTAATTGTGTCCTTCTGCAATGCTAAGCGGCGTATGACCATTACTATCTACACAATTTAGAGCTGCTCCGCTTTCTACTAACACTTTGACTGCTTCCAGAGACCCATTCAACACTGCTGTGTGCAGAGGAGTAACTCCATACAAAGTTTGGGCATTCAAATTCGCACCTTTGCCGATTAACAGCTTGAGAACGTTAATTCGTTTTTCACCAGCTGCGAAGTGAAGCGGAGTCAAACCACGCAGAGCGCCATTTATATCTACACAATTTAGAGCTGCTCCGCTGTCTACTAAAACTTCGACCGCTTCCACACACCCAAAGTGGGCTGCTCCGTGCAGAGGCGTCCATCCGAGCCGATCTTCAGCATTCAAATCTGCACCTTTGCCGATAAACAGCTTGAGTATATCGATTTTATTTCCTTGTGCCGCAATATGAAATGGCGAAGTATCACAGGGAGTGCACTCATCGAAAGACGCACCGCTGTCTACTAAAATTTCGACCACTTCCAGACACCCGGAGTGCACCGCTGCTTGGAGGGGGGTCCCTATTATCCCCCCAGACCCACTCACGTGACCCAAAGCTGCACCTTTGCGGATTAACAGCTTCAGTGTATCGATTTTTTTTAGTCTAACTGCGTAGTGGAGCGGTGTAATACCATAGAGATCGCCCTCATTTAAAAGAGCTCCGCATTCTACTAAAACTTGGACCGCTTCCGGACACCCACGCCTCACTGCTGTATGAAGAGGGGTCGATCCGGACCCACTTTTAGCATTCAAAGCTGCACCTTTGCTGATAAACAGCTTGAGAACGTTAATTTGGTTATATCTAGCTGCAATATGTAGTGGTGCTTCTTCCCTTTCATTTATAGCATCTAGAGAAGCGCCACACTCTATTAAAGCTGTTACTATTTCTATTACACTACCTTCCGCTTTTCCAGTTTTATCAAGTGCGGAATTGTTTTTTGGATTTACGTATGCAATGTTGAAATGACATTCAGCAGCAGCTGCTGCTAAATGCAAGGCCGTTCCTCTCTCTCCTTTCAAACATTTGGCATTAACATCGACGGTTGAAAGGCACGAGAGCATCATCTTGACCATGAATGAGTTCCGCCTTAACACGGCCACTTGAAGAGCGGTGAATCCGTCTTCGTTATAATCATTCACCCGAGCACTGGGGAACGAGCGGAGTGCAGCGCGAATGTCGCCTTCACTGCACTTCTCGGAGGAATTATTGTTTAGCACCAACTGATGAATAAGGTAGTTTCCATGGGGATACTTCACGTCACACGCTAACAATTGCAGAGATGTAGGTAGTTGCTCATTGGATGAAGATTCCATACCTGCAAATTCATTAAGTATTAGTATTAGTGAAGAAAAAAAAATATCATTTAACTTACTAGTACACTTGTGTCGAAAAATTAAGGATAGTTTGACTTTTTGAGAATTTTGACACAATTTTTTCCCTTAACAATGAAATTCCTCTCATAGCATGGAGTGGGAATATGTGGCCCGTGATCAAATTATCCAAACAATAGTTTTAAGGGGGTACAGAAACAGAAGCCTTCCATTGTAAATGGAGTTCCATACTCATTCGGAAAGGTAGGAGAAACGTCTATGTGAGAGACATTTAGCATGTATCATTTTTTTAACATCTACCCATTATTAAGCACAAAACCTCTAGAAAATATGCTGAAAACTGGTCCGTCATATCGTGGTTGCACGGATCACATCTTTTCAAAAATGACCATTTCGGGTTGTGGCCCTTTTGAAAAACGGCTACACACAAATTGGTTCAACTTTATGGTAACATCCTTATCCTAAGGAAATATTGTATCTCGCAAATTGTATTAATTTACTTTCAAAGGGCAGACCTTACCTTTCTGTAGTAGAACTGAGTGTTACCCAAAAAAAAAATTTCGAAATGTAAGGCAGGAAAATTCAAACTTTATCCTCCCTGTATTTTTCTTAACATTTTATGTACCCAAGAAATTGTGGCGAGCTTACTCACCACTATAAGAGTCGATATAGTGGTAGTAGTAAAGTAATTCGAATGGTTTATTCATACCGACAGAAGTGAATATAACTCCGAAGTATATTTTGAGTCGTATGACCTTCTGATCGGTTTCTTCCCCGTGGCTCGCAACTTGCTACAAAACAGTTATGGACTGAAATTAAAGTCACAAGTTACAGACCTATTTGCACTGAGGAGACGACCTCTATCAATCATCTGTTTGACTTATTTCACCCCAACGCAACTTACTTGATACTACCTTAAATTGATTGATAGAATCAGTGGTTCCCAAAGTGGCATTGAAGCATTCTTGGGGGGTGCGGTGATGAGTTGATAGAAAATTGGGGGGGGGGGGGGCATTGACAACTTTTAAACTATTGCTTCTTAATGTCATTTTTATGTATAAATCACTTTTTAACATGCTAAAACTGAGAAATTTCCCGGGAGGACCCCCTATCCTATACCTTTGGATTGAGATATCAATAATTTAAGTAATTTTTGAGATGAAAACAGAAAAATTTCCGGTTGGGATACTAAATTTCCCTTCCTTTGGAAGTATTGCAAAGGGGGTATACGCCCTGGATATCAAACAAATGGTTTCAGTATATTCAGACAGAATTATGTAAAGAATTATATGGAATCAAATTTGATAAAAGGGTAGAGTCGAATTATTACCTTAATTATTTCAAATTAAATTTCAAGGCGCATAGAAAACAACTTTTGAATATTGTCCATCCTTTACTAGATTTTTAAAATGTTATTTTGCTTGGTTATAAATTAAAGTATTTTTATTACAAAACGTTGATATGAAGTTCTAAGAAATATAAGCAAATTAGGGGGAAATTTGTAAGCGGGCAGTGGAAAATTTTCTTCTTGACATTTGGGCGGTGGTTCCGAAAAGTTTGGGAACCCCTGGAATAGATGAACTGTATTGAATGAAACTTTGTTGAAATTATACTGTGAAAGAAATATTTTCTACATAAAAATTAGTTTTTTAAAGGTTAAGTTATTTGTTATATTAAACCTTATTTTATTTTCAGGTTTTAATGTCAATATTAAATATTTATCGAACTTTTTTTTTATATATTTTTTTTTTTATTTATCAGTCAAAAATTGGGGGGCCTTTCTTTCGTAGTGTGCCTACTGTAGCAAATTATCTTAATCGGGCCCTGAGGACTTTATGCTCAAAATTATTTAGTTTCAGGGAGTTTACAATATGGCCGTAGCCATCATTAATTTGGTCTCCCCGTCCGAAATCTTTCGTCACAGATTTTTAATTTTAGTATCATCAGTTTTTCAACCAGCGTCCAATTGTTTAAAGTTTAAAATGCCCACTTCCTCGATTTTAAAAAATTTCCTTACGCTGTCATTTCTCCCGAAAAATTTTGGAATTAGTTTCACCAAATGCATACTTTAATTTCCTCTTTTATTTGCAATGTCAAATAAAACTAATGACTATCAGTTTGCTTTTCAAATTATGTAAATGTAGACCCCTAACTGAGAGAAACTTAGCTGACCATACAAGAATTACGGTTAAAACAAATAAATATTTACAACAAACAGTTTAAAAAAAACCTTTGACACCATGTGCGCTCATCTGTTTGAATGAGGGGACCCAAGAAAAATGTTTGCAAGTTAGCCAGTCAACCCCGTAACTAGAGTTAGGTTTCTTTTTTAGGGGGATATTGTTCATAATTATTTTAAAGAGGCTCCTCACCAGCATTTAATGCAAAAATTTTTGTATAAAATACTGGAGTTTCAAGTAAAAAGGGGGCGTCTTTGAGTCCTCCCCAGAAGAATCTTTATTCTTAAAAGTAGTGTTTTAACTAGTGATGGGCAAAACTGATACTTTTAGATTATTAGTTAGTTAATTCAATAAAAGAAAAAAGATTCATTCAATAATTCTTAAATGATGCACATTTACTCTCAGTTTTTATAAATTTATTTTGTATATTATGTTTTGTATGAGTAATAATAGTGGTGAGTCTGAGTAATAATGATTTAACTATATTTTTGAAGTAAATGTGTGATGAGGTTTCATTTCTCAAATTCTGTAAAAGCAAAACAAACTTGAGAATGCAAAAATGGGGTTCACTTCACAGATGGGAGTTTTGTAAATTCCAACCCTGTCCGAATGATGTATACCAAATGTAACACGGATCGTTCCAGTTGCGAAGGGAAAAAATGTCGCATGGTCTTGCACCCTTAGAAATCCTTAAATTCGACTTTTTAAATTAAATATCGCGACTCTACTGAACTTTCTTCAGTGGGAATTCTTTTATATTATAGAGAAATTTAAATTCTTAGTAAATCATAGCTAAGAGAGTTTATTCAATGCTTATGTTATAAAAATAAAGTTCGTAACCTAACTATTATAAAAACATCAAGATATTTGTATTTAAATTCAAACACTCACCACTAAATAGTTATTTATTAAGGATAAATAAGATTTAATGAAAACCGATATTTTATAATCGAAGGAAGATTTTAGGTAAATTCTCAGGTGTAAGGGGGCACCCCTTGCCCTTAAGTACGAGGGACGCCCTTGTTTACTTATGTTCAAATAATTTTCAATACACACAAAAGCAAGGAACTCAGATTCCGCAAACATGTAGATTAGGGTGTCCCTAATCTAATATGTCAGGGAAATTTTTTTTTTGCGAATTTGAAAACGGTTACCCTCTACTTTTTTTATAAATGCCTTGACCTATTCAGATATAATATTTTATCCATCTAGGATAATATCAAACCGTGCAGAATCTCAATTGAAGATTGTAAGTGTGTCTCTTAATGACAGAATTTTTTTATTTTTGCGAATTTGAAAACGGATACCCTCTACTTTTTTTATAAATACCTTGACCTATTCAGGTAACAAAATTTATCTCTCCACGATAATATTAACCCGTGCCGAATCTCAATTGAAGATGGTCAAGCAAGACAAATTACCGCCATACGCCCGCTAATACTCACCACTATTTGCTAATGTTTTCCTAAATTAAATAAAATATACGCAAAAATATAAACCTAAAAATATAAGAAAAAAAAAGAGTGAGTATTAGCGGGCACTTGCCGGTAATTTTGCTTATTTGACCATCTTCAATTGAGATTCGGCATGGGTTAAAATTATCGTAGAGAGATAAATTTTGGTTTTCTAAATAGGTCAAGGTATTTATAAAAAAAGTAGAGGGTGTCCGTTTTCAAATTCGCAAAAATGAATAAATTCTGTCATTAAGAGACACACTTACCACCTTCAATTGAGATTCTGCAAGGGTTGATATCCTATATGGATAAAATATTATATCTGAATAGGTCAAGGCATTTATAAAAAAAGTAGAGGGTAGCCGTTTTCAAATTCTCAAAATAAAATTCCCGTCATTTAAGGGACACCCACACCCTAATGTAGATACGTACAAAAAATTCAACGTGTACCCTTCGAGTATATTATGCACAATATCCGTAACACAAAACCTTAAAATTATAAGTATAACCCACATTAATATCACTTAGTTGCACCGTGAAATAAGCCCAGAAAAAATCAAACCACGTGCTCAAGGAGACCGTTTGCCCCATTGAAACGACGGCCCCCTGATCATATAAATAATAAATTTAAAATAACACACCCATGTTAAAAAAGTTAAAAGTTTATGAATTTATTAGGTACTCAAATTATTTAAACTCACCGACAGATAGATATCACTCTTCAAAATTCTTTGCTTCAAACACGTGCGTGTTCGCTCTTCAGAAACGGGAAAACCACCCACCGCGCGGAACTGGAGTGGAGTGGAGCTGGAGCGGAACGTCCTGGAAGGGATCAGAGAGTCCCTAGACCAGGAGGGGGTTGCGGCTGACCAGAGGTCAGCGCCCTCGTCGGCGCTAGCCGGAAACGCTGCGATTCCCACATTCTAAACCGGGGCGGTAAATTCAAACCAATCCCACAGGTGATAATTAATTTGAGAGGCCTATTTTGTTCCGAAATCAGTTCTAATGCTACTTTTTCTTATTTTACAGAGAAAAATGCTATAGTTGCAAAAAAGGTTTTGGGTCGATGATTACCAGAAAAAAACTTTTTAACTACACATCCGATTCAAGAATAGTATTTATGCGTTGGAGGTTGACCCTGAATCCAGTTAAAAAAAGAAGTGTAGCTCCCACGGGCGGACCATACTTTGGAGACCATTGTTCCAAACCATTCTATTTTTTGTACTGTATTGTATTTTGTACTTGTATTTTTTGTACGTACACCTTAAACCTATACCACTTGTTCTAAAAGCTTGGAAATACTTTTTATTTTCATTTGATGGATAAATGGGAGTTTCGATGCTTTTATTATGACAGTTATTGCTATTCATTTCTTTTAGATTTCGCTTTCGTTCAGATGGAATTATTTATAGCTTAAAGAAATACTGAATATGTTTGCATGGGGTGTTGCGCTTTTTCAGTAAAAAAGAAATTATAAATTCTCTTTCATTTGGTGCACCCACGTTTCGCCCACAAAATAAGTTCCATCCCCCCGTCCATAATATATTCCCTAAAATCCCCAACACCAGTGCCTCTGTTTTTCCCTAAATTCCCCTACCTCTCTTCCGTTTTCAAATCGATTCTCCTCTTAAAGAATCGTTGTAAAAATCCAAAGAATCGGTTCGGAAATAATAGGAATTGAATTCTACGCTTTGCTGAAATGGATTATCCAATGTCGAAGAAAAGGTTTCGAAAAAGTTTTTGTAAATTTTGTCCACTGATTTAATGTAGTTCACTTTTTGTATACGAAACATAAAAAATTTGGTATCAATTTTTTGGCTACTTATAAAATTAATTAGGTCTCTTTAATGATAAGAATACTGATAGATCATTCAACACCTTTTTATGATGACCTTAGCAATATAAAGCTTGCAATTTAAAAATAATACTGATTAATAGCCCAGTAAATTTAGAGGTTTTTAGCGCAATAATTTATACTGTCCTAATAATAGAGGGGTAATGTTTTAAATTTTTAGCATTAAATTCTAAGGGGTTTTACTAATTACATACCAACAATTGGAATAAAAATTAAGATTTTAGGCAAAATTCTAAGACTAAAAAGTAGAAAATAAAATAAGTAAAAAAAAGCTTTTTTAAAAAAACGCTTTTATTAAGATGTCCTAAAAATTCAAAAATAATTTTTTGGGTTTTGTGAAATAATTTATTGGGGAGTAGAAAATAACCTTCCGGTAAGTAAAAATTAACTAATTTTCTGATCACTAAAAATAAAAGCGTGGGCGCTAGTAATTATCTATTCACTAGTTATTCTGTTCTCTTTTCTCATTTTCTTTTATGTAAAATTATAAATTACTAGCGCCCACGCTTTTATTTTTAGTGATCAGAAAATTAGTTAATTTTTACTTACCGGAAGGTTATTTTCTACTCCCCAATAAATTATTTCACAAAACCCAAAAAATTATTTTTGAATTTTTAGGACATCTTAATAAAAGCGTTCTTTTAAAAAAGCTTTTTTTTCTGAAAGAGCATCCCCATAAACCCCCAAATACCAAGTTTCATCCATGTTAGTATCCAAATAGAAGCATAAAATATTTTTAAAATTTCAACCATTCAATGTTAAATTTGAATTTGTCAAAATGTTTTCGGCGTAAAAATGTGAAACTTTGAATTTAGATCAAATGTGTGTCCCCAAACAAAATAATTATGCTTTTGTAGCGATATTTAATGGTTAATATATAGATAATTAACATCTAATTTTGACCCAAAAATAAAAATTTCAAATCTTTCAATATTTTTATGGTAATCGATTCTGGTAGTAATTTTGTGTGGAAAACCAAAATTTCAGTCGATTTCAATTAATAGTTTTAGAAAAACCCGAATTAAACTAAATTTCCACTCTTTAAGGGACCATATACCGCTTCCAAATGCATCCCGGCGAATGCTTTTTCTGGAAACAGTCGCATTATTTTAATCACCGTAACTCAAATTAAAATTTAAATTTAATGTAAAATTTCAATAAATTTCTTGAAACTTTTCAATAAACATCAAAGTGGTGAGTAAAAGTCTTACTATTCCACAGTTTTTAGGAAATAGTGTTTTTACAGAAAATTAATCCTTCTCACTCTGGAGACGACCCCCAAAATCTAAAAGTTTTATTTATCGCTCGATGTGGATGAAACTTGGTATTTGGGGATGCTCTTTCAGAAAAACGCATAATAATTGGGGGTCCTCATAGGAAAAAAAAGTTAGTTTATTTCGAATTTCGGAATGACAATGGGTGACTCGGCTTCCCTGGGTCATTTGCCGTCTTTTAATACCTTGGGCGCCCTTCTGCGTTCAGTGGTTTCGGAGGAGATAGAGGGACAAACAACCGGCGGACATACGTTGTTTACTCTCGAATTTTAATAGTATAGAGCATTTTCAATCACATGACTCGGACCTAACAACGGCCTTAGCAACAGAAGAGGTTACAGTTTTTTGCCCTACAGAGGTTAACAGTTACAGAAAATGACTAGCCGTGGAATTCTTCTATTGGAGCATTTGCAATCACGTGATCCCATACTTAAAAACCGCCTTAGCAACAGATAAACAGCGGCCTTAGCAACAGTTAAAAGCCCTACAGAAGGTACACAGTTAAAAGAAAATAACCGGTTGTGACGTCACCTGAAAACACTCTATAGATAGTGGAGAATTTGTGACTATACTTGGTTGCAACGTTTCTTGAACCCAGTACGTCACAAATGCGGAAGGAGAAATCGGTAAACACGAAGCCTGTTGGGTTGATAGGAGGAGTTTTGGTACGCAAATCGTGATTGAAAAGCACTATACATGGTTGACCCAACTATACATACACAGTAAACCCATGTTGATATACATGGGTTTAACAAAATAATCATATTTTTAAATTGACGTTCCTTATTTCACTCAAAATTCAGACACCGCGATGGGAACTACCTTGTTTATTAGTGACGTCGTAGGGTCAAGTTAAGTTGCAATCTAGTATAGTGACTATATTAATTTTAATTATTTATTTATTTTGATTCCAAATGTAACACCAATTTAAGATCTTGACAGGTGGTTTCACTTAGAAATTTTATCAATTTTTTCATAAAAATGACTAAATAAATTCTACTTCATTTTACCTCTTTCAAAACCATAACAGGTTAAATTTATTATCGCAGAATGTCAATTAGAAGTTTGAAACTTTCATGGACTTAGAATTCGTGAAATTTTCAATTTATAGTGTGCATTCTAAGGGCACATACCACTGAAATAGGCTATGACGGGGAAAATAAATTTTGAATATCGGTACCAAATAGGGCTCAAAAGTTGCATACTGTTTCCATGCTGATCCATGGGAAAATAAACGAAAAAAATTCTTTAAAAATAATTCAATCAAGTATTGGCTCTAAAACGAAAAATTGAAAAAATTGCTATTGTAGAATGGAAAAACAGTTAAAAATTTCTGTTTAAGTTAAAAATGTTTAAAAGCTTCTAATTACCTTTGTGCTGGCAAAATATTTTTAAAGAAAAAAATGCAGTGATTTCAGTTCACGTGTAAAGTGTTTATGTTCCCCACTTCTGAGAATTAATCTATTTGTTTATGTATCTTTTCTTTTTAAAATAAGCATTAAATTTACATATTATTTAGTCTTTAAAGATGTTAAGAAAGGTATTGTATACTTAAAATCATTACTAACTATGGTTAAATTTTTTTAAAAATGGACTCTAAAAGAAATAAAAGATTATTGATTACTTATAATTTTTTAATTTAAAATAAAGCATTTGCATGAGTATATATTATAGAGGCATAATGACTTAAACTATATCATAATATAATTTGTACTACCTCTTTTTGTTTTTATTTCCAATGCAGCAAGCAGTATCTACCCCTTTTTTAAAATGAGGTAAAAAATTGGAATTAAGAATGTGTGTGTGTAAATTTATCTATATACTTAATTAAAATATTTTTCACATTCACTCAAAGTTTAAATTTATTTAACTATATATTTTAATTGAAGTTTCCTTTAAATATCTTCTCTTTTCAGATGGAAATAGTTACAAATTGAAGAAGTCAAGTTTGGTAATTAGGTTAGGGTTCTCCTGTATATAATATTTTTTAGTGCATGTATTTAAAAAAAACTTTTTGTCTTGTAAATTTATAAATAAATTTTAAAAATTTGTATCTTATTTCTTCTCCTTTTGCATTTGATCAGATCCATGAGGTTGTTCGCCTTAAGGACATAGAAATACGTAGCCTTGCTTCTCTCATCCTTCCTATATCTCAAGGTACGTTAGAGCAGCGTTTCCCAACCTTTTCACCCTCACGGAACCCTTGTGACAATGTTCAAGTTTCAGGGAACCCCTAGTAATATCGTATTATTTTAAGATTTTTATAACAGGATATAACTTCGTTTTAAAACAAATGCAATCAATGTTAAAAATAAATACCTACTTGATAAAAAATTCAAATTATTATTAATTGCTACACACAAAATGCAAGTCAATCTAAAAATGAAATAAATTCTCAAAAGAAAATGTCAAAACTGAATAAATTGTAAAACTTTTGGATTGGTAAAAGATTTTTGCTTAGGCTTTTTCAATTTTGTGTGGAAATTTCTAGGTTTCTTTTGCTTAGGTCTTTCAGAAAATATTTGGTGATTTTAATTAAAAACAGTGTTTTAACTTTACCCCTTGATTTTAGAAAGTTCCTTTTAAACCTTTAAAAAGACAATTTCAACTATTTTCCATGCCCTAGGTAAGTAAATAGGGGACGGGGGTCCTCCCCAGAAACATTTTGAATCATAGCATGCCAAAAAGTATTATGGTACTTTCTGCATCTGGAACAGTCATTTAGTGTTTATATTGCTTGCGGAACCCTGGTTGGGAAACGCTGCGTTAGAGGATCCCTAGAATCCTAAAAGTGCCCTCTTTTGCCAGTCCATCTGCAATATCATTATATTTTAAATTAACATGGGACGGAATACATTGTAGATGGAGGACAGAAGAGCATCCTGAGTTTCTCCATGAATCTTATTCCCCTTTGATCCCCAAATGTACCCTAGACAATTTTCATTTATCATTACATAAATTTAATAATATACATTTAAAGTTTATTTTCTATTGAAAATTAAATGTTTTTCAACTAGAATATTCTAATGAAGAAAAGAAAAATGAACAGCTGAAATGAAACGGGAGTCCATAGAGCCGGGTGGGGTTTGAAGTTTGGTGCTGTTATTAACTAGAGGTGGGCAAATCTGCTATTTTTTGAAAATTTAGCAGTTACGTTCGTTAAGGAAAAATAGCAGCTAAAAGTAGCTGCTAAAAATTAGCAGATTAGCACTCTCTATGGTTGAGGTTACAGGTGCTTTTTTTTAGCAGCTGATAAGGGACAGGATCGCGTTATCTGCTTCTGCTAAATCTAGGCGATTCTCATTGGTCAGCGCGTAGCAGTATAGATGCTATTTTTTGACCAATCGGGAGTCTTCAAATGCTGCTAAATTTTAGCAGGGGACATGATCGTGTTTTCCTGTCGTTATCTGCTACTGCTAAATCTATGAGATTCTCATTGGACAGCGCGTAGCAGTATAGATGCTATTTTTTGACCAATCGAAAGCCTTCAAGTGCTGCTAAATTTTAGCAGCTATTTCTGAACACGTTTAGCAGCTACATTAATTTTTTTCCTGTAGCAGCTATTTTTTAACTGCTACTCGTTTTTTGCCCATCTCTATTATTAACAGAACAGCATCAATTACAAACCCTTCCCAGTAGCCAGTTTATTTGGAAGGAGAAAAGAAGAATTCTTCCTTATTTCACCTTCTTTGCATAAAAGTATATATCACAATCAATTTAAATAAATTTACAGAAAAATTTTAAATATGTTTTTAGGAAAGAATCTAATTGGGGAAAGAAAGTGTACTTTGCACCTGTCATATTCATATTTAAGGAAATGATTCAAGAAAATATGTTTCAGTCATTGAAACATTGTCTACAGATATAACTAGAAGAAGCAAGAAAATTACAACTTTTAAATCAATCACAATCAGATTAAAACTTCATATATTTTGGATATTATTTTCTTAATGAATTAAATAACCAAGTGCCTTTTTTTCTTTTTGTTATATATAGTTAAATGTAAATAAGTATGATATAAAAAAGATAGCTCTCCAAATTGTCAAATTAATTTCTGAAATACCAATTATATCAACTCAACTGTGTTATGATAACTTTCAATTAAAAATCAATATAGAATAAAGTCTCTTTTTAGCTTTATTGTCCACATATTTACAAATGAATAAAAAAAAGTTATGATTTTTAATGCTCTACTTCTTTTTAAACTTTTTCTTGAAACGGTTTTTGACTCCAGAAGATTCTTCTGTGTCATCTTCGGCGGCAATCCTTTGTCTTCTTTTCCTGTCCTTCCCTTCAAATTCTTTCATTTCCTGAAAAAAAAAAGGATCTCAAAATTTTTATACATAAAGTGTGTATAATATAAAAACTTTTACAACATGAATTTAAACAAAATGTGTAATGAGCTTGACCCACCTGTTTTAAAACAAAAGAGTGCTCAAGGATATTAATCGGGGGTCATTCCAGACTTTTTGTGAAGGGTGCGGTTTTCGTGAAAATTGTGAAAATCTACTCATAATTTTGTGAATTTGAAGTTAGCATTAATTAGTTTTTTCAGCCAGGAGCCTGTTTTTGTGAAAATAGGGTCCAATATTTGAAGTAAGCCGACGTACTGGCCTAGTGGTTAGAGCATCTGACTGTGAAGCCGTGCGTCTGGGGTTCGAATCCCCGTTTGGCATGGATGTTAGTTTCTGTCCTTATGTGTGTTATGAATGAATGTGGCCCCCCTGTAAAAAGGGGCTGTGCCTGTGTGGCATGGGCAACAGTGCTTCACCTCTGTGGCTTCGGTCCACAGGTGCCCACTGGGTAACACAAAGTAAGTACTGCTTCGGCATGATATGGGTTAATGGACTTAAGTTACAGCTGTAACGGTTCAAAATACCTGCCATTAAAAAAAAATATTTGAAGTAATATTATAAAAAAAGGGTCTGTTTAAAGGCAAAAATACTGTGAAGGGTCCGTTTTCACAATGAAATATGTTGTGAAAATCCGAAAACGGACCCAAATTTGTTCTAAATGGACCCCTGTTAATAGTAGACAAAATGTTTCAAAATTTTTAAAGAGAACTTTTTTCTTTACAAACCAATTAGCAGATTGAGAAATGATAAATGAAATTGGAAATGTTACACTTAATAGGAAATTTCTCTTGCATAGCAATTATAAAGATAAGAATTAAGAACCAAATTAAAAGAGAGTAGGAATAACACTTTCATTGGAACTAAAAGTCCAAAATATTCCCACAATTATCCTATGTGCTATCTTTAGGAAAATTACCAGTATTTCAAATAATTATTTTTCTAAACTTTCTTCCCCTTTACCTGTCAATTATTCCTTACGTTGCTTTTTCGGTCTTTTTTAAGACAAAAAAGGGGAAAGTACAATAGACCCTTGGTTGCAGTGCTATGGCTCTTGTAGCCACCCCACCACAATTCATTCATTCATACGTTGCTTTTAAGTTTCACTAACTTATGAGCTTTAACAGCTGCTTCTAAATCAAGGAATCCAAATCCATTTATTTGTAAATGAATTAAACTGAGTCGAGATTTTACTTTATACATAATTTTAATACATTGATTGTCTTCACTTAGAGACTTTATTCATTTATTAACAATAGCCAGTTAATAAAATTAAAAAAACTTAACAGAGAACTCACCTTATTTGCCATAAGCTGGGCTTCAGTCACCCTGTCGACCAAAACCATGACCTCCTCAGTTTTTGTAGGATACAATGGTAATGTCTTTTCAATCAAGGATTCAATTTTTTGGTACAGCTCAACGTCGTACCTGAAAAGTAAGAAAGGATAATTTAAAACAAATGGAATCTAGAGCATAAAAGAATTATTGTAAGGTACACAAATTACGTAAAACACACACTAGAATTAACACCAATTGTTAGTTTTTCTGAAATAGCCCAACTAAACTTTTTTTAATCTTCTATGACAATCCTAACATCCACTTTTTGAGAAAACACTCCAATCATTAAACTAAAATTACAGTAAAACGCTGATTACTAAAACTGCAATCATACAAATTTCTGCTTTAATTCAGCTGTCAAATATTTCTTGGATTTTTTTGGTTCTGCATTTTTCATTTTTAAAACTACCAAAAAATATTCTGAACTTTAACTTGCAAACACCAAGAAAAAAATCCATCAACATACCCCTATATATTTCATTGCACCTCCTCATTTGAAAAGAGAATCATTGTAATGCTCAAGGTATGGTATGGTAAGAGTTTAATGGCACAAAACCCTCATTGGTAATGCTCAAGGTCAGGGATTCAAATTTAACAATTAGACCTACATGATTTGTTTAAACAATTTCCGTTTACACGAGTTTGTCTTATTGACCACATTCATTAATCAAATAATCAGGACAGTTTTCTCATTGTACCCCAAAGGGAAAATCATTTTGACATAGTTAGGATACACATAAACTTTTGATTCTCATAATAGTTCAGAACTTATAATGGAAGGAGCACCTAAACCCATACACAGGAACTTGGTTCAAAAGAAGCCAGCCCCAAACTATAATTTTCAAATGCAATTTCAATTTTCAAACCATATTGGGAGGAGTTGGTAAATATTAGGGGAAAGGGAAATTAGGTTCGAGGAAAGTTATAACTTCTTTCCGGCCCAACTTAATATTTCTAAACACTGCAAAAAAAAAAGTTAGTACAAGACTATCATAAATGGTGATGGACATTTCTACTTACTGTGTGACAAATGTAATGGACTTTCCTCCCCTTCCTGCACGAGCTGTCCTGCCCACTCGGTGAACATAGTCTTTGGGATTAGACGGAATATCCAAATTGATCACAACGTCTACATGGGGAATATCCAAACCCCTGTGAAGGTAAAATAAGCACAATTAACATTTAGATTTAGACAAACAGGTAAAAGACATTAACAGGGTTCCCACTCAATTTCAGAAATAAAATTCCCTGACTTTTCCCGGCTATTTACAGCATTTTTCAGATATTTCTTGCTCTTATGAACATATATTTCCGATAAAGGGTCTATTTTTTTCCCACTTTCTAAAGCCAAAATTGACGCCCAAACATTAAAAATTGTTCATTTTCCAGGTATTCTGTATGATTTTCCAGGTTTTTAGCCAAAATGAGCAATTTTCCCTGACTTTTCCAGGTTTTCAGGTATTCCCTGACCAGTGGGAACCCTGTCAATGGCAGTCTCGGGCAGTATAGGATTGAAAGGGTTAAACTGTTCTTGGATGGAAAAGTCTTGATAACATTTTCTCTTGTTATTAGGAAAAAACAAAACAAGGCTTTTTCTGATGAAAAGTAGAATTATTTTATAGCACATTCAAAGTGAAAGGTTAGATCTAAGTAGGTTTTTTTTTTACTTGTTTTTATTTAATCACAGTAAAATAAGAGTAAATCATCATAAAGAAAATAATAGGGATGGATAAAAAGAGCTCGAACTTACCTGCTAGCAACATCAGTAGCAATTAGTATGGATCTAGTTTTGGATTTGAACTTGGCTAGTGAACCCAGTCTTTTGGCCTACACAAAATTTAAGACATAAAATTATGATTAAGTTTATAAAGATGCTAAGTAAATTTATTTGTTTGAAAATAGTTGCCTAAATTACATAATATAAAGAAAACTTCTTGTAAGTAGAATTGAAAAAAGAGCAACTTTTAACATCACACAAATATCCAAGAAGGAAAAAACAATGCAGAGCCCAAACACTGATGAAGTAGAGGCCATTAATTTGCTTGTAACTGACATATTTCTATTTGATATAGGTTTGATTTTTTATGCACTGGTTAAAATAATAATAGAAATATAGACCTAAGCTAATTCAAAATGTTAGTTTCAATGTTCTTAAAGCCACAGTTCTAAAATATAATCAAGTCAAGCCAATAAAGCAAAATATTTTTAAGCATCCATGAAATGAAATAATTTTTTATGCACTGTTCAAAACTGCATAACAACCCAGGTTAAAATAATAATAGAAATATAGACGTAATAACTGATAGTTTGGCAAGGAACTAACTAACTGAATGTTAGCTTGGCAAGGTTCAATCTTCTTAATGCCACAGTTCTAAAATATAACCAAGCCAACAAAGCAAAATATTTAAGCATCCAGGAAATGAAATAATGTAATTATTGCCAATACAACTCTACAAATAATCAAAATAATGTTCTTTTTTCTCATACCTGACTGAGTTTACCATGCAATGGAATAGCAGTAAATCCTAGATTTCTTAAGAGGAAAGCTGTTCTTTGAGTGTTGGCACATGTAGCACAAAACACCATTATTGAATCTCCAGGTAACTCATTCAAAATGTGAACTAAGTACACATCCTAGAAAAATTAGTTATAGATGAGTGATATTGATGTAATCAACAAAATGCTTGCAGATTTATAAAACTGTTTTAACAATAGACTAGTTTTAAATTAGGAAAAGTAGTTTCCACAACATGAATGAAAATACAGGGCAAATTAATAAGGCCATGTAATTATAAGCAGCAATAATTAAATAATAGTTGGTAATGCAAACAATTTCAGTATCTCACTTGAATAAAAGAAAGCTAGTAAACTAAAACTTTTGCTTCTTTTATATTTTTCCTCATGAAAAATAATTACTATAAATGAAAAAATTTTCTAGGCATATGTTGATCACACTTGAAAATTTAGCAAGAGAAGAAAAAGTACTATAGTTTTAAAGTTATTAAAGCTATGATATGCAATGGTATAATGAGTACATACACAAATCACAAATAATAATTACTTTTAAAAATTAGAAAAGACAAAAAAATCATATTAATAAGCTCATTTTAATTATTTTATTGATAGATTATAAACCTTTTAAGTAAATGAAAAAATTATACCTTATGCTTTAATGGAATAAATAAGTAATATTGTTGGAGTTTTTCAACAGTTTGGTACTTAGTGGATACTTCAACTTTTACAGGGTCATTCAAAGATGCTCTCTGCAGCTTTTGAACCTATTAAGACAAATTATTATCAAACTATTTCATTTACAATGAGATAAAATCAATTTTTAATTTAATTTGATCACAAGAAAGCACAATTTATAATATTCTTATACTTTGGAAACAGAGAAGCCATTTAAGAAACCGACCTTATTTAAAAACTTTTCAAGGATTAAAAAGGATAAAATATATTAAAAATCAATCACAGCAAAAATTAGAACATAGCAAACATTTCTCAAGCAATTAAAAAAGTGCCTCCAGAGTAAACTAACAACTTTTTAAAAAGAAAAAGTTTGCCTTTTAGCTGAATAATCAATTATAATTCGGTTATCTAAGTTTCCGCATTAACCAAACCACCAAATTTTTCTAGGATCCTGTTATTTTTAGTAAAAATGAAGAAGCATTGCTACCAAAAAATCTAAAGTAACATAAAACAAAACACACTTATGGATTTATTAAAGTAAATTTATTTTAACAACATGAATTGCATGTGGAACATCTTGATGTAACTTTTTTATAAGTTGAAATATACATTTATACTCCTATGCTTGCTATTAGTATTTAAAACTTCCACTTTAGCTGAGTTTTTTGGTTATAAATCTGAGTTAGGCTTGGTCCATTTTATCTCAGATAATCTAATGTACAGAGTAATTCTTGGTTATGTAAAGATTTAAAGTATTCACTTAAAGGTTTTTAAAAACCTATAATGCCCAAATTTTATACAAAACATTTTTAAACAACAAGGAATGCTTTAAAAAAATAAAGATAAGCTATTTATGTTATCTTTTATGTTTTTTAGAAAAAGATAAAATCACCAGAGTGGACATTTACTGAATTCATAGTTTACCTTCTGAGTCATAGTTGCAGAGTAGAGATAAGTGTTTCTCTCACGAGGAATTGCTTTCAGGATTTTATCTACTTCTTGTTCGAAATCCATATCAAGAATTCTATCAGCTTCATCCATAATCTAAAATAAATAACAATAATAATAATTTATTAACAAAAAAAGAAAGCAATACAAAAACAAATATTGTTCACTAAGGGGCCCTAACCCTTCCAAGTGAAACATAAAATTAACTATTTTAATTAATATTTATAAATGAAACAAGGAAAAAAAATACAAAACTTTGGAGACAAAAACAGTCATACGAAAAAAAAACCAAGGAAACATACATTCACAAAAAAATACAAATAGCTAAAGATTAAAAATATTTGGCAAAACACAGAGCATAAAAGACAGTCAATATCAGTGGCACTCAATCAATTTCATTAATTTTAAATTATTAATTGATTAATTATTAATTTAAATCCAATCAATGTCTTAGCTTTATACAATTCAGAAACTTTATAAATGGATAATTAAGTATAAATAACTTTGTACAATGCTTACCAAAAACTTCAAGGCTCTCAAGCTGAACCCTTTAGAATTTTCAAGATGATCAACCAGACGGCCAGGAGTTGCTAAATTAAAAATGCTATTTAACTTTTTGGGAAAGATATCACATGAGCATAGTTCATTGAATTTCATAAATTTCAAAAGTTCATCATTGAATTCATTTGATGAATAAACAAAAATTAATTAAATAATAAAGTAGACATGCAGTGGTAATTTTTTAGTAAGTAAAAGGAAAATTGATTTTTAATAAACTGCAAATATTTTAATAAACTATTTTTAGCACAAAAATGAAACTTGCTACAACTTAATTTCTTCTTGCTGAAAATTAAAGGGTACTGATTCAATATATCTGGACACATAATAATGTGAATGGATTCTAAAACTTTAAAAGTCCACTTAAATTTTGATAGAACAGTTTTGACACTGTTATTCTGAATTTCTTAAAAACAAATTCCTGGAGAGAACTTAACTTACCAATTATAATGTGAGGTTTTTTGGATAATGCTACACTTTGAGTGGTCATGTCAATACCTCCAACAATAACAGCTGAAAAAAAGATAAAATTTGATCATTAATTTGAAGATCAAGATATTTCAAAAGAAATAATTTAACTATCAAAACAGTGATATTATGAAAAGGAAGTATGTACATATAATGTTAAGAAAAACAAAACTACTTAAACTTTTAGCTTATTATTGATTGCTGCATATTTATAATAAGTATACTGAGTGATGCTGATCATATTTAAACTAACTCCAAAAACCTAACAAGAACTGATAAGATTAAGATAAGAATAAATTGAAACTCTAAATGAGTAATTTTGAAGGGGAAAAGGTTTAATTACTACCAACAGATGGTGTAAAATAGTTCAAAAGGAATTACCAATTGATGTAGCTATTTCTACATACAGAATAATTTCTTTCAACTGACACATTCCAGATACTGAAAGAAGAGACTCCAAGTCCAAACTTAACTTTTTCACATGCACTTTATTTCCCTCTTCTTCCGTACAAACCCAGATGAAGTTCCAGGTTATTCTGATTGATGATTCTTGTTTTTACAGATTTTTAAAAATATCAGCTCAGTTTTGATCATCTAGCATTTAACATTAAAGTTTGTCTCTGCCAACCAAATTGAAACCATTTCTCTTTTTTTTATGATTTATTTTTAATACTTTAATTAGGTAAGTTTTTATTGATTGAATCTGTGTTAAAACTGTAAGAGGTATTTAATTTACTATTGTTATGTTGAACTGAAATTGAAACAAGCTGCTTATGTAGCAAGAGATATAAGGTTCAGCAAAGTTGAGTCCACTGAATGGGTGATAAAGCTTCTCACCTGTTTTCACTCCCATCACAGCACCTAAGGCTTCAAATTGCTCAGCAATCTGGAAAGCAAGTTCACGTGTTGGGGTGAGGACCAGGGCAAAGAACCTCTGAGGAGTTTTCAGCAAAGCTTGTAACACAGGAATGGCAAATGCCCCAGTTTTACCAGATCCAGTTTCAGCCAAACCAATGATATCTCTGCCTGCAATTAATAATTTCGAATAAAAAATAAATCATTGCATTTACTTAAACTTATCTTTGAAATAGATTGGTGATAATTAATGGAACATATAACAGAATTGAACCTGAGAAAAATATGTTTTATCTGATGATTCCCCAGTTGTTTTCCCAGAAGAAGGTTTTGACCTTCATCACAATAAACCATTCATCAATTTACCTATTTTGTGGAACTTAAGCTAAATTCTTCATGGAGGAATTAATTTACATATGAAAATGTAGCCAAATTTTATTTTTTAAGTAACACACTTTTATAACAATAATTATTGATGCCAAAATTAATGTTTCAATTACTATCTAGTATACATAGAAATAAGAAAACAAGAGTAATAAATAAAGGACATTCCAGTTAAAAAAGCTTGTAAACAAACAACCTTTACTCCTGTGTAAAAATGTTACAACCAAAATCAATCTGAACCGAAGCTGTAAGTAAATGCCAGAAGACAGTTAGCCAATAGGTACTGTCAGGCAAATTACGCAAAAAAAAAGCCAAATTTTGACACATATTTGGTGAGTGTCTTTCATGGTTACCCGTTGCCAAGTATGTGTTATTTCACAGCGTATAGATCAGTTGGTTGATAGTTCTGGACATGGAAGACCTTTACTAAAGCTGTGCTGGGATTTTCAGGTAGTCACACCAGCACTATTTATAGTCAAATTTTAATTTTGAAAAGGGTATCTAGATACCAAGGCCTATCCATAGCTGGAGTGGTTTAATTTGAATGAAAAATTGGGAAACTTTCAACCATAGTGGATTTGGCACAGCTTCGATAAGAGTGCTCTAGCTGTCATGTTTACCCACAGCTCAAATGATGACAACTCTTAAGCATGTTGCTGTAAGAGCTGTGGGTAAACATGGTGGCTGGAGGACTTTTATTGAAGCTGTGCCATGGATTTACACAAACCAGTTCAATTTTGTTAACTGTCCTGCCAAGCATTGACACCCTATTTTGGATGCCAAAATTAAGAAATATTGCTAAAAATTGCAAACTGATCAATTAAAATATACAGCTATATCAATGACAACCATAAAAATTTGACAATAGTGTGTATTTGGACTTTGGTAGGCAAGAAATTAATGCAAAATCCCTATGATTGTGAGCTTAGTTCTTTAACAACTGAACTATTAGTTACTATTTACCATAACTTTATAAATATTTTACCTTGCAAAGCAACTGGGATTGCCTCTCTTTGAATGAGAGTTGGAGCTTTCCATTTCAATTTTTCACACTCTTCACATATAACATCAACAACACCCTAAAAGATTATAAAACTTTAATAAATATCAAAGATATGATAAATATAATAAAAAAATTGGCCACAAAATGAAAACCAAGCAAAAAATAACTTTGATTTCACTTCTTACAATTAGCATTAGGTACTATGTATGTGATTTTAAAAAGGCTTCAATTTAATTTAGTAGTTAAACCTATACATTCAAATATTTTAGAGCTTGAAATCTGATTAAAGAGAAATTAGACTGACCATCATTGAATACTTCAGGTAACATTTAGCATAAAACACTTGCACTTAGAATAAATCTTGAAGCCGCTGTGTAAGTAGTAAACAATTTGAAGGGGATATACTATAACAAAGATCTTCTCAAAATTTTTTAAGCATGTATGTAGATTAAAAGAGGGCACTTTAAAGAAATATAGAGTTTACTATTGACCTAAACATTTCTAATGTTGTTGTCGTGTTCATGTAACACTTAGTAAAAATAAATGTATGGTAATTTAAAACTTACTAATGACTTGAATGTAACCTCTTCAGCCTCAGTGGTTTCAACGTCATTTTCTTCATTGGAATCCATAACGATATTAATAATAATAACACTTCTATCTTCAAAAAATTCCAAAATATAAAAATGCCATGCGGGGTTAAGAATCAAATCAAAACAATAAATAGTGGCTTCTTGTTGCCACAAAGAGAAACTATTTATTCTCGATTTTCTCTCTTCACTTCTCTTCTCTATCACCTCTTTTTTTTTTTTTTTTTTTTTTCGAAATTTTTAAAACTACTAACTATTTACTTCTTTTTAAACTAAATTTAAGATATTTTTTAAGTTTGCATGTTTTTAAGATCTTTTAGTAAGTTATGGAATTTCAGCTCATTTTGACAGATTTAACAGATTACCGGCACCGCCGGCACCGGACGAAAGTCACGCGCGAAATATCAGCTGTTTCAAGTTAACTGACTCCTTATCTTAGTTTAAAAACAAGTAAACAACCCAGATCCACCAAACAAATCCGTAAACAAGTTTGACATTTTAAGTAATCATTCGGACATCATGAGATCTTTATTGGTTTTCTTTGTTGTGACTTGTTTTATAACTTCTGTAAAATGTTTATATCCTAGAGAATCTCTTACAAGAGAAGTAAAACATCTAAATGGAGTATGGAATTTTAGAATATGTCCTCAACATTATCAAAATATTGGTTTTGAAAATGAATGGTTCAAAAGCCCGTTACAGGAAGTATGTCTCACTTTTTTCCCTGTCTGATCAGTTATCAACCTTGCTTATATTTTTTAAAGCTGTTTCCTACTGCACAACTTTACTTTTTAAGTTTAAAAGTTAAACTTTAAAAATAATCTAAAGTTCTTATAACTCTCATTTTGTTGTTTTGACAGCATTATGAGTTATGGTTCTTTCGGACATCGGACCGACAACCATTGAGATCTAATTGTTAATATTATTGTAATTAGATCCTAAAATAATAGTAATTAGTATAATATTGTTAGAGATCTAATAGTACGATTATATCTATACTGACAACACTTAATCATGTTGTCGGAGCTGTGGTTAACGGCAAGCACAGACCTTTTCTAAAGCTGTTCCGTATTTTATAGTTGACATGTGTAGAAAACAGTTTGAGAAGGTTTAATGAACTAAAACACAATTTTGAATTGTACTATGCCCAATAGTGCCCTCCTCTTGGAGCCAGGCTGGATCTGCACCTACAACTGCATCCATGAGAAGGTTATAAAAAAAGGACTAAAAGAGAAGTGTTAAAGAGTTTCTCCTTTCCATGATGCCACAATGTTCATTACACAGTTTGGTGACTACATATTAGTAGTTTTGTTATTAATAATCTTAATTCCTTTTTAGACTGGTGATGTGATCCCTATGCCTGTTCCATCTAGTTTCAATGACATCACACAGAACAAAACCATCAGGGATTACCTCGGCTGGTCTTGGTATGACAAACAGTTCTTTGTGCCTCAAAGATGGAAACAGGATTTTAGGGTCCTCTTAAGGTTTGGAAGTGCCCACTATAACACGGTTGTTGTAAGTATCATGCCTTATGGTTTGTCAGGCAAATTTTTTGGAAAATGCCTAACAAACCTTTTCTGCCATTTGGTTGTGTAAAATTCTAATATTTGACTTTTTATTCAAACAAAGGTGGTAAAATACTTTCTTTTGTATAATATAATTTTTCTGCACATGTATATCTTGTTTTTCTTTTAAAATTTTAAAGTGAAATTATCTGCCATGTTTAAAAAAACAATTAAAATACTTCCTAAATGTTAATGAATACAGTTCTGCAGTCTTGTTTGTAGAAAAGAAAATCTAACACCTTTCAATTTTTAGTTAGTTTGTTGAGTTATTTATACCCTCTCATGGTATATCCCTTTTTTTTAAAAAAAAAAAAGTTGTATACTTTATTTCCTTTTTAGATCATACATATTACTCCATTCAATGTTTTCTTCTATAACAATTGAATGAATGTCAATGTTTAGTTGCATTAATAAGGTTTAATTATTTATACTACTATGGAGTCAACAACAAACAACTTTTATTTGAATCAACGAACTGTGATCCCTGATCTGACTTTGTCAGATCTGAAGGATTAGGAAGAAAAATAGAAGTGATTGAGAGTTTCATCATAATTTAAAAAAAAACTAAATGAAAAAATTTCTGACTTACCACTTCTCTGGAGCCAATGCATTACATTACTATCCAACTTAATTTGTATCTCTGTAGTCCAATTTTTACTGTTCCCTTTCTTTTGACACCATCTATAATATATCAAAAATGTTTTCTAAGATTGTATTTTGTTTCAGTACTTAAATGGTAACAATGTTTTGAACCACACTGGAGGTCATTTGCCTTTTGAAGCAGATGTGACTCAGTACCTCAACTTCTCTGCTGTAAATTTAGTTTCTGTTGCTCTCAATAACACACTCAGCAATATAACCATACCTCAAGGCAGCAAGACATTCAAAAATGCCAATGCTGGGTATGTAGTAACAACAAGTACCCATGTTATTGTTTGATTGAAATACTTCTCAGTGACAAAGCATTTTTTAATATAAAGATTACCTAGACTAGAAAGGATTTTTTAGAAAAAATCATTAAAATGTATATTAGGAAGGTATCCACAATCCTTATTTAGGGATTTTTATGTCTCGATTACAATTCAAGCTGCTTATGGATATAATCCCAAAGCAAAATATATTTTACTTAGCAACCTCAATTATTAAAGTTCGTAAATTTTGTTCAATAACGTAAAACACTACTTAAACAATTAACTAAAAACTTCCTATGCCGTGCTAATGAGTCCCAACAAGGACAAAACCGGTCCATGGCTGGAGGTGATGCTTGAGAGTCGGAGTTTACAGTTATTGTCCGCTAACCAAGCAACTTGGTGAAATACTCCCCCTTTATCAATGCCTTTTGGAAATTAAATCTGTTCTAGGAATGCCAATGCCATTCCAGCAGATGAGTGGAGGACTAATCAATGGTCGCCACTTTTTCCATTATAGTCGGCTAGACTACTTCTTGCTCTCTACTCTCTTGCGTTACCTTCCTATGCCGTGCTGATGAGTCCTAACAAGGACAAAACCAGTCCATGGCTGGAGGCGATGCTTGAGAATCGGAGTTTTCACTTATTGTCCGCTAACCAAGCGATATTGGGGAAATACTCCCCCTTTAATAACTATTTGCTTTATGTGATGAATAAATTTATGGTTAACCTTAACTGTTATTATATTATATATCAGCCAAAATTACATTGATCATTCATCTGATAATCTAGAGAACATAGTTAGATTATATTGTAAATAAATTTCTCTTTTATTTACAGACCTTACCCTCCTGGATATTTCACACAGGGCACCAACTTTGATTTTTTCAATTATGCAGGAATTCATCGCTCTGTCAGTCTTTATGCTGTACCTGAAAGTTACATTAATGATGTAGTAATTGTTACCAATTTAAAAAATGATACAGGTATATGTGAAAACAGTTTTTCTTAAAAATACTAAATTATCCTTATGGGGTTTTTTGTTGTTTTTCAACCATTTATGTGGGAATCAACAATGTGTTCAATTAAGTATGATTTAAAGTATTTAAGAATGGATAAGTTATGGTTTTCATGTTTGAGACTGCATTTAAAGTAGCAGTACTAAACTGAAAATAGTTTACTTGGTCCTAGTACCGATAGCAAAAAGTATATAATTTACTATGCCTTAGATCTCCGTTACATGCAAACTCCCTGTATTCATTGGAAATACAGTAAAATATCGTTACAACAACCGGTAAAAAAGTACTGGTTGTTTTATCATAGTGCTAATTTTATCCTTTCATTAAAACAACCTTATATTGTTGGTCCCATGAGGGGTCGCTCTTTGTTCTACTGTATAAAAAAAATCTGGATGCAGTGAAGCATTAAAAATAATGTTCTGTAATTTTCTTTTAGGTTATGTTCGTTACAGTGTGTCTACAGTTTCTGATTCTAAGCAGCCACCTGAGTGCACTGTTCATATTATTGATAAAAATGGTAACAAAGTGTCATCAGCAAATGGCTGTTCATCTACACTAACTCTGAAAAATCCCAATTTATGGTGGCCTTATCATATGAGTTCCAATCCTGGGTATATGTATAAATTACATGTAAGCACAAAAATTATATGTGTTGGTAATCATCATTCCTTTTTAATGATTGCATTTAGACTTTTTATTAAAAGCTACTAAATAGTTATATTACTACATATGATAATTAAAGGTGAACATATAATTTTCTTATATTTTAACTGGGGCATAAGGGGTAACAAAATAAATTGTAAGGCCTCCATTTTATTAAATTGTTTGAGTCACTGATTAAAATACAGTGCAGCTTAGATTTTAAAAAGCATACAAAAGTATTGAAATATTCAAAACATAGAATTAAAACAGTACAATTTTTCTTTTTATTAAAGTTACCAAAAGAAATATTCAAATTAATAATCATTCAAGTAATCTAAGTTGCAAATATGTGCAGTAAGAGAGTAAAGCTTATCTAAAAATATATTTTATTCCTGTAAAACAAAATTAATTGAAACTAGTTTGTGTAAATTTAAGTCTCATTTTTCTCTAAAAATAGTTTATGAATTTTTGGTATATATTCAATTAAAATACTTTTCAGATTCAAATGAAAATGAATGACTTATATGATGAATATTTTGAACCTTTTGGAATCCGTACTGTGAAAGTAACAGACTCAGAGTTTCTCATTAATGGGAAGCCATTTTACTTCATGGGTTTTGGGAAGCATGAAGATTCAAATGTAAGTATTTGTTTAAAATTGTTTTAATTTTTTTGGCTTTTCTATATTTTTATGTAAGTTATTATTTTAAATTTATAAGTGATGTAATTTGTAATCAATTTGTTGTTAAATCCATTGTTGCTACTCTTAAATTAAAATAGCATTAAGTGTGAAATTAATACTAAAAAACTAAATAGTTTTTTTTTTCACAAACTATGCATTTAATTGCATTGAGGTGTTTGCAGCAACAATGAGCTAACCCTAATGTAAAGCTGTTTCTGCCTTATTTTGCTAATATTTTGAACTCTCACAGTATTGCAGTTTTAAAATCTTTCTAATTGGTATCTATTTGTTGATTTACCTTTTCTATCTATTCTATCAAATATTTTGAATAAAAAAAGTTCTAAATTTTGTGGACAAAAATATTGATTTTAAATTATTTTAAACCTTCTTCTTTAGCAGTTGGTTCCATTAATTATTTAACTTCTCAATTGTAATGAATTTCACCCTATTAGCCCTTAACATCATAGACTGCCATTGTATCCTATAGAAAATCTGGGGTGGTTAGGGCTGCAAGGGTTAAAATAACCAGCAGGGATCACTAGACCAAAAGGGGCATCAGCAGAACTTCTTTTAGATGTCTTTATATATTTATATTGGACTCACTGAAGTTTTAAGAAAAAAGACTTAATGCACCAAACTATGATAAAAAGTGTATTTTCTTAATAAACACAAGAATTGTCCAGAGGACCTAGAACATCATGACTTACCATTTGTTTTATACACTACACTATGCATGTTTAAACTTTAAGATATTCTATCAACTAAACTAAATTTTTAAAAGAAAAACTTCCAATTTTTTTTTCTATTTTCAAAGTTCTTCCAAAGCTATCAGCAGTGGTTTACACCTTTGACACTTAGCTATCCCTCTGAAACTAACATAGGGTTTTTTTATAGATTCGTGGTAAAGGCTTAGACATGCCTTTAATACTCAAAGACTTTAACTTAATTAAGTGGACTGGTGCTAATTCTTTCCGTACTTCCCACTATCCCTATGCCGAGGAAATTATGGATCAAGCGGATGAACAAGGCATAGTTGTGATTGATGAGTGCCCTGCAGTTGGACTCAGGTTCTTTAAAGTTTCTTTCATCTAACCAGTATAAATGAATTTCATGTGTTCATCTTCTTAAAATATCCTTATAAAGTCTTAAAAATCTCAATTTTAAATACCATAAAAACCTTATTTTTAGGAATTACTCTTTAATTTTTTTTGTTTCAACTTTTAAATATTATGCAGCAAGATTGTACAAAGAATACATGAGAAAAGTTTTAACCAATCTATGGATACAAACTCAAAAAAAAGAGTTAGAATATTTTTTCTTGTTAAGACTTAAAAAACATGCATTTTGTGTTTCAATTAGCACCGCATAAAACAGTTACTTTTGAGCTTCTTAAAGTTAAAAATATTTTCATTTCCCTTTAAAACTGAGAATAGCTCTTTTTGGAATAGTTAGTTCTATACTTAAAATGTGATGGTTGTTATCTGATACATTTTTTTCTGTTTTCTTATTCAGCAACTTCAATGATGTTTTACTCAATGAACATAAAACTGTTTTGCAAGAGCTTATTGCCAGGGATAAAAACCACCCTTCAGTTGTGGCCTGGTCTGTTGCAAATGAACCTTCTTCCTCTAAAGGAGGGGCTGATAAATACTTTAGGTATTTAATTCGTTTTATTTTGTACTTAAAGCTTTATTACTGAATACATATTGCTAATTTTATAGTTACATTGTGTACAAAAATCAGTTAATATCAAGGTTTGATTTATATATATACCTTACTTTAAGTAAAGGAAATTTATCAAATAACTGATAAATCTATGGTTCCATATGATGAATGTTTATTATAAATTATTTCTCTATTGCTTGTCTTTGTAATCTAACCCACAGTAATAGTATTACAAAGTATTAATTTCTTAGTAATATTCTTTTTTGCCTTCTTAAATATATTTATGGTTAAGTACATAAAATAGTATGAACACATGAACAGTGATAACTATCTAGTACAGCCAGTAATGTTTTATGAAAAAAATGCATCATTTTTCATGTTTTCTGTCATTAAAATTATTAATTTTCACATTTCATGGAATAGTACATCCTAATATCCTACATTCTAGAAATGCATGTAAGTTAAGGATCCAGTAAGCAATTAAAAGACTATGATTAATGTACAATAAAATAAGGTGCATCAGGAAAAAATTTACAAGACAAATATATTTGTTTGACACTTGACAAATGTATAACTGTTAAAATTAATTATGCTAAAAAATGTACTTAAGCTTATTAAAAAGATTTTGTCAGGTGATGTATTGTTTTTATTCACTTCTAATTTGAATAATTACTTTCTACTTAGGCAAATTGTGTCTCATGTTAAATCTTTAGATACTACTAGGCCAGTAACAGCAGCTATAAATGCAAACTACAACACTGAAAAGCTGGTAAGCTTTTACTTAAAAACTCTTATTATTAAAATCTTGTTATTGGTGTCATCCGTAATAATTTGAATCAAATATTTATATTTAAGTTTTGTGACATCCCATGTACCTAAATTTAGTTTACTTTGGTAATAACAAAAAAAAAATTAAGATTTTTTAAGAACCATTTTTTAAAAGGTACAGAAGAAGTTTCAATAAAAAATTTAAAGAAGATTCAATTTTTTAGTATTCAAAGAAGATTGAATATTCTATCTTAAAAAAATTAGAAAGGTTTGAATGATCTGAGGTTCCCAAAACCCTCCTTTTATTTTTGTCAAAATTTAGTACTTTAAGAATTACATTTTCTTATAATTAATTTTTGAAAATTCTTTCAACTGAAAACCTTTTTTTCCTTTAGGGAAAATATTTAGATTATGTTATGTTGAATCATTATTATGGATGGTATGATGAAATTGGCTCAACCGAAATCATAACTCCTCTGTTAATTAACTACATGACCAAAGCTCATGATGTTTACAAAAAACCAATAATGATGTCTGAATATGGAGCTGACACTATTGCTGGTTTACATATGGTAGCTATTATTAGTACTTAGTTTTTTAATCAACAAAGATTTTAAAGATTTAAAAATCAAATTTAATTTCTAAAATATCAAGGTTTTTTAGCATTTCTATGAGAGATAAAAAAAAACTTGTTTAAAATTTAAAAAAAAACACTTAAAACAAAAAAATACATGCTTTTCTCAACTCTGGTAAAAATAGAATATTAAATGTACTAAGTACCAACAAATATTTTTGTTGCTTTTATATGTTAACTTAAAAAAATTATTCAATGCTTAGGATCCTCCATTTATATTTACTGAAGATTATCAAACTGAACTCATGATGATGCATCACAAAGCATTCGACAAGTTGCGCGAAAAAGGTTTCTTCATTGGAGAACATATCTGGAATTTTGCAGATTTCCTTACACTGCAACGTAAGTGTGCATTCGGTCTTACAAAGGATTCTGGGAGCAAATGTGGGCAAAGTTCTGTCACATCCCTTCTGTAGCTTTGGTCCATAGGTATCTAATACAAGAAAATGCTAATACAAGAAAAAAAAACATTTAATTCTTGATTCAGTGTGATTTATAGGGTTCATGTATAAAAAAAATGTGTTCATGATAGGCACATGTTTCACTAAGAAGTCATGAAAATAAACTATTTGTGTAAATTAAATTATTATTCATCTATATATTTATTTCTTCAAAATTACAAAGCTTCAACTTGCTGAACATTTTAGAAACAGCTTAAATTGACAATTAAATGATAATTTTGCTCAGTTTACAGCACAAAAGAGTGTGGTGGCATAGCCAGAAAATTTTTTGGGAGGGGATATAAGTCAAATTTTGTCCTTTTCTCTATGGTTAAAGAAGGGAAAAATCTTTACTTTTTGGGGGGCTCTCCCTCTGGCTATGCTACTGAAAGGGAGTATCATAATATAAATATTTCAAGTATATTGAAATAAAATCAGTGTTTGTGATATTTATTTTTTAATGGGCATTTAAGATGGCTGACAACATCTAGTATAAAAATATACTTCCCTGACTAGAACTATAGAATTCATTTATGATTTTTAAGTTGTATCTAAACCAAATCTATGCTTATATAAGAAAAGCTGGACATATGTAGTTCCATATAGAAGGCTTTATGCATAAAGCCTTTTATATGGTTTTATTCATACAAGTTGTTTGATTTCTAGTTGATTTTGGTTTGTAGTGTAAGCATTTTCAGAAACAAAACTTCAAAATGTTTAGTTTGAAACGACTCCAAACATTTATCCCTATATTTTTATGTATTTCAGAGCTTAACAGAGTTGTCGGAAACAAAAAAGGAATATTTACAAGAGATCGTCAACCAAAAGCCTCAGCAAAGTTGCTCAGATGCCGTTACCACAAGCTTGTCAATCAAACCATTGACGGGAGCATTGCTTACTGCCCAGTTTCTGACACCACTACTTATTTTATAAGTAAATGTATATTTGTTGCTTTCTATTTAATTTTTTATGCTTAAGTAGTTTCAAATTTTAGTGGAAAAAAACCCCAATCCTATACCTTAGAAAAAAAGTATACTAGAACTTTATTTTTTTATGTGTTTGTATTGTTTTTTTAATAGTGTAAATAACTGAGAATATGTGTAAAATAGAATTCATTCCATTTTACACATTAGGAAAAGCTAGTGATTTTATAAAAAAAAATAAAGGATTCATGAAACACTAAGTAAATTCATAAGACAAAAAATGCAACATATAATCATTGTTTTGTGTAATACAACTGTTTCCTGTGAGTTGTATTTTTAATATTTTTATGTTTTCAGGGTAAGAAAACTTATGGTTTTGAAGGCTATATCAATAATTTAAGAGTATACACATTTGGAATTGTGTAAGCTGCGATGAAAGAAATCTGACACATACTTTTTAAATCATGTATCCTGTGATATAAAAGCCAAAGATGTAAACTTGATTTAAATCAAAAATATTTACTATAATCAGTGCAATAAATATTTTTTTATTACTATGTTAATCTTTATTTACATTAACTTCAACACTCTTTATTTTCAAATCCATTTGGTTAAAGAAAAAAATTAAATTATGAAACTTATTACTGAAAATGCTTTAATTATTTTTGAAGTAAAAATTGTTCAATCAGTTCATTTTGTTCCATTTCCTCTTTTTTGAGGGACTCATGTTGGACTTTAAGCCTGAAAATAAGTAAAAAGATAACTAAAAGGAAAATTTCAAAATACTACCATTGCAAAACTTCAGTTTATATTTTGTATAAATTCTGAAAGGAATTAGAAATGTTAATAGCACTTTAAAGTTGTTACTAAGCAAGATATTCTATAATGTATGAAGTAATTATTTCATTAAATATTTATATCATTAGGAATGTAATTTAATTTATGCCATTTAAAGTTTGGAAACACACTATGGGTATTTAATTTTTGATTCATGGTTAACAAATTGTTTTTAACAATACAGGGTATTTCCACAAGTCTATCCAGATTCCTAGTGCAGAGTACATGGAAACTGCCCAGAGAACTGTACCTTTATAAGCCATAGTTTTTCCAAGAAAATTGTAATAAAAATGTAATAAGTCATACAGTTTGTGGAAAATAATGTTTAAAGAACTAGAATATACTTGTTTACAGACTAACATGTTGAAAATATCCACTGCACGTATCTGCACACGCCATAGAACAAAATAATAAAGTTTTTATCGAATATGTCACATTTTTCTTTTTTTTAAATGTGTCATAGAGATAGAGTTCTTTGGACAATTGTAATGTACTCAAAGTAAGAAATCTGTATTTTTGTAGAGTTTGGGTGGACTTATTGAAACACCCTGTATCCTAAGAATGTAAAGTGCATGTTCCTATTAATAAAATCCTATTTAATTCCTACAACCAGAAATGCATAGGCAACATAAAACACAAAAACTATTAATTACTTGGAAAATTGCTTTTCTAAGGAATGAAAGCTTTTAAAAATAAACTTGAAAACTATTTTTAACCTACAAGTTCAGTTTCTTTTAGATATGAATATGGATGTCATAACTTTTTCATCACACTGCAAAAGTGGGTCAGAGTTATTGAGCAACTTTATTTGGACACAAGAGAAGGGCATAGATTGTAAGGAAATCATCAAAGGGATTCCCTCTTATGAATTATACACACCTTTCAAGCTGTAGCTTTTTTTCAATAATTAGGGCTTGTAGCTGTTGCTGCTGAGCTTCTCTTTGTTTTGCAATAGATTTAAGCAAATTTCGTGATCCTATTGCCTGAAAAGGAACTTTTATACTTCAGGCTAATAACAATAAGGCATGTCAGAATAAGGATGGCTAATGCATATAAGGAAGAGTTTTTTGCTTATTCAAGATTACAAACTAATGATTTTCAGTTTGTTGTGCAATCTTGTCAAATGCAGTATTGCAACAAAGTTAAATCCTTTATTATTAAAAAAACTGACCGACAAAAAATTCTTCAATCATTTTATTCTAAATGAAGATTCCCCATAACAAGAAAGACTGATCGGAGACTTTGGTAACCTTTATATGGTTATCATACAAGTGAAATTGGTATAGTTTATCCATTGAAGCTCACGAGTTTGCATAAAAAAAATGAAAAATTAGAAAAATAAATCATGTTGATAGATTCAAAAAATGAAAAAAGTAATAAAAACATCCTATTTTCAGAATCAGCATCCAACCACCCTACTTATTAAAACATAAAAAGAAAGTTTGTTGTAAAAATTTTGAAAGCTTTTGATGCATTTCTGACATCTTTTGCCAGCTTTTAATTTTTGCTGGAATTTTTTTTTTGATTATTGGTTTTCTTTGTCTTGAAATTTATTTTGCATTTAAATATTAATAAAATTTATTTTCTTTTCAAGTACTTATTTTTTTTATTGGAAGTAATTGAACTGACCTATTTTTATGAACTTCAATATTACTCAACACTAAGTTTTTATTGTTTTGATATTTCTGTTGCTTGACCCCCTAAACTAGCTTGGCATTTTTAATGGGACTAATAATGTAATTTTACCTTTGATTTTCATCAGTTAGTTTGTAATTTTTGGGCGTATTTCTAGTCTTTGACATTAAAGCTGCTTCAGGATTTTTAGAAGGATAGATAATAGAAAAGTACCAACCCATGAGCTTCCATAGAATGAAGTGGGACCTGATTACCCAAATTCAAGATAAGTAGCAAAATCAGATAATGGAAATTCAATATTCCAGATAAGATTTCCTAGTTGGCAAGATTGACAAATTTTAGTCGAGTCGATGCTTGATAAGTCTTAAAGGGTTCAATTCCATTAACTGTCACGTCAAATATCACCAAGCTGTTTTGGACGCAAAAATTAAAGATATCACCGAAATTACAAACTAACCTATTACAATTATACAGTTTTGTCAGTTGCAACCATAAAAATTCATCAATATTTGAATATTAGGCATCCAAAATAGCTTGGTTGCATTTAATGGGACAGAAATTACAAATCATGGATATCAATGGAAATTCCATTGATATCCATGGAATCTGTATCAATATTTCCAATCCACTTGTCCAATATCAATCCACTTGTTAAAAATGTTTGATACTTCAGGATTAGCCGGGCAAGTTTAATGCTAAATTGCCTTAAATAATCAACTATCAAAATGTATCACCATTAAAAAATATCAACTAGCCGTGTTCTTTTAATTTTTGTTATACCTATGTAAATAATAAAATGTTGCCAATATAGTCCGATTAGAGAGATTTGCTCCCGGATAATCCTAAAGTACTAAAATTTTTATAATAAATTCAAAAAACCATATTTCAACTAACAGGGGTGCTTTTATTTGTTTTATACTGTTGTATTTAACTTTATTACAACAGTTTAATATATTTTTTTTAATTAATTTACTAGATTTGTAGTCATTTATTTGAAAAGTTACCAATGCATAGTTTGCTATCCATAAAGCTCTCTTTAAAGCAGGGGCATAGCCAGAAAAAGGATAGGAGGATAATCCACCTTCTAGAACTGTTTTTACCATAGAAAATGAAAAACTACCATATACCCCCTCTATTTTTATTCTGGCTATGCCATTTCTCTGAAGAGAAAGATTGTAATCTAGCCACTAGCACACCTTTAACTTTTCTTTTTCCACTTCCGATGATAAAGCATCAGATATTTCAAGAAAGCTGTCCACTACTTTTTGGAACTCTCCAATTTCTGAAAGAAATTTTGAAGGTATACTAAGGTACCTAAATACTTAAATATGAAAAATATTCAAGCCCAACAGAACAAAGGGTGTTGTTCTAATAGAATAAAGGGCACAGCTGGAATAAGAGTCCTCTATTTGGTTACTCGCGTTGTGGTCGCCAAGTTTGCGGTATATCACGATTAGTTATAGTCAGTTATAGTGTATGGTTGGCAGTATAGTTAGCGATCGCTACTCGATCGCCAAATGGAGGACTCATATTCCAGCTGATCCAAATAATTTTTAACACATGTATTTTAAAATACAGACTTAATTGATAATCTTTACATTCTTCTTTTAAAGAATTAGTTTTTTGACTTGCTTCTGGATCGAGCACTCGTATTTTATTTAAATCATCGAAATATAACCCAATTTGACGCAATGTTTCAGCAGCCATTTTACAAAATTAAAAACATAAACACCATCCCTTTTTTATTTCTCTAAAGTTGTTAGTCCGTCGTCATGGAAACGCTATTTTGTAAATAAATAAATGTGAGACGGTCACCGGCACAAGGAAATTTAAGAAATATTAATGATAATAGAAATTAAACCATTCTGTTAATAAATATTTTCACTAGCGATGGTTCAATTAATTTAATAAGCAAATTTTTTTGAGTTAATTATTAACATTTTACTTAAATTATTATTTTGAATATATTGAATATATATTTTCATTTGCTTCGTTTAGTACACATGCAACTAAACTAATTTTCCAGTTGCTTAGTAACGCAGATGTAAACAAACAAACCAACGATTCTCTCGCTCCCACTTTGGTTTGGGAAATATTTTAACAATGAATTAAAAATATATAATATTTGGGATATATTAATAAAAATGTTTTAGATACAAGTTTCTCTTTCCATCTCTGTTGTTCTTTTAATTTTGTTGAAAATGCCAAATATACTGAGAGCGAAATGTATCGTTGTGGGTAATTTGCTTTGTTCTTTGTAGTAATTTTATGCCTTGAAGAATCATTTCGTTTTTGAAAGTTATTTATTACTTTTGGTAGTTTTACCAACTACATCTATGGTTTATTTAAAAGAGGGGTTAATTCTGGGTACTTTAGGATTAATTGGGCACAAATTATGCCAATCAGACTTCAATGGCAACCTTTTTCACACATAAAAATATTAAATGCAGCACTGCTAGTTGTGATATTTTATTGTTATAGATATTTATATATTCTTAGTTTTGACAATTTATTAGAACTATAGGCACTTGTGCCCGGCTAATCCTAAAATACTTAATAATTATATTCTTCTTTTCATAATGAAATCTGGTACAATTCCGTTAGAGTCCCCGCTAAATATCGCCAATATCCAAATCGCTAAATATATCCAAATATCAACAATTTTTTCTGACTTTTATTAATAAACTGAACAGTTATTGATCTAATTAAGTAAACTAAAATTAATTCAGGAGTTTGAAATTATTTATGAATATTTCTAATTTTTGTTGCCTAAGAGAACCGGGCGATATTTAGTGGGGACTCTAACGGAATTGAACCTGAAATCTAAAGTAAACTTAGGTACTTCCCTGAAATAAATGTCTATTTATACACCACTGGTAACTTTTAGCATTCTGGATGACAGGGTAAGGGGTCATTCATTAATTACGTAAGGAGGATTTTGGCAATTTTTGACCCCCCTACCCCCATGCAAAGGTACGTAGGATTTTTCAAACCCCTCCCCCCTCTATTCTTACTTAAGATTCCATTTCGTTTTTCAAAATAATAAAATGTTAGAAAAGGATCAGTTATACTGAAACTCTCAGTTTGACGTAAATCAAAGATTTTTATATAAGTAATATTCTTGCTGTTAACTACATATTGCCATTATATTATCTCTAGTCTTTGGAATACCATTTATCAGTAATTATTAACTTGGAAAATCTTATAAAAGAATGGGTTTGACCCCCTCCCCCTCGGGTATCCCTACCCTTACGTAATTAATGAATGACCCCTAAATACAAGCAATTTAGGCCTTGGTGAAGTTTTATTTTTCCAATGCTGTTCATTGGCAAGAAACCAATTTAACTTTTACACAACCTGCTTGCCAAAATCCACTAATTATGGTACCAGGCTTGAATTCCTCGGATTACCTGATGATATCAGAAAAGTGCAATCATAACTAAGGTTAATATTTACTACTCTATAAGAATCACTAAAATTTTTAGGTAGATTCGTACTAAAGCTATAACCCTTTGAGCTATCATGCAATTGTATTTTTATCCATAGGAGATCCAGCCTCTGGGAAGTCAGCCATTGTTCACACTTTTCTTCATGATAGCGATAAATTTCAAAAGAATTATATTATGGTAAGTTTCATTGAATTAGTGCAAGTTCTGAAAAAGATTGTATACTTTTTGATTAGCCACGTTTAAATAGGAACTTTTTACTACTCACACAACCAAAATTAAAAGCTTATGTATGTGTGATGAGTTGACAAACTTTATTGCCTGAAAACCAATTGCTTATTTGGAAATCTCTTCAACACTACACCCACTTCTATTACATTCTTTCTGACACAACTTTTGGTACTTTAGGATTAGTTTTGCTACAAAGTCTGATTGGTAGGATTTGCACCCAGCTAATCCTAAGGAACACCGTAATTGTTTTTCACTATGTACTAATTATTAAGGTTGAAATTTTACCTATCTTATTTTATTCCAGACGTGTGCTATAGAAATTAATACCAAAATAGTTGCAATTCCTGATTCTATGGATGCTGTAGTATGTATATTTTTCATACTCACTGACAATTTTACCATTCCTTCACTTTTGAATTTAAATAGTATTTTCTTTGTGGAATTTCATGGTTAAAAGTAGTCAGAAAATAGCAATTAGAATTATTTCCTGAATTTCAGTATTTTTCTATTCTGAGAGAGCCTCTTGGTTTTACTTAAATTTCCTCACTAACATGCTAAAATAAAGCAACCCTGATTGTAGTCTCACAGCATTTTGTATAGTAACCCTGAAGTCAAGGACATCAGAAATATTGCCAAAAATTTTGAACTAACTTATTAGAATATACTATGATGACAACAATAAAAATTGGTAATATATTTGTTATTTGGCATCCAAAACAGCTTGCCAATTTTTAACAGCATACATAATGGAATGGAATCTATTATGCTACCTTATTGTTCAATTTTGTTGAATGACAACTGCAAGTGACAAGCAACATATGGTACCCTCAGAATGTAAAAGTACAAGTTTACTTTTTCTTTTCGCAATACAGTTTAAGTAGTCTTTCTTTTCTAAGAGAAACAACCGTACGTTGCTTAAATTATGATTTCAATGTACCAATTACTAAATTTTTTTCATCAGGAACTGGTGCTTTTTGATTGTGCTGGAAAGGATACATATTTGGATTATCAAACCCAGATGGTGAGATAATTTTATTTGACTCTTCTTCCAAGTTTAAGCATTAAAGTTTATTTATTTCAATATTGGACAGATTGTGAGGATGATGATAAAGATGATGAAAATAAATATCCCTTGTTTGGTGTTGTCTGGTCAGGGTCAACTTTTAAGCTGTAAAATGCAAGAGTACAAATTTTCAGCTACTTAGATTCTATGTAGAGCTCATTGCAGAAGTTTTTTACCTGTTAAAATTTAGCTTTTTAACTATTTTTCTTGAGTTTCTAATCTTTTATATAAGAAATATAAGTAAAAACTTTCCTTTTATCTTCAGAATGTCCAACTAAAAAAACTAATAAGGGTATAAAAAATGTTGCACAAAACTCAAAAAATTGTTCTGTCAATTTTACATTTAGGAATAAAAGATACATAATCACATGGACAACACATTTCAATTAAAAGCTAAAGCTACTACAATTAACAAGTTCTTAAAATGGTATAAGTTAAATATATATTTTTCATTATAGTGGCATCATCCCTCTCTAGTTTGTGTGGTGTTTGACTTAACTGATGAAAATTCATTTAACAATTGTTCAAAATGGTTGGACATTGTTAGAAATACTGGTCGTTATTTGACTGTTCCAGGTACGTTTAATTCATACAGGTGTTTTAAACCTTACTTTTTATTCCTTAACCTATATATCTTGGCTTGTTCATTGTCAGCTTGACTAATTATTGTCAAACTTTGTTTCAAATTTTTAAATACCAATTTAATTACTAAATAAATAATTTTACCATGATTTAATTTTTTAGGAGTTTTAATTGGAGCAAAAGCTGATCTCAAAGAAAGACAGGTCATTAAACCAGGTGTGGCTCAAGACTATGCTAGAAAAAATAACCTTCAATATTTTGAATGTTCTGCAGTAAGCTATTTTTTACTTTATTTAGTGAATTAGTTTAGATATCTTATTAAATGCAATAACTTACAAATCTAGAAATAAATATTAGTTGAAACTCTTAAACATGAATACTCACAAAGTAATTTTGAAACAAAGTAACAAACTGCTTTTAAGAAGAACTAAGTTCTTTAAAAAATCTGTGCAAACCATAACATTGTTTTATCACCTACTACAGTGAAAACTGTTACAGCAAATCAGTCTTACAATGAACCAATCAAAATGCAAGAAAACAGCTCACTTATATAACTATCTTCAAATTGAATCCAAACATTGGAAATTTTCTTTGTTATTTTGCTACCCAAAAACTATTTTTGTCACATATAAATTAAAAGGGAATTAATCAAATCATCTTAGCAAATTTCCCAATTTTGAATAATCAGTTCTAGTTTTCACTCAGAGTTCATTTTCTTATAGTTTTGGAACAATTAAGTTAAAGAACTTCTACCATTGAAATATAATTACACACTTAAAAGGACAAAGTTTTGGAACAATTAAGTTTGCAAAAAAACGTGCACTGTTGTAATATAATTATACTCTTTGCAAAGTTCATTATAATTTTTCTTTCAAAGATTAATTTTTAGACCTTGTTTATTTTTTTTTAATCAGTTACCAAATCCTCTTACTGCATACTAAACTTGATATCATTTACCAGAAAGAAAACATTGGAGTTGAAGAACCTTTCTTTTACCTTGCAAATGAATGGCACAAAATGTACTCCGAGAAGACAGAATATTTTAAGACTATTTCATAAAAGTACTCTGTTTAATACTACTAGTCATCAATGATTCACTAAAACACATTTTGGAATTATATATATTTGAAAATAAAGTTTATTGTTTTACTTTTTACACTGATCTTATTGTTAAGGTTTTTATTTTTTAAAGAAAATGCATTCATAATGTTGAGTAATCATAATGTAAATACTAGAGATATTTAGGAGACCTGTGTGAAATATTTCCCACCTCATTTATGGGATAAAATGAAAAAAAAAAAAAAAAAAAAACAGGAAGAATTAAACTTATTAAGTACAAGTTAATCATTTTCTTTTAAAATTTTGGAAAATATGTTAAGATTTAAAAGTAATGGTTGAAAGTAAAATTTAATATTCATACTTGGAAAAAGTTTTTGTACATATCTAGACATGCACATTGTAAGTTAAGTACTTGTTGCATTTGATTCTAAAATTATATGCAATATCAATATCATTTATCTAAGAAACTTTTTATAAGTTTAAATTTTAAGGGCTCACTGCCATTAATTATTTCAAACTTGAGTGCATAGAAATTTTACTTTTTTTTTGTGATAATCTGTATGCAATCATAAACTGATAAACTCATTCAACTAACACTTTTATATTTCATTCAGTTCAATTTTATATTACAGTAACTTTTTGCATGGACCTAAAATTATCCTAGATATTAGAACTTCCAGATTTTGAGTCAACTGGAAAAAAAATGCCAAGCTGTTTTCTAAGCAGCTGCATCCTTATTGTAACAAAAATACATGCTTCTACCAAGTATCTTTTCCTGTTCTTGAGTAAGTCTCTACTAAGTCTACACAATCCCAACCTAATCATATATGCTAAAATGACACCATTACTTCCTTTGCAGTTGTCAGAACATTCACAATGCTAAAATAAAAACTATACACAAAAACTCTTGGTATACACAGTGTATAGTTTTGACAGAACTAGTTATTTATTTTCCTTTTTTTTTTTTTTTTACAAAAAAAGAAATATTCTGATTCATAATTACTCAATTTTAGCAGCTTCATATTTTTGAATTTTAAAAAATGTCATGTAAAAGCTCACTTTTAGGTCTGTTGCTATGACAATTGGCCAAGGTAAACTTTAAGTTGTATTTGGATGGGTATGGGTCATTTATATCACACAATATAAGAGCTCATAAACAAGTAGATATGATATCAGAAACACACATTAATCTTCATACATAAAAGGATTCATTCATAGAAAAAGTAATTTTTATCCTTCATCTTTTACAATAGACATGAACATATTCACCAGTTCTACTTTCAGGGAAGTGGGAATGAAATGCTTTGAAACACAGCCTATAGTTTCGCTTCAATAGTTCAGAAATGCTGTTGTACAATGAATCATACATAACTAGATGAGAAGGATTGTCTTTCAAAAGTTTTTCGGAATTCATATATGTCTTGGGATTCTTGAAAAAAAGATCTGCCTGATCTAGGTAACCAGGATCTCCATTGAAGTTTGGCAAACAAGTTAGGAAGTTCATGGATATATTTTGATGAATGTAGCTGAAAAGATGTGGGTTTATTAAAAAAAATAATGAATACAAATGAACACAAACATACTGCCCAAAGGGAATGCCTTGAACATTATAATCCAAACAGAATTTCAAAAATCTGTATCTACTGTGCTGAGGCAGGTATACAACAAATTCCAATAATCCAAATTTATGGGGATAAGGCCTACTGATTGAATAAAAATGGAAAAAGGGGATTTTTTGTTGTTGTAAAAACACACATTGTACATAATATAGTTATAGTACTAAAAACAATGCTGTTAATAATTCCTACAGTGCAGTATGTACTGAAGTTAAATATTTGACAAAATGTACAATAATTGATTTAAGGACCGATTTTTTTCCTCAACTACATTAATTAGGATTGCTAGTAATTCAAACAGCTGGAGTTGAGATGACTGAAGTTCTATTGTATTACACGTTTAAAGCATTCATATTTTACAATGCTGTTTACTTTCAACAATACAGTTACAATAAAAAATTAAAGAAACATTTTCAAACAATATCAGAATGGTACCAACCTATAATATGGTGTGGAATGGCAAGGCATGAGAAAAAGGACTCTCGAATCACTATCTACAACTTTGGACAGGAAAAGTGAGGCTTGGACAGCTCCTCTTTGATGAACAAGGCCCATATAGAATACCATGGGGATCTGCGTGATGAAAATTATGCACGTTAAGAGAGTGCATATGCATGGGTGCACTCTGATTCCAGCCACAACCAAGCGTCCCTTTTGAATCTCGTTGAGAGCTAGACCGCAGATCATCAGGGCTAAAGGAAGGATGGGAAGCAGGAAACGAAACTCTTTGTGCTTCAAGACACTGCAAAAGTTTTATCAATAAATTAACAATGGCATCAGCTGTAAGGAATCTATTACTATTTAATGGAAATATATATTTCCATTAAATAGTAATAGATTCCTTGATTCCTACTGAGAAATTGATACAAATATTTTTTACCAAGAAAATATAGACTTCTGATAGGTCATATGTATTGTGTATCCCATAAGATAACTGTTTGAGTTTTGATATACAACAATATCATGAAATACCCCAATAACCCATCACCTTATATAATTTATAGCAACAATCTGCAAGCACCACATATGTTCCAAAGGTTGGATGAATATTGAAAAAAGACTGAAGTTCTATTAAAGCCTAAATCCATATTGTTAAAAAATTAAATTTTAAAAGCATGGATAAAATAGGCAAAATTATAAATTTGAACTGTAAATACAAACAAAATGTTTTGCATTGAATACATAATAAACTTTCCAATAATCATTTTTCTTGACATTACTTTTTTGGTCCCATGCACCTATATTTTACTTGCAATAAGCCATTAAAAATTTACCTCATGCAGCATGTTAATTTTTTTATCTACTATTGTTTATAGAAAATTGCCAGGAATTACATTAATTAGAAAACAATTATTAACATTATTAAATATTAATATTATATATATAATATATATATATATATTATTATATATTAATATTATTAACATTATTAAACAATTATAACAGTTTTAGTTAACATTTAAAAATATAAACAGAATTTTCAGGAAACTCTAAAACCAAAGCATTTTTGCTTACCTAAAGGATAGCATAATCCAAACTATTTGAAGCAAAAATGGCCTCGACTGTTTTAAGGTAGTGCCTAAGATGAAGGGGATGATCTGCATTCCTAGAACAGCAGGAAGACCAGCATAAAAATACCAGAGGAATGGATGCTCTCCATAAAATGATCCAACGTCATGAGTCCAGTTGAACTCGTAAAATTTGTACGGAGTGAATACCCAGTTTCCATAAAACCATCTATCACAGAGCAGAAGAACAGCCAAGTTGATAGACCTGGGAATAGTACAAAGCCTTATTACATGCACTTATAAACTACCCAACACTCAACAAAAATACTAACAATTTGATCTAAAACATCAAAAAATGTTATATTTTTAGAATAAACATAAACTAAACCAGGGATGGCCAAATTGTGCCATGCCTACCACAGTGTGGCATTGCGGAGTTATAACAGTGACATACTAGAACAATGAATTATATTGAAAAATAATAAATATAAATATAATGAATTTTGAAAACTCCTATCTGCAATACAAGCAGTTTTTCTAATTTACACGATTTGGCAGTCGGATAGTGTTGTAGGTCTGGATGTTAGTGAATATGAACAGTGTAATTTCTATTATGAACATAAAATAAAAATACTGTTCAAGATTAATTTATATGTACACAGACAACCTAATTTTGATTTTGTTACCACCTTTAATAAGTAGTCTTAATATAGATGACTAGATAAACAATTATTAAATGATGAGTAATTGAAACTTAAAACTGGTTACAACTTCAAAAGCTACATTTAGCAAGTAGTATACTGACAGTAAAATTATTTAGTATTTAATTTTCAATTGTGTTCATTTTAATTATACTAGATTTCATAAAGAAATGTGTGAAAGTTTTTGTATATTTGGAAAATTAGCAGTGGCACTCATAAATATTCTTCCCCAAAATAATGACACTCTTACCAAAAAGGTTAGCCACCTCTGAACTAAACTATTGGTTATGTTATAATTTTGGAAGAAATGCAATAGAGTGGTTTTATTTGTACTGCATTATTCATTATTTTATTTAATATGTTCATAGATCAATATCCCTTTTAGCAATTTAAAGAAGAATGCAATAAAATAGTAGGAGAATTGTAATTTAAAGCTTTAAATGTATGTATTAAATAATGAAAGTCATCTCTGAATACATAATTACTATTTGCAGCAATCTGTTTTAAAATAAAAATTCTGCATTTCCATACAGTACCCAATTAACACAGTTTTCTTGAATAAATAGAAGAAATTTTCTCTGTGCAAATGGTACAAAAATAAAGGAACCCAAAACACAATAGCTGTTGGTCTCATCAAAACACTGGCTCCAGCAAACCACAAGTAATTGCATGATGAGCTAAAACAGAATTACAGACTTATAAAGCTTATTATTATTATTAAAATTCTTAAAAGCAATGAAAAACCATCAAATTTATTTCCTTTTAATTTAAGTATAAGACTAAATTGCAAATCAAAACATGTGACTATTAAAGGTCATTTAAAATTTGTGTTATGCATAGTTATTGTAATCCCAACAATTTGGAAACAGTTTATAACATTTGTATTGTATTGTAATACCAGCACTGAGGAGTGAAACAGCCTAAGAGAAATTACACTACATACTATGCTTATTTTATTCCTGATAAGGTTAAAATGGACCAAAAATTACATGTTACAGGGGATAAGTATTACCAAAATATTATTTTAAGTATGCCTTTTTCCTAAATTAAGATGTACAATAATTATTTATTTTGAACTAAATTTTGAAAGTAGGTATTATAATTTTAGCTATGAATACAATAGAGTTATTACTTAAACAGATGAGGAAATAAATAGAAACGGAATTAAAATTTTTAACCATTTCAACTTGAATTGGTTCCATGGATAGAAGTAAAGACCACATGCAGTTAATGAGGTTTCTGCCATATTGCTAATGGTTCTGGATGCACAGTAGAACATAAACCAAGATGTTAACAGACTGAAAACTATCCATCTTCCACAGGCAGGACCAAACAACTTGCAGGATAACTTATAAATGAAAAAATCTCCAATAGATGACCACACAGCTTGAAAGACTTTCGGCAATACAATCTGAAAAGTTTAGAAATGTTTTTCATTAATAGGTAGAACAACTGTTGTTGAACCAACACACCACAAATAATCAGCTTGAGGTCATTGATATGTGAAACATTTGTTAATGTAAAGCACTTTATATACAGACATTTAAATTACAGTAAACTATTAAGTGTTTTATTCCATACTAAAAGATGAGAACCATTATACATTTACTAGTTTTCCCTGCTTTAAGTAAGATGGTACTATTAAATTTGGTTAAACATACAGTATATTTTATGAAACTAATTGATATATTATTAAAACTTGTAAAACAAAAATCCATCAGCTTCAGCTGTAATATTTGTAAATTGTTGTTCATAATTGTTCTGTGGAGCAACACCCCAGATTTATGCAATAAGTGGGACTAAGCAGCAACCACGGAAGTTGAATTTGCATAGCTCAGGAACAATTTTACATTAAAAACATAAAAATTTTTAAATTTAAGGTTTTATAGCAAATTAATATTTTTTTACTATGTAGGTAAAACAAAAATTTAAGAAGTTATTGGATGTATATATAATAGGTATTCCAAGTAATATGTTAAGAGTGAAATAATTTTTTCTTTTATGTAAAATTTTCTTGTAATGTTTAATTTTATTCTCTATTTCATACCAGAAAGATGGGTCACACATTGAATATTAAAACAAATAATACACTTACTAATGTGGTAGATGACTCAGGAAAAATACTGTACAAAATGTGAAACAAAAAAGGGTAGATGCAGCTTCTTATTTTAGCTATCCACTCCCAAGTAAGGTATCCATACCTGGAAAAATATTTCTTCAATTGAGTTACCGAGTAAAAGTCTAATACTTCATGCGGGTCTGAGCCCAATGATTTATTTATAACTTTGATGAAATCCTTTGTAGTTTATGGGAATCTACATATCATAAACTAGGATAGATTCCATAGCTCCTATGCTTGAATTATTTAAAATTTAGTTAAGGAAGCTTATTCAGATCCCCTGGTTGAGTAAAAGTCTAAGTTATATTCCATTATCTGCCAAAAATTCCAAGATGTGTCAAAAATTTATTTGGGTCATTAATATACAGTCACTCCAGGAAGTATTCATACACCCAACAAATTACCTATTGCGGCTAAATTCTACATGCAAAATCCAAACAAAAATTATCCTAACATAGTATGTTATTCTTCGTTATAATCTACCAAAAAAAAAAAGAGCAAAAAATATCAGAACAGGTAGAAAAAAATATTTTAAAAAATGAAGCGATTTGAAAGCCCAAACAAATATTCATACAGCCATAGACTTAACATGGGATCATTGCATTTCTGAAAAGCATATTGTGTTCCTAATCCTAATTTAAAAGCATGTGCATGCAATTTTTTTTCTTTTATAGTTCATAATACCAATAGCTTTCAAATCACTTCATTTTTTAAGTAACTTTTTTCTTACTGTTTTGATGTTTTTTTTGCTCTTTTTTGGTAGATTATAATATATAATGAAGAATAACATACTATGTTAGGATAAATTTTGTTTAGATTTTGCACATGTAATTCAGCCGTAATAGGAGGTATACTAGTGCAAATTTGTTGGGTGTACGAATACTTCCTGGAGTGACTGTAACTGTACATTTTAATCAGTTGGTTTGCAATTTTTGATGATATTCCTAATCTTTGGCATTCAAAACAGCTTGGCAATATTTAGCAGAAGATTCTATAATGGAATTGAATCAGTCTGTCCTTGTTTGTTGGACAAAACTTTTACATTAGGGATGAATTGGTTTAATATGCATCTTAATCAATATTTTACACTTACTAATTATCTAATATATTACAATCAACATTACATTTGTTTCTTGTTTTTTTTATTTACCCTTCCCACAGAAATGCTAAAAAAATGAAATTAGATTTTTAAAATTGAAATTTAGATTAACAGCTCAAAGAGTGTCTTTTCAAATGATTTTTGTAAGTTTTAATCATAGAATCATGCTCTTTATCAACAATGTACCCCCTATATCATATTGATTTGTACCCAAGCCTTATACTTGACACCAACTTTTTAAACTCTGGGTGATTCACACATGAAAACTGGCAAGTTTGTTGCATAAATAAAGTGAGCAACACGCTAAAAAATACAGGTGTTTTAAACAATGTTTTATTTAATTTGTGTTTAAAATATAACAACCTTCCCTTATTTTGTATAAAAATTTATTAAAAAACTCAATGGATGCTACATTACTGTGGAATTCCCCCGGTTCAATTCTGTTATCTGTCCTGTTAAACATTAACAGGTTGTTTCAAGTGCTAAAATAGCTCACAAATTGACAACTTTTATTGATGTTATCGATACATCAGCATATTTAATCAAATTGGTTTGGAATTTCTGGCGATATTTCTGTCCTTTGCCACTTAAAACAGCTTGGTGATTTTAATGGGACATATAACGACATTATACCTTTTCCCTTAAAGTTAAAAAGGTTTAGAGTAGGTTTCAGTTTATAATATTGTGTCTGAATGTTTAGTATCATAAATAATGGCCCTTATTTCCTTTTATTCCCCAGTTTCCATTTATGATACTTGTTATCAAAAGATTAAAGCATCATATATAAAAGCCTTAGGTCAATAAATGTTATGCAAATTATCTGAAATTCACATCATTGCTAGCATTCATTACCCATATGTCATGTGATGAGCCACTTCTAATGACTGCCAGTATTCATCTGGAACAAAAGCAGTTCGAATAATGAGTACTGACGATAAACGAAATATTAAAATCACGCCAAGTATGATCAATGATTGGTTACGAGGAATCATTATGTTCAAATATTGGATTTTATAAACCACTAAACAAAGTCATCTTTGTAAAAATCTAGTATCGAAATGTTCTAGGAATGTTGGAAGTAAATTTCCCAGTATGTAAGCATGATTAGAGAGCCGTTAATCATAGGAAATAAAATGTCTGAGGGAGGCTTTTGCATTTACAATGCGAAACCATGCGAAACCAAAGGCAAAACTGCCCCCAAACCAAAGAATCCCAAACTGCCTTAGCTTAGTTTGCTTAGTTGGGGATGTTGGAGGCGTATTGCTTGCTTTCGAGAAGCCGCCCCAAACTGCCTTTTACATATTTGTTTATAAACAAAAAAAAAAAAAGAAATTACCCAATTATTTTCCTAAAAATATTTGAATACGTCAAGATCGATACCTGTATTTAGAGTAAAATTTAAAGGGGAAAAATTATTTTTTCCACATTTTTTCATAAAAATGTGAAACGAACTGAAGTAGATCATTGTGGCTTCTGGGCATGTACACAATGGGCACAAACACGCCAGAATTTGAATTCAATCGTCAATTTAATCTTTCCATGTGTTTAATTTGCGCGTAGAATTGTTATTTCGCGATTTGTTCTTACATTTAATACATTCATTAAAGTATATTCGAAAAGGAAAATATATTACTGAATAAGTATGTTATTCATTTACTAAATATCTAGCATTGACTTGAATAATATTAGTATTTTGAATGTATATTGATGTTTTCTCTTTTCTACAATCAAGGACGTAAAATTCTGCTTTCCCTTTTTCTGTACCAATGGAATGTTTTATGGTCATTATCATCATAAAAATTACCCATAAAACTATATGGTCATCATGTGGAACTGTAAATAAAAATTCTCTCGCACAATCCCTTTTTTCATACATTCATCACACACAAGGACAGAAACCTAATATATACTCAGATACTTTGACCACTAGGCCAGCACTTCAGCATTTTTTATCAATTGTACTGAATATAAAGGAGCAATTCCATTATCTGTCTCTCTTAATATCACCAAGTTGTTTTAAACATGTATATATACTAATATTGCAAATATTTTACATTTTTTACAAAGTACCCCCTGTGAAAGGGAAAGCACTGCTGAATTTGGCCCTATGTGTGTACTCATGCTTTATATTATACTCATGTAATTTCATTAACATCTGTACATCTCTTTTACAGCCATGGATGAAGCTCTGAAGGACAAAAGATTTAGTCACATTGCCAAAGACCCACGGTTCCGGAAGGTTCCAAAGAACCTCCGGAAAATAAAAGTAGACAAGAGATTTGCTGGAATGTTTGATAAAAATGTTTTTAATGATGGGAGTAAACAAGACGAACGTGGACGAGCCCTTGATTTGGAACCTGCTGAAAACCTTAAGAAGCTTTATAACACCACCAATGACTCTAGTGAAGAAGAAGAGCAAGATACTAGTACTAAAGCTTCTTCAAAACAAAGCTCACAAAAGGGAAAAATATCTAAGGCTTCTAAGGGAAAGTTACTTAAGCAGAATAGGAAAGATGAGGAGAACGAAATAAGCAAACAGGGTTTGTAGTAATTAATATATTAATTTAACCAGGGGTTCATCTAGAGAGAAAATGGGTCCGTTTAAGGACCCTTCACAAAATTCCAATTCCCAAAAACGGAACCTTCACAAAATTCATAAGATAAAAAATAGTTTGAAAATTGTACTTAAAATGTGTATCATTTTAGAATAGAATTGCTCAGAATTTGGGCCCATTTCAGAAGTTATGAACGCTGTGCTGTACTACTAGCCCTTTGTTTACCCAAAACTACGTTTGATTTTTCACAAAATTCCATTTAAATTTTCACAAAATTCCTAAAACAGGACCCTGGCAGAAAAACCTGGATGAACCCCTGATTTAACAAATTCACATGTTATGAAGTAATAATAATGGTGTAAAGCTCTTAGCCAAATCCCACATAACATCACTTAGGCTTGCCGTACTTTTATTAGTTTATTGAGAGACCATATAAGGATTCAACAAAAAATTAAATCAACCTCTTAAGTGTTTTTTAATAGTTAAGGTTATCAATCTTAAAATTTTTATATGTGCTTTTATTTTACTGTAATATTTACCTACTCTATTCCCTAATTTTTTTAACATACATTTTAGTTTAGTTATAGTAGGGGAGCCCATGATGCTAAATGTGGATTTACTCGAGCGCGTCAGATAATCATAGGGGAGATACCTTGCATGCTTTTGAGTAACTCCACCAAATATAAGCTCTCCATGTTGGTGGGTTTGTTTAGAACAGCCCGTCAAAATTTGAAAGAAAACTAGTTACATGGACATACTCGAGCGCGTCAGATTGGCTACCAAGACAGTTTACAACTAGTTGAGCCTAGTTTCCTGGCTACTTTAGTCTATAAACATTTTGTTTCGTACATTTTTCTCAAAAAGAGCGCTAGAGTCTTACCGGTCTTGGCTTTACTTTGCAACTTTGTAACCCTCCCGCTCCCTTATACCCACCGCTCAAATCGGCAGATTTTAGAAAATGTACACTTTTTAGCTGGTAACTAACCTACCTTATCGTTATCTGACGCGCTCGAGTATGTCCATTTAACTAATTTTTTTTTACAAATCTGATGGGCTGTTCTAGACAAACCCCCCCTACATAGAGAGCTTATATTTGGTGGAGTTACTCAAAAGCATGCAAGGTAATCCCCCTTATGATTATCTGACGCGCTCGAGTTACTACCCAAAAACACTCTGGGCTCCCCTACTATTAGGGTGCTTTTCCCATCCAGCATCCATGGGATTCAATTGCCACATTTTTGTATTATTTACATTTATTTCCCAAATGTGGCACCACTGATGGCATGATTACGCTATATTAGTATAGTGCTATACAATACAATATTAAGTGTGACAACCCTGAGTTCCCTTAAATATCTCTGTGAATTTGGTAGCTCAAAAAAGTGTCACTCCCTTAGAATGGCATAGTATCAGTTTCTGAGTATCATTTATATTTATTTTAATGCCCTTCTCCTTAAATTAAAAACTGAACAACTTCAAAAATATTGTTAGTTGATCTCATTAAAAACATAAGTCTGCATATTAATTATATAAGTATATTCATATTAATGCATTAAATATTTATTATGCATATGCATATTAATTCAATAAGTATATTAATTATACTTATTGAATAATGATTCCTACCCTGTTGTACATTTGCTAGTGTGTACTTCTATTACTTATCTCTTTGTTTTTCAATGTGTTGTAATGTATTGATTTGAAAGATTAATGTTTTGAAACTGACACTTATAGATTCAGAAGTAAGTGAAGATGAAAGCCAGCTGAAGTCTAAAAAGAAATCCCTCAAAAAGAAAGAAAGTAGGACTTCTAGTAACAAGTTAAAAGGTAAACAGTGAGAAAAAAAAGTTTAATTTTCATTATATTCTTTATCTTTTTAAAATTGATTGTATTGATTTGATTTGAAAGTTAAATGTTTTGAAACTGACACTTATAGATTCAGAAGTAAGTGAAGATGAAAGCCAGCTAAAGTCTAAAAAGAAATTCCTCAAAAAGAAAGAAAGTAGGGTTTCTAGTAACAAGTTAAAAGGTAAACAGTGAGAAAAAAGTTTAATTTTCATTACATTCTTTATCTTTTTAAAATTGATTGAAACAGCTGATCTGATAACCACTCTCAATAACAGTAGGTGAGAAACCAAGGGGCACAGGTAATGAAGAGTTAACGAAAAGTTAACTGTGGATGATAGTTAAAATTGAAGATACTGAAAATTTAATTCAGCAAATTTCTGGGGCTTTTATATTTTGTACTCTGATTCATTACTGCTACTAAGCTACACAAAGAAAAAGGGAATATTTTTATCAAGAACACACATAGTCTCAAAGAAACTTGCAACCCACTTCACATACAGAAGTTATCTCTTGTTGCTACTTGTGTTCTAACCCCCTTATTTTTTTCATATTTTATGTACTGTAATTCATTCCTTACACTTACCTAGGATATTTAACTATTTTCTTTAATTATACTTATTGAATAATGCTTTGCATTTGAGTTAAGGAATTACTGCTCAAACACATTTTTGTGTGCTCTCGAGAGCTTAGTTTAGTAACTGATATTCCATATGTAATTAATCAAAGCTATTTTTGTACTATCATTATATTTTCTACTAAACAGTATCATTTTTTATGCCTTCTGTAAAGATAGGTTGGCTAATTTCCATACATTTGCGACTCTGCACAGTACATAATTGAGATGAGTGCATTCAACTATTAATGTGTTTAAGAACTTATTTTTTAAGGAAACACTCCCTAAGATAAAAATTATAGTACTCTGTCATTTTTTATTCTTCTGAAGCTTATCAAAAGATTGGTTTGTCAACTCTACTTCTGTGATAAATTTTTAAATTGAAAGGTTAGAGTTAAATATTATCTCTAAATCTTTATTGAACTATTAATCATTTTTAGATTCATCTGCTAAAAGCTCGGAAAGTGAAGATTCAGATCCTGAAGATAGTAAAGATTTAGAGTCTAAAGAAAGTGAGAAGTCAGAATCTGAAGGAAGTAAAGATTCTGAATCTGAAGAAAGTAAAGATTCTGAATCTGAAGAAAGTGAAGATTCTGAATCTGAAGAAAGTGATTCTGGTTCTATTCAGGGTAAAAGATAAATTTAGTTTCACATTAATCTCATAAAAATAGCAACGATAAAAAACACTTTTAATGTAAAATGGATGTTTTTGTGCTCAATCCATAGATTAATGGGTGTTTTCAAACCTCCATGAATTAAATCTGAAAAAATATATGCCCATTTGACAATATGTGATGCTTCCGACTATTTTTTTTTATTCTGAAAGCTTTCCTACTTTTTATAATAAAGAAACATCCTTTACTAATGTTAGCATAACTATTTTCAAAGTAGTAAATAAAAAAGTTTTCTGGGAATGAAAACTTAAAGCCCAAATGTTAGCAGTTTTCAAAATTTTTCTTTTTTCTTTTCTCTACACCAATCTCTGATAACTTTGTTCCAATCCTAATCTGATATCTTTGATTTTATGAATGTCAAAATATATGTGAGGATATAGAAACCTCAGCTTAAAATTAAAGAAACAACTTCTCATAGAGCCGTCCTGGGTTCAACGCTCTATTTCGGGTTCTTCACCCCACCAGACGGTTTTCTGAGAATTGTTCTCAAAAACACATTCCTATGGATTAAGAGTGAGGGTGGCACCCTCCCGGGTCTCTGATTGGCCTGAGCTCCCCCTCAAAAAACGAGAGTCCCCAGCGTCGCCTGTGGATATGCTGATGTCTTTAGTATAAAAAACAGGCTGAAGCTAGCTTAATTTCATGTAAGGTGGTCGTACCTTTATGCACTCCGGTGCATTGTAAAAATGTTTGTATATAAATTAAATGTTGAATAAAAACTAAGTAAAAAGATGAAATCCATGACTGCAAATTGAATAAATTCCTGAAGCACCGCATATATTTTCAATGCATAACAGTATTGTGGAATTGGTTGTATTATTTGGATTTTATTACTAATTTTCTTCTAAATTACTTTTTAATCTTTGGTCCCGATCCTAATTAAATGTAATTTTCATGTACAAATTATACCCAACTTCTACAGTTATCTCTTGGTTCAACCAGTTGCTCAAGTTTGAGGTGTTGTTGAATATAATGGTTTGGAATTCTTAAATTTACAGGTGACTTTGATCATCGTTGGGAAGAGTTTGATAAAGAAGCTGAAACGACAGAAGATATCACTCGAAGATTAGCCGTCTGCAATATGGACTGGGACAGAATCAGAGCCTCAGATCTCTTTGTTGTTTTCAACTCATTCAAACTTGAAAGTGGTGCAATATCTTCTGTCAAAGTAGGGGATTTTTTTGTTATTTGATTCTTTAACTTCAGTTGGTGTATAATTTAATGCAAATTATATTTTAGCTTATTTTTTATTAGTGATATTATATTTCTGCACACTTTTTTTTATCATTTTTCTATTTTTTTAAGATTGTGGCTTGTATACAATGCTTTTGATGTTGAACTATAATTTAAAAGACCTTATAAGCAGTTTCAATTATCAGCATAAGTTCATAAGGACTTTTATTTAAAATATATTTTAGTTAATGTATAAATATATAATTAATTTTACTTTAATAGATTCTTTTGGTTGTTTACATTATGAGTAGTTTTAAAAGTCAATTTTTCATTGTGCATAGTCATAGTAAGTTCGGTAGTGTTTTTTTAGCATTATAATTATTGATTCATTCTTACTTATTTTAACTTATTTTCTACAAACTCTTGCTTTCTCTGGCTTTTACGTGACTTTTCAATTTTACAAATTTACTTTAGTAAATGTTTTTGAGTCAATAGATACATACTCGGTTAGATCATTATAACCTTGTTTGACTTGTTTTGTAAAATTTAATTGTTGTAATTCTATTTTTTTTGTCCATGGATTCGTGTAAATGCACTAGATAATAATATTAAAAATATTATAACCTAAATATGATCCTTAGGTCATAACATCCTAAGCAACCAACTATACTCTATCTAATGTACTGTTTTCGTACAATATCCTTCATTTCTTTTCTTAGATTTATCCCTCTGAGTATGGTTTGAAGCGAATGGATGAAGAAAAAGTGAAAGGTCCTCTCGAGTTGGTTGAGAAAACTCTGGCCTCTGATGAAGAAGAGGACTTGGAAGACAAGAAAGGAGCCAAGTACAATCAAGAGAAGTTACGCCAGTACCAGATCAATAGACTTAAGTACTACTATGCAATAGTCGAATGTGATACTCCAGAGACTGCAAACCATCTTTACGAGCAACTCAATGGCTTTGAATATGAAAGTAGCTCAGTGAGGTTTGACTTGCGCTTTGTGCCAGATGATACTACTTTTGATCAGGTATGGACATACCACTGTAATCCAAAAATAGACACAAATATTTTTTTCTGAATTGTGTTCTGATAAATATTAAAAATTAAGCCATTTGTTACACCCTCTGAAACACCCTTCTGTATGACTTTCAGTGAATGTTCTTTATTTTGTTTAGTTTCCACTCACTATTTTGCTCTTAATACTTTTCTCAGCTTAGTCATTATTTGAATATTTAAGATGGCATTTGTATAAAGAGCAAGGTTTGACTTTCAACAAGGTTTTGAGCTTCTACCACCAACTTAGTAACTTTAAAAGTCAGTTAAATTATTTATTAATGTGTTATTTTGAAATCGTGACAGATCATCGTTTAAGGCACAACATGACATAACTCAATTCTTGACCATTTTCAGTTTTGTATCAATTAATTTTCAAAATTCGCCCTCGGATTGCATTAAATATATGGTTTGGGGGAAGAACACCCTAGAATTGGTTCTAACCACATTTTTTTATCGCCCCATCCATTGAAGCACGCTTGTTAAAAAGAGCTAGTTTTCTGTCACCTGAAAAGTTAAGGAAACTGCATTATGTCATGTTGCACCTTAAGCAACGAGATGCTTCTGTGATTTGGTCCAAAACCTTGGCATGTTTATCAACACACGCATACAAAATTTCATCCTTTCTTTGTTGTAATCTAGAGCAGCGTTTCCCAACTAGGGTTCCGTGAAGGATTTCTCAAGGGTTCCGCAAGAAATAAGAACACTCAATGACGGTTCCAGATGCAAAAAGTACCATAATACTTTTTGGCAAGCTATGATTCAAAATTTTTCTGGGGAGGACCCCCGTCCCCCATTTACCTAAGGCTTATGACATGGAAAATAGCTGAAATTGTTTTTATAGATTTCAAAGGAACTTTCTAAAATCAAGGGGTGGAATTGAAACACTATTATTTTTTAATTACAATCCCCAAATATTTTCTGGGACAGTATCCCCAAGCATAAAAACTAGATATTTCCTCACAAAATTGAAAAAACCTAAGCAAAAATCCTTTACCAATGTCCAATAGTTTTACAATTCATTCAGTTTGACATTTTCTTTTGATAATTTATTTCATTTTTAGGTTGAGTTGCATTTTGTATTAGCAATTAATAATTAAATTTTTTTTATCAAGCAGGTTTATTTTATTTTATACACCAATTGCATTTGTTTTAAAATGAACAACTTATAGTTATTGAATTTTGTTATAAATATGCTGTTAAATATATGTTATGTAATATGCGATATATTCGGAGTTCCCTGAAACTTGAACATTGTCACAAGGGTTCCATGAGGTAGAAAAAGCTGGGAAACACTGATCTAGAACATTATTCAAACATGTGTCATTCTAGAGAAATAAGCTGTGGGATTTCTTTCTTTAGGAGCCCACTAGCGTGGTAGATAAATCTCCCGATCCAACTGAATACAAACCAAGGAATTTTGTGAACACTGCTCTTCAGCAAGATAAGCCGGGCCTAACATGGGATGAAACCGATCCCCATCGCAGAGAAACTCTTCAAAAGGCATTTACAGACCTGTATTCTGTTGAAAAAGATCTTAAGGATTATCTGGCTTCTTCTTCTGAAGAGAGTGAAGGTAGTAGCTCATATTTTCTTCAACTACTCATGCCACAGAACCATTTCAACAGTGCATTAAACTTTTTTCAGAATATAATTCTAAGGCTCTAGGTAAAAAGATTAATGCTTTACAAGGTTAGAATAAAATCAAATACAATAACTATTGAGTTACTATAAATAATTAGCAAATTGCAACTAAAAAAACTCTTTCCATGCTTCTAAAGAAGTGACATGGACAGGTTTTTTATCTGTAATTTGTAATATCACAGATTTTTGGTTATTTTCAGCTTTAGGGAAGTTTGCACTGTTCCATCTTACTCTAAAATTAAAAACTTTTGGGTTATTATAAACCTTCATATAAACAAAACAACACTAAAATTAATCAGCATTTAATTTTTTAATCCTTCATTAAATTACAAAATAAATTACAATTGTCAGAAACTTGTTAGATAACTCAAACTTTTCTGCAGGTGAAGTAGAGGTTGGGGAAGATGGTGAAAAATTATCCACTGAAGAGCGAATTGCAAAATTCCGAGCTCTTCTCAATTTGGAAGAAGAAGAAAAGAAAGATGAATATGAGAAAGAAATTACTTGGGATCCTGGTAAGTCTAATTTTGTAAGGACCTTGAGTGGTATAGTTTCAGTTTAAATCAGTTAGTTCAGTTTATCATTAAACAATATTCTTTGCACATATCTAAGTGTTATATTATTATATTTTAGCCTAAAAAGGGATTGGCTTTCTGTCTTATTTTATTTTCTTCCAAAATGTTTTAAATCTTTTTAATGAACTATTTTATAGTATACTCTTAATTTTTATAAAGTACCCTTCACTTCAAATCAAGCAAATTTTTTATTAGAACTCTAGAATCATTGCTAAACTAAGAAACTGTTAAAAATATTTTCTCATTTCTTTATTATAATATTTTTAATTGTCCAAATGTTGCATTTGCCTCAATATTTTAATGTATTTAAAATTCTTTAGGTGTTATTTTTTGTAAAATTAATTTTATTTAGAATATTTAAGCTTAAAGTCACTGTATGACACCTTTTTAATATAGATGTAAAAGAAAAAACTAAACAGATTGTCAAAGAGAAACTGGATACCACTAGTACTCCATTTGATGAAATACTGAAAAAGAAAAAGGAACATAGACAAAAGAAGCAGAAAGAAAAGATGAAAATGAATGTGAGTATCTTTAAATCAGTCTTGCCTGAAATTCATAAAAGCCTTTCTTGATCAAAACCAGAAATGTTTAAAATTTTTGCAATTAGAAGCATAAAACATAAGGGAGTACAAGTATTTTCCTAGTAGTATAATATTCTTTGCCTTTTATTTTAAGTTTCTGTGCTTAAATTTTTAGTTTTATTGATTAAAGGGGTACACCACACCTCACACATTTGATATCATTCATCACACTCTAGAATTTCCGCAGCTTAAAATATTTTAATAGCTTCATTAGGTTATTAAGGTTCTGTTTCAGAATTGTAAGTCAAAGAAAATAAAACCTTTACCAATAAGCAGTCTATAAATATCATTATATTGTTTGTAGTGTGCTAAAAAAGGTGTTAGTATGGGAAATAAAAGCTGTTTAGTGTGTGATATGTAATTTTTACCATAACCAAGCATTAAAACTTTCGAATGTCTTGAGTTTTAAATCTACACCCCCTGAATTAATTAGATTAGGGATTCTCAGACATTAAAATATGTTTAAAAGGAAAAAGACAAAGTAGCCCAAGTCAGTTAGCTTATGTCTCAAGCTAATCAACAAGAATCCACTATCAGTTTAGTGAATTACTGCTATAAAGTTAGCTATTTGCATCCAAAAATTTCGGAAAGGTTACACTTCAATTTAAAGTTTGTTCCTACACTTCAATCTTTTTTTGCTTGATGTCTTGAGATAAAATGAAAATTCAAAGCATAAAATTTCCTTTTGATTGCTATTGAAAATTCTTCTTTGCTAAACCCTTCAATGATTTCAGTGTTTAAAAAAAGGGTCTTTTTGTTTTCATTCAAATCATAATTGTTGATTATTTGAATTATTTTTCAGAAGGAAGATAAAGAAATCAGTTCAGATGATTCTGACTTAATATCAGGTAAAAATCAATTTCTGAGTTTTTTCTTGAATGAATTTGTGAGTAAAACGTTTACTAGTTTTTGAAAGGATATAAGGAGGCATTTTCTACAATTTTCACCTTCAGAATTTATGTATAAACCTCTCTAATGTGTGTGTTAAGTATTAATTTTTCATATATGCAAGCAGGCATATAAGTATGAAAGTTTTAAAGAACATTGTTTAAGTTTAACAAGTTGCACCCACATAAATGTCAAAGAAATCTCAAGATATGCATTTAATTTTTCTGTACAAAAAGGCCTTTAGATCAGAGTTCTCCAGAGTGGCCTACAGCAGCTGACAGAATTTGCAGTCAGTCTCCAGGGTTTAAACATTTATAAAGCAATGCAAAAGAATTAATTTGTTTAAAAAACATATTACTTTAAATCTGATAAATTGGTTGTAATTAAATTTAGTTGTGTAATGGCATGGAACATTGAAGCTTTCAAACAAAAGTTCCTTCATTTAATTACTAAGCATTCTCAAATAGTAATGTTCTCATATGATATGTTTTGGTCCTCAAATTTCAAAAGTTAATTTTAGTCTGGCCTATGAAACATTATGGAGTTGCCAATGTTGCCCTTGATTTAAAAATTTTGGAAACCCCCGCGTAAGATAATTTAACCCATTATTGAATATTAGTATGAGGATTTTGTTTTTAACAATTGTACTCATTATTTTAGATGAAGAGTCATCAAAGAAAAGCACTAAGCAACTGGTAAGTTTTTAAATTTTTTCTGTGAATTGTAAACTTGAGTGTCACATGATACATTCATTCATAATGTATTAGAAATGGGTTATTCTGTGTCAAATCAACCATTCTCTCTATCTCAATCAACCATTCTATAACAATTCCTCCTGGTACCCCATTAGATGCCATTTTTAAAAATTTAAACTGTAAATGTGAGATTAAAGATGTTTATTAAATCTCAAAACAGTTTATATAGCAGTGTCTGATGGGCTAATGTTAAAATGTTATTCATGCAGTTTTCAAACTTTTTGCTTTTTTGCCAATCTTATACCTGAAAAAATCTCCGAGACAAATTTAAACCTTTACAGACATGTTCAAATTGCAACATGGTTATTGATTAGATACCAATTATGTTTGAAATGAATGTTAAAAATACTGTGGATAATTTCTGTACATATGGCTTTCGAAAGTGCATTTCCCCATTTTTGTAAGTTTGAAATAATAGCTATATTTGAATATTTTCTCTGAGGTGTAACAAATAAAAAAGTTATGGTTCTTCAACTGAAAGAACCTGGCTTATAAGAAAATTTAACAGAATAATTTTTTTTATATTTACCGGAATAAATCCCAATTTAAAGTGAAAAGCATCATACAATATAATACTCGATCCACAGACACTTTTGAAATTCCAAGTTTCTCCAAGGACATATTTTGTAAACATTTTTATTACCTTGCCCCTAAACTGTTCAATAGTCTACCTGTACACTTAATTAGTATTAGTAAATATTCAACATTTAAAAGATTATTATTTGAATTTCTATTAAACATTGACGACGTTGATATATATTTTTCACTTTGAAGCATTTTACTTTTTAATGTTATCCAGCTTCTTTGCCATTTTTTTAAGTGTTTCTATATAGTGTCCATTATTTTTTTTTCTTTATTTATGTTATGAATATACTTCTCTTGTGCCTGTACGGGAAGAGCATTTCCCCTTGGCATATCACATGTTTTTTCTATTACTTGTATTTCTTTTGTAAATAAAAATTTGTTTGTTTAATATGAGAAGCATTAATTATTATTATTAAGAATTTATATTAAAAGTTTAAATTTTCTGAAAAGTATCAGAATTTAACTCTGCATGTGTATTAAAGTTAGGTAGTTTTCTTTAAGTATCTTCTTTTGTGACAGGCTGAGTTACGGCTCATATCAGATGCCAAGGAGATAGATACTCCGCAGGAGAAAAAGAAAGGGAAACGATTTAAGAAAAAGAAGAAAGAACAAAAGAAAGAAGAGTTTAAGGTTTGTGACATTTTGAATACTTGTTTCTTGGCCTTATACAAGTTTACAGAAGTTTACAGATTAATCAAATCAAATTTTTTTTTTTTGCTTACTACCTATTTACTTCATACTTTAGTGAAAATATTTTTTAGGTGTATTGTATATGCTAAAAAAATGAATAATTTATCTTGTATACTCCTTGTAATTAGAATAAGAGTATTCCTTGTTGCTACTATCGAGGCCATGTTACCTCTGTTCTGAAATGATCTCTCTCTCTCAAATTGTTCTTCATTTAAATATCCACAGGGGTTCATTTAGAAAGAAAGTGGGTCTGTTTTGGGACCCTTTATAAATTTCTAATTCTCAAAAACAGAACTCATCATGAAAATCAAAAGTGGTTTGAAACTTGTTTTCAGATTGTGTTTTTCCATTTTAAATGGAATTTGCCAGATTTTGGGCCCCTTCCAAAAGTTTTGAATGCTGTGGTTGTACTATGGGTCATTCGTTTTCTCAAAATTCCTAAAACAAGACCCTGACAGGAAAACCTGAGTGAACCCCGGATCTGATTTCTTAAAACCATGGGTGCCACTCTTCAGTCCTCAGGACGGAATTCCGTCTTTTTAAAAGTTTTGTGAACGGAATTCCGCCTTGGCTTTTATATGCAAAGTAAAATCGGCAGCAATTTGTACTAAATTTTGGTATTTGCATGACTCCTTTTGCCAAGAAATAATCCTGTTTTACACAGATACAGCTTTAACTTATAACATTTAAGGACTTGTTCATGTGATATTTTATGGGGTTTTCTGCAATTCAAAAAAAAACCCACTAAACTTGAGAAAAATTATAAAGAGATAGATTCAAATTTAGTCTTACAATTTTTGAACAGCGGCACCCATGCTTAAAACAATACAAGTACAGATCCCATCTAGCTTTCATATTGAACTACTACAATGCATGCAATGTTTTCTTCTCTATTTAACTTAAATGTGCTGAACTATTTCTTAAATTTCAGTGTGATGTCACAGATCCAAGGTTTTCTGCTATTTATACTTGTCATGATTACAACATTGATCCATCAGATCCCCACTTTAAAAACACAGAAGGTACTCAGGCTATCATTAAACAGAAACAGAAGCAACGCTTGCATGAAAAAGATTTGCCAGAAGAAAGGAAATCAAAGAAAATGAAGTATAGATAAAAACTGCTGTAAATTATGTATAGTATATTTCCAATAAATTTTAGATACATAATTGTTTTTTTTTTCGATTTCATTATACTATTTGATTTATTTATAGTAATGGTTATTCTGTTCAATGTAACCATTTTCTACAAATCATGCTTAAAAATCATAAATATCAATTTTAAAATTACTAGATTGTATTTCTTGGTAAAAAATAATGCTTGTAATAAAAATAATCTTGTTTCTTTTTTAAAATAATGTGTGTTAAAAGTTATTAAATGAGGGGTAGCAGGTTTTGAATAAAATAACTGTAAACTCAAAAGAAGTTGAAGAAACAGACACCTTCATTTATCTGGGATCTGTTGTGGACATATTAGGTGGAACAGATGAAGAAGGCTCAGAATACTTTTCAAATGCTGACCTAAGTCTGGAGATATCAAACTTAAATATTTCTCCAAAACTTAGAAAAGTCCATATAGTTAAATCAATTTTACTATATGAAAGTGAAATATGGAAAATTACAAAAAAAATGCCTTCCAGACAAAATGTCTGAGAAAAGTACTTAAAATTTATTGGCTGAACATAATAAAAAATTCAGAGTTATGTTGTAAAACCGGTACCAGGTCGTTATCAGATGACATATCCAAAAAGATGGCTTTGGATGGGACATGTATTGAGGAGGAGTCCAGAAGCAAATGAACGAATTGCTCTCACCTCTGCACCAAATGGAAAGAGGAAGAGAGGTCACCCAAAGTTAACTTGGAGGCAAATGGCCATAAGAGAGAGAAACCAACTCGGATGGCCCCAAGTTGCACAACAGCAAGAGATGCTGCTAGTGACAAGAGGGCGAGGATTGCGACCTACTAAGTGTAAAGAGTCACAAGGACAAAAGATGGTTTTGAGATGATTGTGTATGCCATGCATCACTTTAAGGGCGAGCGCGCACGGGCGACTTTTGTCACGGTGACAAAGACAAAAACAACGTTGCTAAGGCTGTTGTTAGGGGCGGGACATATAAGCATCCAATAGAAGCATTCGCACATGACACCATGACATGACATGAATTCGCACATGACATCACTGGAGGATAAAAACAACGTAGCTAAGGCCGTTGTTAGGTAAAGTCATGTGATTGAAAATGCTCTATTGTTTTCTTGTGATATTTTTGATACTAGTAATCCTGGTCGCCGTGACTTTAGTCACTCGTGCACGCCCAGCCTTACTGTCCAGATACAAAGGGAAATCTGTACTTTATTTTGGGTCAAAAACTTTTCTCAATTGAGAATGCAAGGTTCTGTAAAACCTGGATTATCCGAGCCCTGATCATCCAAATTAATATCCGTAGTAATCAAACTAATAAATTTTTAGGAAAACCTGCAATTTTTAAAAATTGGATAAATATTGATACAAAAACATCAAAGTATTATAAATCAAAACACAATTACTTCTTAAAGTAAAATAACCCTATCTAATCTATTATGCATTGCATATGGAGGATTTTCTTTTGTATAAGCTGAAAGATACATTTAAATCTAAATTATTCTGATTGAAATAATCTATGAATTTTGCTTTAACCAAGTTAGGCTTGGTCCATTAACTCTGATAACCAGGACTCTATTGTATATTTTTTCTTGCTGAGAACTATTCTCTCTCCCTCTTAAAATGGGTAAACCTCAGTTGCACTCTTCTAAACTAATAAAAGTGGGGTAAAGTTCATTTAATGTTACATTAAATAAACTTTACCCCACTTTTAAGTACAGTTAAGACTTCGTAACTGAAGCCTCTACTTAAGTAAAAATAAAGGGAACAAAAGATATCAATGATCATTGTAAAGTTATTTTTCCAACTTTGGAAAAAAAATGGAGAACTTAATATTTTTTTAGTCTTTAAAATAGCTATTTAAGGTTGTCTTGCATTTTAAGCGGTCTATGACAAGTAATCCTCTTTACCAATTATTCCCACAATGAATTCCATTGGAAAAGGGCTGCTATTTTGAAGTGATTAAATAAAGCAATTTGTTTGAATTGCAAAAAAAAAAAAAATATATGTGTATGTGTCAATTTTATATCCAGAAAAATTTTAGACTATGCACATTTGGATGCACTGCATAGAAATAGTTAGAAAATGAAATGTAAAAAGGATGTATAGTTCTGTAAAAACATAGGAAAAATTAAAGGAGCTTGGTACACTTATTGTAGAGCTTCTTTTCACCGGTCAATGGTGTTGGGATGAAAATGTAATTTTACCTTCAAAATCAGAGGGATTATTAATTTCTTCAATTGAATAAAAAGGTTATATTAATGAAGATATATTAAAAGACAATTTTCAGGGAGCATGCACGGAAATTTTATCAAGGGGCCCTGGAAATTTATGGGTGGCCATAATGGGTAATGGGGGTTGTACAACTATTCTGCTTAATAAATGCTAATACTTATAATCAGCTATTGAGTTCCCATGTTACAGAGACTTGATTATAGAATTCCCAATTATTTGTTCCATTTCCCCCAACCAATTTAGACTTCCTTTAGAAATAAATTGTCTTGTCCCAAGCAATTGAAAAAAAAATTTAATATAATTCAATGTACGTAAATAAATTTATCCTAATAGTCTTTACCTTACATTTTTTAAACAATTTCCTTTTTTTTAAATTTTGTAATTTAAATTTATTAATATGCATCCTAAGTAGTAATAAAAGTTGTGGGTAGCACATGACCTTATAACAGTTTTCTAAAATAAAGGCGACATTTCTTACCCTGTGAATTAATATAATTGCATCAAAATCTTATTTTTAATGTTTGCTTTCTAAAAAAATATTAGTTTCCCAGTCTCCTTTGAAATGAATACTTAGTTACATCTTTTACCTTGAAAATTAGTCACACATGATTTAATTGTTTAATAAGTGTAAAAGTAAAATAATAAAAGGATTTTCCACTCAGATAGTCACCCCCCTGAGGGTGACGAAAATTTTTAAGAACTCATTGAATACTTGAAATAAATAGGATCAGTTTTATAATTTGAACCCTTTGGACGGACAAACGGTGAGGGAGATGGACTGCCCAACCCAACCCCATCTTATTTAGAATACGAAAATTTTTGGGGAATAAACAACCGCTGATCTTCAATACAATTACAAAAATTTTGAGGTGGGGTTTTTTAAATTTAAGAAGAGTTAACGAAGATTTTTTCCATTAAGTAACACCATAAATCACTCATTAGGGGACATCCATAAATTACGTGAGGTGAAAAGGGGGGTCCAGGAAAATCTCACCAGGGGGGAGGGGGGAGTCAATTCCAGTCGGTCGTGATAATTACAAGTTAGAACCGTGTTTTTGATTTTAACATGTTTTCGTATGAAAATTTTGCAATCTGGATGGTAATTTTTATGCCGATAAAACAAAACTTGTGGTTGAGAAAATCTCACGTGGGGGGGAGGACTTTTGGAAAAAAACACCTCACGTAATTTATGGATGTCCCCTTACCCCTTACCTTTTTCAGGAGCCAGGAGAGATATTTAGATTTTCTCTCAGTAGTTTCGCTAGTTCCGCTTAAATGACGTTACGCTCCATTGATTGTGTTTGATCTGTGACTACAGCTTCATTCTTTTTTTTTCGAATTGGCAACAATTTTGATGTATTTTCAAAAAGTTGGAAAACAAAAGAGAGCGAAGCGAAACTGCCCAAGCCCATCTTTGTCCTAGTTATTCTAAAATTCTTAACTAATTTCCAATATTAAGTTGAAATATAACTTCCTTTTAATTAATTTATTGCAGACTTTTTCTATTTCTTAGTCTGAAGATTTACTATGGCTGATCCCCGAGTGAAACAAATTAAGATTAAAACAGGTGTGGTCAAAAGGTAAGATTTCGATTCCTTATCTGGTGGTTATTCTTTCATTATACTTCTCAGAATAAAAATAAGGTCCCCAAAACAAAGTTAACATTTTGCATTATGTATTTTGAATGCCCTTCTTCAGTTTATTATTTTTTAACCTCCCGGGTCATCCATCCAGAAGCCGGGTCTGGCACCAAAAATGGCATTAATAATATCGTCGGCTTACAGTCGAAAGGCACTAAGTCACTATTGGAAGATATTCTGAAAGCGGTGAAAGCTTGGCGCATCTCTAAAATCTCGTCAAACTGAAAAGCTAGTAACCTAGCATAGATGGTTGGTTTGTTTTAAAACAGAAAGAATTCATACAGTAAAGAGCTTAAATGTTGGTTTGCGATCAATAATTTATTAAATTGAAATTATTTGATCATGTAATTGAGTTATTTTAGGGATTAAAAGATTTTATAATTCGATTTCTCAAAGATTTTATTATAATATTTTCTTTTTCATACACTATATAACTAGAATGGCAACGGTAAAATGATCGCCAAATTTGGCATAACCTCGTACGGAGTATTTGAGCAAAGAGTGACTTAGTGCCTTTCGACTGTAAGCCGTCGATATAATAGTGAATTCTGGCAACCCATTACGGTATTGGAATCATTAAATTTTGCCAAAAATGTCGCCTAGGCCCGGCTTCTTTGGATATAAAGTTTGTCTGTCCTCGGCACGAGTGGCAAACTTAAAATCAGTACCACAGCCGAAAAAACAGTGTCGAGTGCACTAAAAAAGCCATAAAGATGGTTATCACACTTCTATTACATACCTGATATACCCTGCACTCGCCACTGCTTTTTCAGCTGTGGGTACTGATTTGGTAAATGAAGCGAATCCGGGCTGCAGCTGAATTTCGCGATTTTTTTCGTCGCCAAGTATGATGCCAAACAACTAAACCAAGTACAATAATCGGTCGCCAAATTTGGCGATTAAATCTGCAGCCCGGATTCGCTTCATTAACCACTGATTTTAGGTTTGCCACTCGTGCCTAGCGAGGACAGACAAACTTTAAAGTCTGTCTGCCCTAGCAAGGCACGAGTGGCAAACCTAAAATCAGTACCCACAGCAGAATAAACAGTGGCGAATGCACTAAAAAAGCCATAAAGATGGTTATCTCACTTCTATTAGATACCCGATACCCTGCACTCGCCACTGCTTTCTCTGCTGTGGGTACGGATTTTAGGTTTGCAACTCAAGCCTTGCTAGGGCAGACAGACTTTACAAACCTCCCTTTCTCCTTTGTCAGCAAAAAAGAAGGGAACAGAGTAAAGATTTGAATCAGGTCCTCCATGGCAAAAAGGGCGCTGGCTTGCCAAAAATGGGAGACTGGCAATTTAGCTGCTGATATTGAGTAGTTGCCAAGTTGAAGGTCAGCATGTATAAGACCTGTTTAAAATTTGTTCTGGAAACATATTTGATGTTGGTCTTCTCATGGCGATTATGAACTAAAGCAGTTGCTAACTTGGTAAATGCAATAGCAGCTCAGTCATTTGTCCAGTCTCCAGTTCTTAGCAAGTATTGGCCTTATTTGCTGTGGAGGACCTACATAAAATCTGTTCCAATCCAACAAGTAAGTAAATCGTTTTTCCCCTTTTTATATTTACGCAAGCTTCTGGTGTATTTTTCCAAATTTGTGTGTTGTTCAGGTCTTGTATTTAAATCTTGGCAACAAACCGTTGACAAAATTTGGTAACAGTCCCTGGTTCTGGAATATTTCCCCCATAATTGATGTCAAGCTTGGGGGAGGTATGCAATTTTTTAACCAAGTGGAGAGAGTCTCAGAGCCAATGTTCCACCCCGTCAATCGGACCTGGAAAGTTGTAACCTTCCCCCGAACCTAATGGGTCATTCCACAGTATTCGTGCGTTACGTACGGGACAATTCACAGCAAAATTTTAAGACATTTGCAGTGTTTTCAATATCCAAACATAAATGAGGAAGTTTGCAATTATTTTTTATTTAATATATACCACTTCAGCTTAATTCCTGCAAAATTTCCTTTTGTTTGGGACAATAGTTTTTTTTCTAAAAATCAATTAATTTGCGTTACGTACGGGACATCACAAAAACCTTTTTTAAAAGAACCTTCAGAAATTCCCATTTTGCTCTGAAGTTATTATATATTTTTTCAAAAATTTTTTTTGAGTAGAAGCAGAAATATACATTTTATTAATTACCTTTTAAATCATATTTTTAAATTGTGTCATTAATTGATGAGGGCTAATTATCTCTGTTACGTACGGGACAAGGCTGTTTGTTACGTACGGGACATGTGAATTAAAGTAACAGTAACCAGGAATTGTGAACTTAAATGTAATACAAATGTTTATTTTATGAATTTAATAGCCCTATTAACATTCAAACTTATTTTTAATTACAGAAATTATAACAATTAATGATTTTTTAAGTATTTTAATTGGTATTATGTTAATTAGGATTTTTCTTACTATAGCTCCATTTAAAAAAAAGTACAAACATTCAAAAATGAAATGCATGTTTTATTCAAGTCCCAGGACATAAATTATATCTTCTATTTCATCTAATTGGTAAAAAAAAAATTCCCGGCTTTTATCCCATTAAGGACGGTTGGTAAGAAAAGCTGCCATGCGACATTTAATTTTTAATTGACCCTAATAGAGGCATTAAAAGTTTAAATGAATGATAACTGTTTCTAAAGAATGTATTTGTTCAGATAAAAATGGAAATTTATACATTCCATGGTGTTTTAGCGGTGGAATCGCTGTTCAAATCAGAACGTTTTACTACCACGTTTTGGAGATTGCAGGTAGATCATTCAGAAATTAGAAAACGCTAAAATAATCCTTTCTATAGATTTTGTTATTTTTTTTATTGTGGCATTATTATTACAAGATTCCTTTCTAAATATTGTTACCAATTATTGTTAAAATGATAGTAGTATTTAAATTGTCAATAATAAGGCTTTTTATCTACTGGCAGCTTTTCCCGCCAACCGTCCAATATCTAGTTTTTAACGAGGAGATGGGTAATCTTCAAAATTTTCTGTGGGGAATATGATATCTGGATATGGGGATGATGATATATAGTATTCTGATTACTTAGATACATAATTAATAGCAAGGAACAATAAGAGAAATTAGCTTCTTTTCAGTTAATGAAATAAGCTTCTGAGGTCAAAAAATCTACCCAAAGGTATCCAAAAAAGTGAAAGTTGAGAACAGATAAGACTCTTGAGGCTAAAAAAATATTAACATGGTTGTAAAATTAAATTTTTTCCTAGTTTTAATTGAAACTTCTGCAATTTTGTCCCGTAAGTAACAGATTTGTCCCGTACATAACACTTTTTATTTATCATGCCCAGCATCTAAATTAAAAGATAAAATATGTTAATTGAATTATTTAAGAAGCTAGTAACCCAGTTGAAGAGAAAACAAAAAATTATTCAGTTGTCATCAGTTTTACTGGTTAAAAAATTAAAAATAATCTTAAAATTGTTACGTACGGGACAAGATGAAATTAATGATTGAAAATTTGTAATTAAATATTTTTAAAACTTGTTTCTTAATATTTCATTTAATGCAACTATCAAAAAGGTTTAATAAAACATAAAAATTTTGAAATAGAATAAAATATTTTTTCATTTAAAAATTAAAATGTAATGTCCCGTACGTAACGCATTTTCCCCACTTTGTTTCAAACAAAATGTTTTAATTTTTGTTAGGTTAAAAATGGAGATTTTCTGTTGATAAACTTAAATAGAAGAGATTTCAGGCTTTAATTTGATGTATAACACTTAATTGTTTTCTTAATTTTTTTTTCCAAGCTTGTGAATCCAAATACTGTGGAATGACCCTAATGTATTGCTCCTATGGAGCAGACAGGGGCTTCCCCCGAACCAGGTTCGTAGGTTTGGGCACTTTTTCCAGGTCCGCCGTCAATGGTAATTTGGCAATCAGAAATTTCATGTCCTGAGATATTTGTTTAATAGATAGAATAGACTTATATAATATAGTATATGCATACGTTTATAATATAGACGCACACAGGAATGCTGAGCGTCAAAATTGATTTGATATGTTCTTACTGTTGTAGCTTAAGAAGCATTATCATAGTACCTAGGTAAATGATGTGACTGTAAATGTGCATTAAAAGTCAAAATTTTAAGGACTTAGGGTGTGGAACTTATTAAATCTGCAGAAAATATTTAAAAAACTTTGTGTGCAGAAGGTTTTTTATTTTATCCAAGTCTGAGTATATGCTTGGGATGCAACGAAAAAATTATACCTAACTCTTAAGGGATGAAGGGAGTATGACTCAGTTGGGAAAAAATTAAATCAAGACTACAGTAGAGCCCCGATTATCTGTGAGTGCCCCCAAATTTTTTTTTAATTACGAACTGAAAAGAAAAGGTGTTTCCAAAGCAAGAAGCAAAAGAAAGTGACGGAATTTTTTAAAAAGGCATAACTGAACACTTTTTGTTAACACTACAGTATATTGTTTTTTGTTTACTGTTCATTATTTTATTGATTTAGATGTAAAGCAAAGGTTTCTGCTGTACTCTCCATATTTTAAAAGTTTTACAAATCATGCTTTTTGTAATATAAAGCATAGTTTTTATGCTGAAATATTTTTTTTTGTGTTTCACCTCATTTTTAATCATTTTTTGGGTTATCCGCGAATTTCGCTATCCGCGGTACCCTTGCCACCCAATTCCGCGGATAATCGGGGGTCTACTGTATTTGTAAAATGATAAATTTCTAGGTTTGTTTTATTAAAATTCCCGCTTGTTTTTGAAGGTTGGCCAAAGAGAAAGTGATGTATGAAAAAGAAGCTGAGAGAGAGAAAGTTAAGCTTGCAAAGATGCAAGATTCTGGTGAAGATAGCTATATAATACGGAAGCAGGTAAAGTTTTCTTGGTACTTTCGTATTATCCCGTCGACCGTTCAGCGGCCGGCTAATTCAGCGGCATAGTACCTAATAGTTAAGTCAATGGGATTTGATAACGTTTTCGGATTAAGCGTCACGGTCAACGGGATAATACGTAAGTATCGTTTTGTTGAATGTAGTAGCTGTTGTGACAGAGGGTAAAATATTTTTTTTGTTAAAAAATTTACGAGTACTACATAAAGTTAACTTGCTTAGTTTTTATCATTTTTTTCTTAGAATTGTTTTTAATAAGTATATTTATGACTCACTATTTCACCAATACTAAAACTGTCTAGTACCATACTTGTATAATATACACGAACGCGCGAACGGCGTTCGCAGAAAATTTTGCCCTCTGCAGAAAATTTTCTGCAAAAAAACTACAAAAAAAAAAAAGGATTTTTTTAGAAATTTTTCTGCAGAATTTATTTTTGATCGATAAATTTTTCTCTGCTAATCCCTGTCCTTAGGTTTTTCTCAATTTTGTCTCTTTTATTGAGTGAAATTTCGCTATTTTGTAAGTCTTTTTCGAATTTGCTGGCGAGTCTTCACGCGCGCTCACCCGGTAAGTTTGCTTCTTCTCGTGTTCCGATCGCAATGCGGAAAAAACAACTTTACCGCGATCGGACCTGTGATTCATCATTGTGTTTCCCTCAATTCTCGCTGATGTTTTTAAGGCTTGTTAACACTGAAATACTGATTCCTAGCGTTTCAATCGTAGCAACTCGAGCTTATTTCAATTCAGCTTTATCACATCCTGCTGAAGATGTTAATTGAAATTTATAAATATTTTTTAAAGCTATAATCAAAATATTAGATTGAATAAATTGATTCCAAACATAAGTTTCAAATAAAATAGTTAGGGGAAAAAGTACAAGATAGTCAGGTAGCACAGATAAAAATAATTATGGTACCAATTTGAGTATTTAAGAAAGAATGTTAAGATTTCAAAATGTGTAAATTCTTGCAGAAAAGTTTTCGGAAAACGTTTAAGTTTGCAGAAAGGTTTTCATTTTATACAAGTATGTCTAGTACTATGGGGACATAGTTCAGTATTGTGCCGAAAGTATTTCTTAATGACAGTCAGATGCATAATCAAGGGTTATAATAGAAGTTAGGTAAATAGGTATGTTCTCTAACTTGAGAGTTTAGTAGAGTTTAGTAGAGAGAGTAGGGTTATAATAGAAGTTAGGTAAATAGGTATGTTCTCTAACTTGAGAGTTTAGAAAACTTTCTTTTTTTTTTCTTAAAAAACAAGAAAGTATTTTTGGCTACGCCGTTGGTGACAATTTTGATGTAGGGAAAATGGTAGATTGATGACTTAATGTGTAAAAACCTTATTGATTGTATAACTTTATAACATTAATTGAGTGTTTTCTATAGCTAATTCTTATTTTCTAGGAAGAGGTTATCAAAGAATCTATGATGATGATTCCAGATACTGTAAGGCGATATCAAATGGCACATGATGAACTAAAAGACATTCTGGTAAGACTTCTTAGAATGCTTTCTTGGCATGGGCACCCATACATAAGGGCAAAGGGGGACTCGGGCCCCCCCTTGCACCGGAAAAGTAAATTTGCTCGGCGTAAGAGCTATCCTATTTTAGAAGTCATCCAAATGAGTTAAAACACTACTTTTAAGAATAAAATTTCAAAACTTTCCTGGGGAGGACCCTCCCTAGATACCCGCTTTTTGCTTGAAACTTCAGTATTTCACGAAGACTTTTTTGCATTAGGTACTCGTAAGGGGTCCCTTTGAAATAATTGTGAACCAACACCCAAAAAAGTTAAGGGCTTGACTGGCTAACTTGCAAAAATTTTCTTGGGCCCCCTCCTGAATTCAAACATATGGGCGCCCATGTTTCCTGGTACTTGCATATTATCTGACATGCTATTGGCATGCTTAGCTGTTTTTTTTTTCAAAAATAGAACAAAAACAAAAAATCGTAAACCAAAAAAATTTGATAAATAAACACAATAAAATCTTTGGTGTTTGATTGCTGGTATGCTGATAATAGTACTTAGTAATGTTCTCTTTAATATACTGTTTCATGTAGTATTCCTCTTTAAGAAAAATTGTTAACTTATGCATAAAGGGGATTACTGCCTATTTCTGAATACAAGTTCATCTGTATATAGGCAGAGATTATGGTTTTTCTTCCAAAAATTACCTTAAATTAACTATATATATATATATATATATATATATATATATATATATATATATATATAATATATATATATATATAATATATATATATATATATAAGCCATGGGGAGGAGGAATATGTTTAAATTTTATTTACGATAATATTTTTTAAGTTTGTAGGGTTTTTTTAAACCAATTTCAGGTAAATGATTTATCTTTGCATCACAAACAAGATCAGTGGTCTGTCCAGGGCAATTGTAACACCGTTTTTAGGTACCTTCACAAGTTCATCATTTGATAGGTGGGTCATTCCACAGTATTTGGATTCACAAGCTTGGAAAAAAAATTTAAGAAAACAATTAAGTTTTATACATCAAATTAAAGCTTGAAATATCTTCTATTTAAGTTTATCAACAGAATATCTCCATTTTTAACCTAACAAAAAATAAAGCATTTTGTTTAAAACAAAGTGGAAAAAATGCGTTACTTACGGGACATTACATTTTAATTTTTAAATGAAAAAATATTTTATTTTGTTTCAAAATTTATATGTTTTATTAAATCTTTTTGATAGTTGCATTAAATGAAATATTAAGAAACAAGTTTTAAAAATATTTAGTTAAAAATTTTCAATCATTAATTTCATCTTGTCCCGTACGTAACAATTTTAAGTTTATTTTTAATTTTTTAACCAGTAAAACTGATGACAACTGAACAATTTTTTGTTTTCTCTTCAACTAGGTTACTAGCTTCTTAAATAATTCAATTAACATATTTTATCTTTTAATTTAGATGGAGGGCATGATAAATAAAAAGTGTTACGTACGGGACAAATCTGTTACGTACGGGACAAAATTGCAGAAGTTTCAATTAAAACTTGGAAAAAATTTTATTTTAAAACCATGTTTATATTTTTTTAGCCTCAGGAGTCTTATCTGATCTCAACTTTCACTTTTTTGGATACCTTTGGGTAGATTTTTTGACCTCAGAAGCTTATTTCATTAACTGAAAAGAAGCTAATTTCTCTTATTGTTCCTTGCTATTAATTATGTATCTAAGTCATCAGAATTACTATATATCATCATCCCCATATCCAGATATATTCCCCACAGAAAATTTTGAAGATTACCCATCTCCTCGTTAAAAACTAGATATTTCACGGTTGGCAGGAAAAGCTGCCAGTAGATAAAAAGCCTTATTATTGACAATTTAAATACTACTATCATTTTAACAATAATTGGTAACAATATTTAGAAAGGAATCTTGTAATAATAATTAATAATGCCACAATAAAAAAAAATAACAAAAACTATAGAAAGGATTATTTTAGCGTTTTCTAATTTCTAAATGATCTACCTGCAATCTCCAAAACGTGGTAAAACGTTCTAATTTGAACAGCGATTCCACCACTAAAGCACCATGGAATGTATAAATTTCTATTTTTATCTGAACAAATACATTCTTTAGAAACAGTTATCATTCATTTAAACTTTTAATGCCTCTATTAGGGTCAGTTAAAAATAAAATGTCCCGTGGCAGCTTTTCTTACCAACCGTCCTTAATGGGATAAAAGCAGGGAAATTTTTTTTTACCAATTCGATGAAAGAGAAGATATAATTTATGTTCTTGGGACTTGAATAAAACATGCATTTCATTTTTGAATGTTTATACTTTTTTTTAAATGGAGCTACATAAGGAAAATCTTAATTAACATAATACCAATTAAAATACTTAAAAAAATCATTAATTGTTATAATTTCTATAATTAAAAAATAAGTTTGAATGTTAATATAGCTATTAAATTCATAAAATAAACATTTGTATTACATTTAAGTTCACAATTCCTGGTTACTGTTACTTCAATTCACATGTCCCGTACGTAACAAACAGCCTTGTCCCGTACGTAACGGAGATAATTAGCCCTCATCAATTAATGACACAATTTAAAAATATGATTTAAAAGGTAATTAATAAAATGTATATTTCTGCTTCAACTCAAAAAAAAAATTTGTGAAAATATATAATAACTTCAGAGCAAAATAGGAATTGCTGAAGGTACTTTTAAAAAAGGTTTTTGTGATGTCCCGTACGTAACGCAAATTAATTGATTTTTAGAAAAAAAACTATTGTCCCAAACATAAAGAAATTTTGCAGAAATTAAGCTGAAGTGGTATATATTAAATAAAAAATAATTGCAAACTTCCTCATTTATGTTTTGATATTGAAAACACTGCAAATGTCTTAAAATTTTGCTGTGAATTGTCCCGTACGTAACGCACAAATACTGTGGAATGACCCAGGTACTATCGCAAATTTCAGTTTTAGGAAAAAAGGTATCTTCAAAAAATACATTTTTGAAAGAAAGTTCTCTAGTAAGGTATATTCTCTCAATAGTTGAATTTTTAGCCTTTCTAGTCTACATTTTATTTTGTTTTTAATGTTTAAAAAATTATGTGAAAAAATATTATGTTGATTTTGCATATGAAGTTCCACAAATTTACAGAAATTTTTTCACAAAATGTCTAAATTTTCACAAATATAAGCCCTAAATTTTCACTAAATAGGTACCTCTTTTAAAAACCTAGACAGACCTCTGAAGATCCTTACTCATTGATCCATTGTGATGTTTAATGTTTGGTCAACCAAAAAATACCTGCTACTATTAAAGAGATTGCCTGATCTGTCCAGACTGGATCCATTCAACTCCCCCTTTAGTTTTGGAAATATTTCTAAAAATATCTCGGTTTATATCTGGTGTGTAATTTCCGGAGCTTAAGAGGATCAGGGGTAGTTATGTGTAGTTTGAAAGGGTAGAAATAAAGAGACCATCCAGCAGGGGTTTTCACTCTCCACTATATAAATTCTTGTTCAGTTCAAGATATTAAACTAACCAAACTAAATATTTCAACTTGTGTAATTAAATATCAAACTGAATTCGTTTTTTAAAATAGGAGAATGGTCTGTTAAATTTCTACTGATATTTCTATATTATTCATCCTATTGCATTTCTAGAATTTGAATGGGTATTCAAACTGACCTCTCCTGGCCAGGCTATTCCCATAGTTTTTAGATTTAACATCTTTGCTATTCAAAGCTTATCCCTTTTTTTAAGTACAGGACCTTAAAGTGACCGATAATTGAGGCTGTACTCTAGTTTGGTTTCCATTCTTGGGGATCTATCCCTATTAAATGGATTTCCCAATTAATTGGGGCCTCCAGTAAGCAGAATTTACCATATTTGATAAAACTTGTTTGATGCTTACTGTGTTACTTTCTATAAAAAAAATCTAGAACTCAGTTCCTTACTACCATTTCATTATTTAACTGTGATAAGGGTTTTAAATCTTTTAATTACAATTTAGTTTTATGGTTATTCCTTGCAATATTAGGCAGACATAAGAAGCTAATTTTGTTCTATATTTATTAGTTTCTAACAAATAGGTATGCATGGTATTGCACTTCAAGTAATTGCTATAGTATTAATGATAGTTTCTAGATAAGTTTTTTGATGTTGTTTCTTTTAGTTAATAAATTTGTTTAATTTGTAATTTTTCTATTAGGATAATGAAGTAGAACTTGTTGAATGTGAAGAATACGTGGCTGCAAAAGAAGTCTTGCAGGAAACATCTAAGACCATAGCTGCTGGAAACTAGGTTTATTTTCCATATTGTAAAGAAATCTGTATATTTATATAAATGCTTGTATATAATTTTTACATTTATAATGCAGCTGTAATTGTTTTAACTTACTAGTTATACAGACTATCTTAAAATGTGGGCTTATGTGTAATTTAATTTGCTATAGTCCCTTTGGCTTAACCTGTGACTCTTTTACTTGTTATGCAGAACCTATTAGGCATGTTCAATAAATTTCTGTTTCTTCATTTTGGTTTCTCTCATGCACTCTTGACTAATTTTTTCATGAACTTCATTTTTCGGCTGTCCAATAGTATTTTGAAAAGTAATATTTGTTTCAAATTAAGTGTTCTTAGATGTTGGGAAATATATTTATAGAGTGCCCAACCATTCTGATTAAAGGTGTCTTTTACGCAAATATTTAAAAGGTCAGATCAATATTCAGACAAATATTTAAAAGTAGTACTATCATTTAAATGCCAGACTGACATTTTTACCTACCACTGTATTGAATGAAGCATTAATCTGAGTAAATACAGTTTGATTGGAAACAATTTAAAAAGAAAAACTTACTTGGCCTGCCAATCTGAGTTGCTGAGTGGAAGTTTCACACCTTAGCCTAAGTCTTAAGCTTTCTATTTTTAGTAACTTCAAAAGAGTAAGAGTAACTTCAAAACTTCACCAATACATGTAGATAAAAATCCTGTAAAGTATAACTATTGCATATTGTTACAAGGAATTGCATATTGTTACAATGGAATTTTTTTATCTGATTTATTTATAATTTAACCCAGGTATAATGAATATTTAAATGTAAATCAAGATTAGTTCACATTGATCCAGATAAAAATCCTGTAAAATATTACTAATTGCATACTGCTAAAAGAAATCAACAAAGGAATTTTTTATATCTGATTTATTTATAATTTAAACCAGGTATGAAGAGAATATTTCAATGTAAACCAAGAGTAATTCACATTTCATATTGATCCAGACGGTCTATTTCAATCGGTTTCATTTGTGATTTATGAAATAAAAATGGGTCTTTTTCTATTTCTTGCTTGAAATTTTCAATGTCCATATTTTCCACTGGATCAGATCCTGCAACTATTTTTTCTGTTTGCCACTGCCCCTTAGAAAAGTCAGGGTACCTAAAAACTAATTTTATTAGTTAATGTGTAAAGTTGCACTAAAGTAAACCTATCAAAGTTGTTTCTTTTTTAAAATTAATAATACTACAGCTTCTAAAATGGTCGGAGGCTAGGTATATCAGTTTTATCTTGTAAAGATAGCAGACCGGGGCTAGTTGGCATTCTCTTCCTTTATTTTCTGCCACAAGGGAGCCAGTGTACTGCAATTTCAGTGGTGAATAGAGTACATTTCCACCAGAACCTCAGCCTATTTTGAAGTTAGATTGAATTTAAGCATTGCCAATGACAATTTTCAAAAGAAGGGTTATATACTGTTGTTCCTTGCATTTAATCTTAAGTTTCAAATATTTTGTTTTAGATATCGCCACTGGGCTTGTTGGTACAGATAGGTACTGGGGACAGTTGGCATAGCTATTACAGCGACATCAATATACAATCAATACACCACTGTGGCTAAAAATTAGGTGTGCTGCCCTTTCACTTTAACAAGCACACAATTGCTATGTAGAGGGGTCAAGAAAGGCGACAGGGTCAAAACTGACGATTATTGCCAAAAATCACTGTGAAAGGCAAACTATTCATGGTCAAGGAGAAAATGAGCAGCTTCTGTTAGTACAAAGTACTTGGAGCACCCTAGGGTAGAAATCTGACTTCGCTCCTTGCCTGCAGGCCTTAGCTGGGCATAATGGAACGACCTTCACGCCTTAGGTGACCCTGCCAGGAGAATAATCTCCCGACGTACTTCGCCCGTTCCGCCCAGGTACACCTACTCGCCGGCTACAAGTGCACACTTTGAGGCGACCCACTGTGTTTTATTGAAGCATTGTGCCAACTCACACTGGTCTAGAGGTTAATATCAACTGACCCCGGGCAGTGGCGTATATAAGGGGGGGGCGAGGGGGCCCTGCCCCCCCCCCCCCCGAAATTCAAACTAGGTGTACCAAAACAATTTAAAACCCTGTATTTTAGGGTCAAATTTCAAAAATTTTCTGGGGGAGGACCCCCAGACCCCCCTTTTGTACTTGGAATTTTATTATTAACAACTTTATTATAATAAGTTCATCAAAATCCAAATCCTACCAAAAAATAAATGTCCAAAATTTGGACTAAGTGTACCAAAAACAAGATAAAAACCTAATTTTAGGGGTAAAGTTTCAAAAATTTTCTGGGGAAGGACCCCCAGATCCACTTTTGCACTTGGAAACTCTATTTTTATAACTTTTAAAATATTAAGTTCAAAAAAATGTACAACCAAAATTCAGACTGTACCAAAACTAGTATAGTTAAAAACCTGTTTTTTTAGTCAAACTTCAAAAAATTTTCTGGGGGAGGACCCCCAGACCCCCCTTTGGTACTTGTATTTTTATTACTAACAACTTTTCCTATATTAAATTTTTAGGACCTAAATTATCACCTAAAAAGCTACATTGGACCTATTAAATATGTGGGAGAGGGGCTAGGGAGTAATTTTGGGCCCCTCCCGAAATAAATTCCTATATACGCCACTGACCCCGGGTCTGGGGCAAATAGGCATAGTTGAGAGAGCTAATTTTTGAACTTACTTTATCAAAAAACAAACATTATGGCAACTAATCCCGGTCTTCCCTGTTAATCAAAATAGGAATTAATCTTTGTGCCCTTATTGCTTTAGCTAAAAACATTTTCCGGAACAACTTTTTTTTCAGTACTTTCCTTAGAGACTTGTAGTCTACATGGTGTAGAATTTATAATGCGTTTTCATTTATGTTAACTTTTCTCTCTTCCTCATTGCAACTATTTTGGAACTAGAGATAAAATAAAAGAGAGAGAAGATGAAAATGAGAATAAAAAGAATGTGAAAAAGAAAATTAAAAATCAGCCTACACATTTTCTGAACCCTACTGTTCAACGAAATCAACTGCCCTTTTGGTTAAGAAGATTAAGTACAGTCGAACTCATACATAGTGAACATTCTAAAAAATTTCACTACACAACCAGTTAAAAAAAATGTAATGCACAATGCAACACCTAAAAGCCAAATTAACCCCACCTGGTGATTGCAGCACACAGTATTCAGTTTAATTTGATTGAAGATATAGTCTTCTAAAAAGGGGTGAGAAATACGAGAAAATCCTTAATAAGTGTGCAAATTATCCTGGGTTAAAGGTTATGTCAAGAAGATAAGAACCCGATTTATTGTTCTTATTCGACATTTTATTCTCTTTTTCTATTTTTTTTGCACCACTAGAATTTTTGGAAATGGAGATGTTTGAACAAGTATGGAATGTTCTGATATTTAGGAGCCCCGGATTTCCACACTAGCAGTCAGATATACTCATTAATAAATTTATTATTTTCAATTTATATGTTAATACTATGAGTAAGTAATAACAGATATAAATTGGGCTTCGATGTATCCACAGAGTATAGAGCTTAACAGAGTGTCCAAAAGGCAGTTTTCCTCTTTTAGTTCCGTTGCCACTTCAGGCTGAAACTCCACCAGCCAATCACCTCTGCCAATCAGGAGAAGGCGAAACCTTGAAACTGATTCCTCATTGGATATGTAACTTATATAGGGCGTTGCATTTTGATTACGACAGAGCTGCTTTCTTTTCCCCAGATTGTAGACTTATTCCCTAAAGTAGTAAAATTATCCCTGGCTAGAATTAAAATATCCCTCTCTTTTTAAACTTTGATTGCTTTTTTTTGTTTTAATTGTTAAATCTAGCATCTTGCCGATAATTTCACATCAGAGCGGAATAAATGGCGAAATTTCTACAAGAAAGAATACAAATAATCGGCAAGTTTCGTAGTTTATTTAAGTATATTTTCAACTCTTAATGTTAAGTTTTTAAATGAATGAACTCAAAAAACTTTTTAATGAACTTTCTTAAAAACAACAATAATATGATCATCTTTGGATTTTACATTCTCGTTTCCATGGAGACTGTTTTAACAACAATGCTATTCCATGAATATTTTCATTAAATTAAACTCTCAAATAAAATATTTTAAAGTAGTTATTTATAATTTTTTTAGATTATTGATATGATTTTTAAATAGACTCAAACATCTAGTTTTTCTTTTAAAACTTGTTATTTTGCATTATGTTTATTTTTGAAGCAATGGGGTAAGCAGATTTTGTTTATCATATGATCGTTGTATCATTTTTAAAAATCTCCAAAATTATGTTATTTTTTGTAGTTAAAAGCTCTTGATTTGTCATCACTTCATTAATTTAATTGTTGAACTTATGTTAAACATGAATTTAATTTTGTGCCATGTTATAAGTTATAAATTAACTAATGTAAACAATCAGTTAATCCTAATTTATGTAAAGAGAATATGAGTGCAAAGTATTGTAATACAGTGTAACTTGGATAATTCAAAACTCTAGATACCAACAAAAAGTTATAATTATCCAAATAATAAAAAAAACCTCTAAACTGATATAAAATAGAGTTCAAGGGATCAATAAAAATGCATGAATTTAGAGATATTTGAGTCACTTAAGTTGCACTGTAAATAACACAAATAATTGTGAAATGCAAAATTCATAGTTTAAGTAAGTTTTGTAGAAAAACAAATTATATGATGTGTAAAAGTTCAAATTAATGTGTGAAAATAATTTCTTTAATAAAAATGATTACTTGCTCTAAATGTTTTTGTACTTTTTGTTTTCTTAAAATTTAGTATTTTCAAGCCTATTCAATTTTTAAATGTAGGCATAAAGTTTTAATATATGCATCAATAAATTAGCCATTTGGATGATAAAAAAAATCTCAGTCAGTGAACTAAAATGACATTAGAAACTTGTAATCTCTTTGGAAATGTTTTAGAAAATCGCTGTAGTGCTTTGAAAAACTGCGGTTCAAAAACTCAAAAGTCCAAGTATGAATCATAGCCAGAAGAGAGATCGACAAAACTATTTTAAATTTAGGGAAATTTAAGAAAGCTTTTTTCCTTTTTCCCCTCTTCCGATTTGAGTGAAAGGCGAGCGGGAGAGGGTGGGCGGCGACGATGGAGCTAAGGAGGCGGAGCTTATTCAGCCAGTTGAGGGGGTGACACTTTCTATGGGAAAAACCATGCTTTAAAAGTTACCATTAGCGTCTATGGAGATGAGACCTCTGTTAAGCTCTATACTCTGTGGATGTATCTAGAGTTGCAGGGCCGTAACCAGACTTTTGTTTCGGGGGGGGGTTGACTCAAATATTTTCTGAGGTACCTCCTTACGGGTACTTTTATATGTTAAGTTTTAGATTACAACACTGGATTGAAATTTTGATGCACTAAATTTCAAAATTGTACAAACAGTATGAATTCCAAGTAAAAGGGGGGTCTGGGGGGTCTCCCCCAGAAAATTTTTGGAAATTTGCCCCTCAATAGAGTTTTAGCTCATTTTGAGACCAGATTACACTCAAAGAGCACCACTTATTGTAAGCGGCCCGCGGCCGAATTTTCAAGGTAAAAAGAAGGTATATTGTAATAAATGGCAAAATGTTGAGGGGGTTTTGGGGTTCCTACTCCAGAAAAATTTTTGAATTTTTCCCCTAAAAGTGACATTTTAACTCATTTTGAGACACTTTAGGCATTAAAGAGGACCACTACGTAAATCACACAAGTTTGAAGGAAAAATCGTACTGAATAGATTTTAAAATTTCGAGGGGGTTTGGGGGTCCTCCCCCAGAAAAGTTTTGGAAATTTTACCCTTTAAAGTAGGGTTTTGACTCATTTTGAGACCCTTTGGGTTATACCCGAAGAGGATCGCTCCTTGTGAGACATAAATTTTAAGAAAAATAGCTGTATAAAAATTGATGTCAAAATTTCGGGGGGGGGGGGGTTGAACCCCTAACCCCCCCCCTTGGATATGGCCCTGTAGAGTTGTATTGTGGATGGCCAGCAGTTCAATGTTACGTATTTGTAGATTATTTTTTAAATGAGGCCATCCGGTTTTTTTTTAAATAGAAAGTACCTTTTCATCCTAAATGGATCATCTTCCCCTTGGTCGAATTCGTCGATACTAGGTGCAGCAGGATTCATTTGGAGGTTATCGTCATCGGATTTTAAGTCATTTGCCTCTGGCAATTGTGGTTGGAAGTTCGGTGGCCTAAAGTACGTGGGAGAATTCATAGCTTTTCTTCTCTGGAATGTGGGTCTTAGGTCGGGAAAATTGGTATCAATCGGATCTTGTTCACCAGTGTTGCGCTGTCGGAAATTCCCAGCCAATCTGCTGTAGTCATCCAATGGTTCACGAATTTCATCTTTAAAAGAAAAAAAAAATCACTATGAAGACTGTGACCAGTTTAAAGAGTTGTCAAAAGTATAAATTTTTCGGACTTTCAACTATTTTTTTTACCAAAAAATGGATAGTATATTTTGGCGAAACCAACTATTATTCCTTTATATAAATATATTTTAGACTTTCGTTTTTACGTTTATGTAGAAAACAGCTTACAGTTCATCGCATTTGAAAGTGATTCAAAAAGACTGGACCAATAGTTCTCCTTAGATAATGGGGGGGGGTCTCCAAAGTATGGGCCACAAGCTCAAGGTCCGCGGTAGTTAAACCCGTCCGTATAAAATTTAGGGGATATATGTTACGGGCAATGTGATACATCCGGGCATTTTTAATAATGCCCACGTATTTCGGGCAAAGTGATAAATACTCATTGCCCTCATTCATCACCTTCGGGCATTATTAATAATGCCCGGTTTATCACTTTGCCCGTAACATATATAAATTCATCCTGTATAGTAGGGCCGTTAAAGGGAAGAATTGTTCAGATTGTGATAAAATCACCAAAATTGCTGGAGGTATAGTTTAAAACATGCTGAATCCAAAATCGACCGGAAGCACTCTGGCGGAAGCTTTGTTTTGGACTTCTGGTCAAAAACAAAATGGCCGCCCGCGGGCCTATTTTCGGTTGTTTTAATGATAAAAAAATAATTTTGGTGACGAATATTATGTTTTTAAGGTCAAGGATCATGATTATGATACCAAAATGTGCAATTTATGTATAAAAAATTGATTAAAATTCAATAAAATCTCTAAAATAGTGTGATAGAGTCAATCGGTAGGTTTTTTCTCAAAACATAGGTAAAGAAGTTTTTATTTCGACGGTTTTACATGTTTTTGAGATGCTGATTCCGAATATCAAGTTTGCTGTCACGTGGTAGGTCGGCTTTGTATAAAAAATTTCAAAATATTTCAAAAAAATCTTAAAATGTTTTTCTCTATCTTCAGATTTTTGCTTATATTTCAAAAACTATAACTTTTTTGAAGATGATCTAAATTACAACGTTAAAGTCAACCAAATTTACAATAAAATTCACTATTAAGCTTCCATTTTCTGAAGAATAGTAGTTCAGTTATAGAGTGCTGAAAAGCAGCTATTCTTTTGTTCTTCTGCAAAAAAGTGACAAACATACGTTTCCACCCGCTAGAAAACAAATAATATCAACAAATTTTTATGCCACGTGAAAGAGAATTTTATTCCTCACTAAAATAGTGCCCTACATTATCATTTACAGAGAAGGGGAAGGAGATAAGCGAAAATCGCGAATAAAGTGTTTTGCGCTTTGCAGCCAAAACGGACCTTCCTACCTGTTTATCTCCAATTTCTGCTTTACTTTTGATGTATTAACCATTAAGAAAAATATTTCAGATCAATTGATGACTAAGCATGGTCAAAAAAATAACATTAAATTAAAATATTAGGTATCAAAAATTGCCTCAAAATTTTTACTTTAATTATTAGTTTTTCGTAATTTTCACAAAACTTATAGTTTCTCAAAAAAGTGCAGTAAAACTTTATGTGTAGAAATTAAATTTTATTTCATTTGGTATAAAATGTTTGAAAATAATTTTTATTTATTTACAGATTTAGTGGAGAAATAGCAAGCATTCTTCACTTTATTTAAAGAAAAAAATATTCACTTTTCTTTAGAATGCTCTAGCGACGATACCGCTTGTCAAAAGATAAAAATGAACTAATATACTTGTTATAAGAAATTTTACGTGTTTAAAATTTGGTGCACTGCACTTTTTGAGAAAAATTTGTGGCAATTTTTGATTTAGAGTGACCATTTAAATAAAAATAAACCTTAAATTCGGAATCAACACCACATGAGAACAAATACAATATCAGTACATTTAAACATTCCTATAATTGAATACATAGATTTAGTATTTTGTTGTATTTTCCTAGTAAAATAACATATTTAATAATTTAATTAATTAGGGAAATTAATTGCAATAATTAATTGCAGAAGAACAAAAGATTAGCGGCTTTTCAGCACTCTATAACTGAACTACTATTCTTCAGAAAATGGAAGCTTAATAGTGAATTTTATTGTAAATTTTGTTTACTTTAACTTAGTAATTGAAATATAAGTTTTGTTTTATATTTTGATAGTTTTTGAAACATAAGCAAAAATCTGAAGATAGAGAAAAACATTTTAAGATTTTTTGAAATATTTTGAAATTTTTTATACAAAGCCGACCTACCACGTGACAGCAAACTTGATATTCGGAATCAGCATCTCAAAAACATGTAAAACCGTCGAAATAAAAACTTCTTTACCTATGTTTTGAGAAAAAACCTACCGATTGACTCTATCACACTATTTTAGAGATTTTATTGAATTTTAATCAATTTTTTTATACATAAATTGCACATTTTGGTATCATAATCATGATCCTTGACCTTAAAAACATAATATTCGTCACCAAAATTATTTTTTTATCATTAAAACAACCGAAAATAGGCCCGCGGGCGGCCATTTTGTTTTTGACCGGAAATCCAAAACAACGCTTCCGCCAGAGTGCTTCCGGTCGATTTTGGATTCAGCATGTTTTAAACTATACCTCCAGCAATTTTGGTGATTTTATCACAATCTGAACAATTCGAGTGTTTTTTTCCCTTTAACGGCCCTACTAGTAGAAAAAAGCAGAGAGTTGAACAATTTGAATTGTTAACCTCGATTCAGAGTGCCATAATTAAGATAATTTGAAAATTAAAGCATGGGAAGTATGAGTGGGAGGTTTGCGGTTTGCTTATTTTTGCTGACAAGGGGGGGGATCAAAAATGACCAAAACATGCTTACGTAATATTTGAACGGCCCCTAGTGGCCGATGAAACTCTATCCTAGAGTTAAGGCAGATTAAGATTAAATGAACGTTTCAATCTGATTAGTTATGCAGAAAATTGAGCATTTTTGGTAAAGTTATTTTTTAGTTTGGTAAAATATTGTTTCTCTCGTATAAAATTCTTATTCTCTTCAGACTTAATTGTGAATCAGAAATTTTGAAAGGGGTGGAGGGCAAAGATAAGGCAAAATTCATAAAGGGGGTCCTGCACTAATGTTTTTTTTTCCTACCATCGCCCATCTTGTCAATGGGCACCATGCCTTGCCACATGCTCCTTATGTCGTGGTTGAGGTTGCCCCTCCTGGTCTGTGGTGGTGGTGGTATTCCGTCGTCCATTTCGTCCTGCTCCCATCGCCTGTATTTCGTGGGAGCCGGAGTCTGAGCGTCGGAGCGGAAGAAGATGCTGATTTTGTTCCACAGGTTATGGAATACGCTCGCTTCCGTCGTGGTGACTGTTGCTCGGTGAAACTGAGTTCTTATGTTAGTATGAATGTTCTCCACTGAAAATAGCACAGAGAAAAGTGAACAATTGCAACAAAGTCTTTTTTTTTTCACTTAGTTAGACATAGTAACATACTAAATATATGCCTTTAAAAATATTCGTTCTGCGGAATTTGAGTCAATTCCGCAAATTTAATCATCCGAAAAACTTCGGAAATGATAGCTTTCATTAGCGAGTAATACTTTTGAACTTGTTGCGTGAGATAGTAGGCCTTAAAGCTAACTGGTAAAAGAATTTTACCTGTTTTGTGTTTCTATCTTCATTAGCATTGTAAAAGCAGTGAAAGAACTTTTTTTTACATTTATGTTCCTAAGTTTGAACCTTCTACAATCTCCATCCCTCTCTTATTAAATTTCGTCAGATTTATATAATTTCCGACACAAATATACAAACTACTATTATTCCTTTATTCTCCAATTCGTTTTAGCGACTTTGACGATTTTATTCTAGCATTGAAGCATCTTCAGGTAAAGAAACCATTAGATGATTAGCACCACTTTAAATAATAACCGAAAAGGGACTGTCCTATATCTGCTCCGGATTTCCTCATATATTGAAACTCCTTAAGACCAAGGAGGGTTGTCAACTCCCCCCCCCAAATTCCAAAACAATTCACAAACCAAAAAATTACAAATAACATACCGAAGCACCATCAAATTCAATCATTTATCGCTTTGCCAATACGTAGGGGAGAGTGGGGATACTTGAGCCAATTTTTACAGTTTAATTTTTTTATAATATTTTAAAATAACTTACAGCAAAATCCCCATGAGGGGGATACATGAGCCATGATGGAGGGATGCTTGAAACAACTCTAATAAATATGAAAACTAAAGCAAAATTTATGTAATGATTTTAAAAATATCATTTCAAAATAATACATTGATAATTTAACACCATGTTAAATTAATATTAGGTACATCAGTTTTCAATTACGTATGATATTATTTAAACTTTGAAAAAGTAGTTTTAAATAGAGGTAGAGAAAAAAATAAAAAGTAAAATGACAAGTAAATAGCCTTTCATAATAAAGTAAGTTACTTTTTAATTTGCATATATTTTTTTCCACAAGTTAAGCTATGGCTCAAGTATCTCCACCAGCACCATTTTCGTTTAAAGGGATTTTTCTAAATAGTTCATGCATGTTTTTAAATGCACTTAGATTTAAAATAAACAGGATGTTATAATAATTTGCAATAACAATGCAATAATATTTATGTTGTTGCAGCTTAGGGTACATCCATAAATTACGTGAGGTGTTTTTTTTTTCCAAATTTCGAACCCCTTCCTACCCCTTGGTGAGATTTTGCTGGACCCCCCTCCTCCCTCAAATTCTCACGTGAGATTTTCTCCGTAACTTTTGAGTTTCTTTTATATGTTCTAGCCACGTTTGTTTCGTCTTGTCGGCATGACATTTAACATACCTATTACAAAAGTTCTGATACAAATCCATGTTAAAATGAAAAACATGGTCTTATACTTGTTAATATATATCGACTGTCTGGGTAATGATTCGCCTTTTTGGTTAATGTGCACATTTTTCCTAAATTTGTGCTGAAAAGGTAAAAGAAAAAGCGTATAACCTCCAAACTAAAAGTTAACGTGAGACTTAAATTGACTCCCCCCTAGGGAGATTTGGTGAGACTTTGCTGGACCCCCTCCCCCCTTTTTTTACTTTATGTAATTTATGAACATCCCCTTTAAACAAAACTTTTATTACAAAAAAAAACACACTTCTAAATATTTACTTTAGATGGGTAAAAAGCAAATAATGGTTGTTGTACTTACAAAATAGAACTAAGTTATGATATTTCTTATCACATGTGCCAGTCATGGAACTATAATTGGATGGATTATCACTATATCACCAATCATGGATTATCACTATAAAAATTTTCACATGTTTTTGGAACGAAAAATTATCATACTGGGGAGAAATAAGGGGTGGCTCAAGTATCCCCACTCTCCTCTACGATTTGGTGACAATCTATGAATCCCGCTTATTAGGTAATCCCCACAAGTTACTTAAATTAATACATTATGGAAACAATTCATACATTTGCATTTGATCTAAAGAAGTAATGAAGCTACTTTTGTGAAACAGGAACCACGCGTTTTGGCGTTTGTATTGGTACCAAAAAATGCAAACAAGTTACACTACAAGTTGACATCTACGAAATCACAGAATTATAAAAACAACTTGATAACAAATAATCAAACTTTTTACTTGACTGAACATTATTTTCTAAAATATTTTTTTGATGTATCTCACTTACATATTGGACTAGAAAATACTACAGCAGTAGTCAGAAGAAAATTAATTAAACATAATTTTTGTAATAACATATTGTTCTGTTTATATTAAAAAATCTTACAGCTATTTCAAATTTATTTGGACATTTTAAACATTGCCATTCTTTATGACAATTGTTTAATAAACAAACTCAAGATGAAAATTGGTATTTTTTTTCTCACGCTTTATCTCACGTTCACTAGACTAGTGATGCAATTAAATATAAATTTACTAGCTATCAATACAAAAACGAAATCGGCAAATGTTAATATTAGTTTAGGTAGGTAAAACTGGTAATTATTTTTCAATCATATGACTAATCTTATAGTAATAGGATAAATTTATCAAGAATTCGAGAAATTACCTTCATAAAGTCTTACTTAAATTTCCAAAAATTTGGAAACGAAGTTAAAATTTTTCAAAAAAGAAAACTCGAGCTAGTGTTCTGGTCTTATTTCTGTATAGAGCATTTTCAATCACATGACTCGGACCTAACAACGGCCTTGGCAACAGAAAATGTTACAGTTTTTTGCCCTACAGAGGTTAACAGTTACAGAAAATGACTGGCCGTGGAATTCCTCTATTGGAGCATTTGCAATCACGTGACCCCATACCTAAAAACCGCCTTAGCAACAGATAAGCAACGGCCTTAGCAACAGTTAAAAGCCCTACAGAAGGTACACAGTTAAAAGAAAATAACCGGCTGTGACGTCACCTGAAAACACTCTATTAAAAAAAATGTTCAACCATTTTCTGAAAACCACTTCTTATTTTGTGGACCAAAAGACACACTTTTGGAAATAAAATGCCCAGATTCTTTAAGAATTTCAAATGAACTCTAATAATTAAAAAATATTTCTCATTTCCATTTCAGAAATACAAATACAGTTGCAATGATAGCAAGCGACTATCGTAAAATCCTTTTTGTTTTTTTTTTTAGCGTAACCATCCATGACCCTGGGAGACGTTGTTTTCAAATAGAAGCCGAGGAACGGACTTTGGAAACACCTTGTATATACGAGAATCTTTGTCACCTTCCAGAAACACTATTTAACTTGTTTGCAAGGATTGGATTTTAAAATAGTTAAATCCAACACGGAAATATATAAATCCTAACACCAATCCGAAACACGGAATCTCCTAACATTCTCTGTCTGCAATGGAAGTCCCTGTTCTACTGCGGGAGTCGGACCTAATCTCAAAGCAAAGCAAAACTCTCCTTTATACCTTAAGACCGCAATCTCGGCTAAAACCAGGCATCTTTCAAAACTCCAGAGCTCGCTTAATAATTGTCAGCGGCCCTTTTAAATCTCAGGATGGAAGGCGAGCTCGCGTTCCCTCTCAAGCCGAAGACAAGGTATCAAAACGTATAGAACGGAGATGTGCTCTGGCCGTTTTAATTAAATTCACCGTCGAATCTTCCCTAGAGCTTTCCGACGCTCCCGCATACACGGATACGTTACTATGGAAACAAAGGCTTTTAATAAAAGACGCCGCAGGGTGCTGTCTATCAAACCTTCCTCAGATGAGTATGTTTCTCGAGTAGCTTTCGAAAGCGCTGTGGCAACGGAGATTGAAAAATCTCTTTCTCGCAGCTTTTTGCCGGGTTCGAAGGTTACAGTTAAGTAGTCGCCGATTAATTAAAGTTTTAAAATGGTTTAGTTTTTGGAATGTTGCGTTCGCGTTGGATGTTGGTTGTTTTTAATTCTGTTTTCCGCCGGGTATTTCATTGTTGGATTTAAAATTGCTGCTGGCGTTTGAGTTTATTCGAAGGTGACTTTAATTAAAAAGTCTGCGAAATTTTCTAGAAGTGTTCAGATTAAAAGGATTTAGTTCCACCCAGTGTTAAGTTTAGATCTAAGGCTGTTTAGATTTTACTGTTTGCGATGTTTTCTCTCTATTAAAAAATATTGGTCGACGGTTTTCAGTAAACAACTTTTTAATTACTGCTTCAAATGACACACTTTTTGTATCAAAATATCTAGTTTCTTTTGAGTATTAAAATAAAAAAAACATTTTTTAGAATAACCGATATATTGCAGTGACAGCAAGCGATAGTTTCAATCAGTCCAGTTTAATTCAGTCTCAATATTTTTCCATTCATAAACTCATGATTTTCAATTTTAGAATTACTATCATTGAATAAACCAGAATATGTATTACGTTTTAAATTCTGATTATTGATAAAAAAAAACAATGTAAGTTAAATATTTAGTTTAAATAATTATAATTCTTTCTTAAGATTTCAGATAAGTTCATAAGATTTGTTAACTTAAATTTTTTTTAGATTTAACTGAACTCTCATTACTAGACAAGCCGACTTTTAGAAATGCGGGTTTTGCACCTTCTTTAATTACTTCATACAGGTGTAATTAAGTATCTTAGAGAAGACAAACTTACTTTTATTGATTTTGCTCTTAAATAATTATTTTTAAATAAGTTTTTTTTGTAAAAATAGAGTTTAACAAATTAATTAAAATTCACCTTAATAAAGTTATTTGAAATATGTATTTCAAAAGTTTCACAAAAATGAATTTTAATAATTCAATTTAATTTAGAGTGAAGTTGAGTTGTTGGCGAGGAGAGATCAAAAGTGACGTCAGTATCGCACGTCACAATTTCGAGCTTCTCTGACCTTATGAGTCTAAGTACCTTATCTGATCTTATGGTCATCCCTATACTTGACAGCAACGTTTCTTGAACCCAGTACTTCACAAATGCGGAAGGAGAAATCGGTAAACACAAAGCCTGTTGGGTTGCTAGGAGGAGTTTTGGTACGTAAATCGTGATTGAAAAGCACTAAATATACATGGGTTTAACAAAATAATAATACTATTTTTAAATTGACTTTCTTCATTTCACTCAAAATTTAGACACCGCGATGGGAACTACTTTGTTTGTTAGTGACGTCGTAGGGTCAACTGAAGTTGCTGTCTAGTATTAGTAGCACAACTCATACCAAATATGTCAAGTTTACGTAACTATAACTAGAAATAGATGAAATTTGGCCATACACATGACAAAAATTGGACGAATCTTGAACGTTTGTGCTGCTTGGGATGGTAAAAGTGTGACCCGCGGACTACAGTTTTGCCTCTACTCGTTTCCCGCATATTATTCCTCCTCCCATTTCGCAACAGCGATGAAACGAAAAAAAATTAGGATGGAAACCAGAGCAAAATATTACATCCTCACTCTTTGACAGGGTGGCAGAGAATCCTCGCATTCCAAGTCCCCGAAACCGTCAAAAATGCGTCATATTAATAATTGACCCAACCTCGCCCGGCTTCCTCGCGGATCAATCGCATACTTTTCCCGCCCCTCCCGTCACTCCTCCATTTAAAAGTCTTAATTAAAAGCATTCCGAAGAGCGGCATTTCCCTGGACAATACGGTCACCGCGGGGGGACCGTGGAGTCAGAAACAGCTAGGGCTCCCATGGGTGACGACACTGCGTGACCAACCAAGAAGGTGAAGAAGGAAGTAACCTATACTGTCTGTCTATAACAAGATGAGCTCTTGCTTACATTTCTTACATCCATTCGGTTAGTATTGTTTCTATAGCAACCGCCCCAACCAGGCATCATCTTGCCTCAGAGATATCTTGCCGTCTTCATCTTGCCGCAAGACAGAGCTCATCTTGTGATAGACAGACAGTAGGCATACCGCCAGGAGAAAACTTTTGATGTCATACAATATTGTTGCGATTGTTATGGGAACGGATTTTTCCACTCAATTTAAGGGGGGACGGGGTTTTGTGCAAAATCTTAATTTCTATCATTTAGCTTTGTATTTGTTTTCAGAGTTTTTTTTTTTCAAATGTTTTCTCCTGGCGGTATGACTATACTGTAGGCGTAGGGGGAAGAATTTCAGAGTGGATATTTTGCTCTATCTTTCACGAGATTATATTAGATAAGTGGATAAACAATTTGGAGGGATGGTTGACCTTATATCGTTGAGGGTGAAAACTGTTTTCTGTCTAATTTGATTTTTATTTGTCATGAAAACATCTCAAATTTTTGAGTAATTACTATTTTGATTGTTTCGATTGTTTAAGATAATAGCTTAAATAGTAAAACTTAAAATAAAATGTGTTATGGAGCCCTTTAAGATAAGTTAGATACGTTTACTTAATTAAGGTTTTTCCCTAATATGCTCTCCCCTTTGTATATCAATTCTTTTTTTTTGTTTGGGTGTTTTCGATTACATATTTACAAAATTCTTGAAACTAGGTAAAAATAAACCATTTTGTATTCGATTTGAATAATTTGCTGTTTAATATAACCTCTATTTACTTAAGAAATAAATAATTATATTGGTCTGAAATATGAGATGGGAAATTGTAGATGACATCTTTTGAACTGATCTAGACAATTCTATAATTCCTGAATAAGCTGAAAGTAACATCTAAATAAGCTCGAATTATTAAAAACTTTGAATGAATGGCACTGAAATAATAGAAGGTTTAAATTTTAAAGGACCAAAAGAAATATTCGAAATAGAGATATTTCAGTTATTTAAGTGGTATTATATTATCGTAAATATTATTTTACTATGTAACTTTTGTTGTAAAATTTAATGATCTTATATTTATTGCGGGCTCAGTGGTCGGAATGTGGGGAGGGCTCGGAATACATTCCCCTTTAACAATTTTTGGTATGGTAGAATTTTTCAGAAATCGGGTAAAGATTCCCTCAGCAGCTAGATAAATAGATATTCCTGTAAAAAGAATAATTTATTTACATACCATAAAGAAACTAGTAAGAAGTAACCTATTAAAAGAATCGTTCACTGTTAGTTCTTACTCACAAAAACGCACAAACAGGAGTTGAATCAGAAGCAGACAGCATCAGAACAGGAGTTGTACTAAATGTTTGTTTTCCTGCGCACAGCGTCTTAGGAAGGAAAAGATAGTTTTACAGGCAAAGTTTCCACTGACGTGTTGTGCGGGAAAGAAAAGATGCCGCACTGTTAGTTCTTGCATCAGAACAAGAGTTCTCCTACATGTTTGTTTTCTTGCGCACAGAGTCTTCTAAAGGAAAAGATAGTTTTACAGGCAAAGTTTCCGCGTAGTGCTGTGCAGGAAAGAAAAGATGCCACAGTCGCAATCTTGGTAAGCAAAATAATGCTTTGACATGACACGGTCTCTCCAAATGATAAAGAGGTTTCATGAGCATTCTACACCTACTCATTCTACGGGGGGGGGGGGGGGTCGCACGTGCGAAAGGAACGTGGCCGACGGACTAATATCTAGCTCATTACGCATGTATCACACGCGACGGTTAGTCTGACGGAAGGAGGCCTCGTTTTGTTGGGGACACAATGGGGAGGGATGGATACGGTATAAATAGGGATTAGGGGGGGGGTAATAGACAGAGGTGGGGAGATGTTGGATTTATGGGGGGAGGGTGTTTCTGATGTGGAGGGGGTCAGTTGTGTGTTTTGTTCGATCTTTTGTGAAGTTTGGCGCGGAAGTTAATTTGTAGGTGGGTTTTAGAGATGGGGGGTCAGATGTGTGGGTTGGTGAGGGATATATTGTTTTAGAGTGAGTTTGTTTGCGAGTGTTTGTTGCGATGGTTAATGGTAATTGCAGTAATCTTTTTGGGAGAATTAGAATTGAAATTTGTATTTTTGCGTTTGTGGAGAGATAATTCCAAGGTAGGAAAAACAGTTATGATGGTGCGCTTACATTATTGAGACGCTATGTGCCAACAAGAAGTGAAAATTTTTTATTTTTGTTATTTTGTAGAATTGCATTGGCAAGCAATTACATGGAATATGTGTAGTTGAAATAAAATACTTCAGGATTAGAATTTTTCTATCAGATGTATTAAATATAACTAAAATTTCGGTACATGTATTAAATGTAATTTAAATTTCCGTTAATTCTAGTTGTTTGTCTTCTGTCCTCTGAAGTTAATTTCACCCAATCATTATTATATCTTGTAAATAAGGAAATGTACTCTGTTAAAAGATGTTTCATTAGATAAATTTAAAATAACAGTAAAATCGGTTGTTTGTAAGATTATTCCACAAGATATTATTTCCCCTCTTAAACACATACCCCAGCAATAGAAAAATAAACAAAAGAATAGTTCCCTGTTTAAAATTTGAAACAGTCAAAAGAAAACACCAACATATAAGGTCTGCACCTATACATGATACAATCACTTCGTGATAATGATTTCGGGGGAGTAGGTGAAACACAACCTTTCCGTGAAACCGAAGTTATTCTAAAAGATTGTTTTGCGGCGCTCAGGGTCTTTTGAAGGAAAATATACTTTTACAGAGACAGTTTTCTCTAACAAGTTATGCAGGAAAGCAAAGGCTTCGCTCATTCAAGTGAAATAAAATAACTAATTGATTTTTATGAGAAATTACTACAAAAATGTTTTATCTGCTTCATAAATTAAACACTATAACGATATTATTTTTGAACGAGGGGAAAATGTGTACTTGCGATTTTTATTAAAAACAATAAGATGTTTTGCAGATACTTACTCTTAAAAATAATTTATGCGCCAATTAAGTGTCAATTTAGTGCATTAAATTATTTCTATTCTACAACTAGAAAATAGAAAGAACAATTGTTTATCCAAATAAGACAAAAAATAATTAAATTGTTACATTAAGCTAATTTCCTCCCTGTGATAATGATAATATATCACGTTTTCCCAGCGAAACAAAAATTTTTTGTAATAATTTCCTATAATAATTTTAGTATAGTTTTTTTCTGAGTATTTAATTTAACACACAAAAAGCACCATTGAGACCTTGAACTCTTCGATGCATTATAATAAACTGCAAAAATCTGAACCAAAACTCAAAAAACAACTAACCACAATCATTTTAAAAAATTTCCCCCCAAAAAAGATAACCTCCCTAACGAATTCCCACCTTAACTCTCCACTTAAAGCTGGAGACAAGTTTAAAATAGGAAAAGTTTCCCCCTCCTCAGCAGTCAAGCCTTGTTCCCTGCCTTTTGAAAAGTCATCTGACAAGAAAAAGGGACTGTCTTCCCATTCCTGTGAACACACCCTTTTAAAAGCGCTTTCAAGTGTTCCCACTTTGTTCGCATTTTAACTCGCCTCCCCTTGTCTCGCGATCGCCTCGCTTCAAAGTTACACTTTTAATGGCTTTAAAGTATCTGTTACGTGTTCCATCCGTTGCCGGCTTCCCCCAGACAGTCACAACACTGTTATCCACTCTCGGACCTTCTTGATTATATTTCCCTCAATTTTCAGGCAGCGCCTCACTTCAGCAGGGAGAGAGTTTAAACTTTTCGAATTTCTTCACGCGCGCTCGCAAGAATTAGATTAAAGTGGCAATGATAGATTGAATCAAATGCATTTGAAGGGGGGAAATAGGCTGTTTTCCTTTTGTGAAGCTTTTTTTTTTTGAAGCGCTGGCCCCTTGGATGAGAGGCGGAGGAAAAAAAAGTTCTGTGTTTTTTTTTCGTCGGGTCTGTGTTTGGTTTCTTCGTCTAACTGGAAGGGTGAAGAGTATAGGATGGATAGAAGAATGTGTGACTGTTCAAGAGGCTAGTGGAATTTATGTATTGTCATACATGTCAAAGCATTGAAGTATTCGATTCATATCTAATGAAGTTGAAGAAATAATCAAAGTATTATTAGCTCTAGTACAAAAATTTAAAATTTAAGAATATTTATCAGTTTATTTTAAAACTTAACAAGCTTTTTTTCAGAAAAGTATTATTGTTGTTAATAGAAAGTAGTGCATAACATAAGCAAATTTAATTGAAAGCAGATAATTTAAAACTAACGAGATAATCTTTTTACTCTAATTTAAAAATTTAATGACATAATTTGCTTTAAAGCCGTTGAAAAAAAAAGGTTGATTCCTTTTAATTAATATCTTCCCGTCTTAAAATTGTGAACATGTAGTAAGTAATTAAAAATCTCCCTTAAATCTAATTAATTAATGTCTTCAATGCCTTCAATCAACTCAGAACCGCCATCAAAATACGCACAACAAACCACAACCCAAAGAAAATCCAAACAGCAGTCCCAAAAAACATTTTTAACACTCACAAACCGCGACTCTAAAAACTGTCCTCCATAAAAATCCACTCACACCGAAGAAAACCGGTCCAAAACCCCATCCGTCCATCCCCTCTCTGATAAACGCTTCATTGAAAAATCTCCCTGAAAACCCCTCAAATTAAAAGCCCATATTTAATTATACCCATCTCTACGTCATAAGCGCCTCTCCATCGGCACTTGTGACGCACTAAGCTCCTCCGAAAGCATTTCCATTCTCCTTTTTCATGTGATTCCATCAGAGCACGGCAGTAAAGGCGTCTGACGGGCGGCCGCCGGATTGAAAAGCCATATTTCGGGGCTTTTTGCCCCATATTTCAGGGGGCGATCGCTCCTTCCCTCGGGTAATTATCGGAGGCTCTAAATTGACCGCCCGGGCAATCTCGGCGGCTGCTTTAGAGAGACGACCCAAATTGGGTCCGCGCGGAGCCGACGGGGGCTGTCCCCTGAGACCGAAGCGGGTTTCGCGGTTTCATTGAATTAAATCAGCGGTCTTTATTGAGGAGAGTTCTCATCGTCTTTGAGTGATTGATTTCAGGTTGAGTTGGTTGATGATAAATGAATTGATTTGTGAGTTGTATGTTTGGATACTAGTGATTGACAGTTCAGTTAGTTAGTATTTCGATTGATTTAAATTATAAAAAAGTTAGTATTTTGACTTAAAAATGGCTGGTTGGTTAAAATGAGTTGATGAGATACTTTGATAAGAAGAGTTCTCATTGTCTTTGATTTTAATTGGTTGGTGAGGTTTGGTGATAAATTAATAGATTGTTGGTTGTGTTTTCGGATATTATCGATCGACAGTTCAATCTTATTACATAGTATAAGTAGGTATTTGTGATGTTGAAATGGTATTATTACTATCTCATTGCATTAAAAAATTAATTTAGTTATTAATTTTAATTTATTAATTACAATTTATTAATTTCATTATTAATCTTATTGCCATTATGTTTTAAGATAAAATAAATTACTTGAATGTTGATTTTTTTACCAAACTTATTCAATTTATTAAGTTGTTGATTTTTTTCCTAATTTATTCAATTTATTAAGTTGTTGATTTTTTACCGAATTAATTCAATTAAGTTGTTTAACAGGTGCTACAAAATTTAAAAATTTAAAAGAAATTGACTTTAGTCGTCCCTTTTTTATTAATTTATCTTTATTTGAGATCTTTTTTAAATTTAATTAATAGATTTTTGATTTAATAAGTTTAAGTGCTTGGAGATACAACAGCTATTTAAAAAAATGTATCGAATATAAATACATTATATAGATCTCTTCTTTTCATATCATACATTGAAGTCTTCTTAAACTTGATTCATCTCTTTGAATATCCATTAAATTTCTTCTTAAAAATTATTAAGTCCAATAAATCAATCACATTCCTTATGCGTTTGTATGATTTTTAGAATATATTTGCCTTTTAATACTTGAGTCAATGATAAGTACTTTTTTAGGATAGTTAATTCTAATTCATAAGGTCTAATATATACCATCTATATGTATTTAAAGAACTCATTTATTCAATTTTAGTTATTTCAGTATATTTTTATCAAATACATTGCGAAAATCATGCTGCTTATTTTTCAATCTCATCAGCTTGTTTTTCTTTCAAATTGATTGAATTATCATTATTTGAACATCCAAAAAAATTGGTATGATTCTATGTAACAAAATAGGTGACTTTACTTTTTTAAATTTGAGGTTGTTTATGTTTTGATATTGGTTGAATTGAATGCAGTCATACACATCTCAAATGCGTCATCAATCCAACCTATCCAGGCATAACACCCTTACTTGCTGACACCACAAGTCAATAAGTTATAAACCGCATTTATGCAGTTCATTTGTTGATTACCGATGCAACTAATTCAATTCTCTATTCGGATGACGCTCTGAGTAATGACAGAATTTCCAGCATGAAAGGGAATTACATATTAAACAAACGAATCAGGATGGCTGTTAAAAACTGATTAGGGACTATTACATGGAATTAGGTCATGCTTCGTTTAACTGCAGCCTTCAATGTTGTATTAATTATTTGTAATTATTTTAGCTTTATTTTCATTTTACCTCATACATTTTCATAGGTGGTAAGCAAACTATCCAACTCTAAATTGAAACAGCAAAAATGGTTTTCAATTTATATTCGTTTCTTCATAAAACAGTAAATGATTCCATAAAAGAAAACGCTGTGATTTAGTTCAAGTGTTTTCAACTTTTTTTCTCTATTATCCCCTTCATTTCGTGTATCCATGTAAGAATTATAAAATTTAAGTATTTATTTTGTTTTAACACATGAATTTTCCCACCATTTTCGGTTTGCCTGGTTAAGTGGAACGAAATGTCATAAAAACTGGATAAAAGGAATAACTGGATCAGCGGAATAAAATCATCAGATTCCACTTACACAAGTTCTACTATATACACTGAAAACGCTCCACACAAAAATAAACACATTTAATAACACTTTCTGTCCTCAAATTAACAGCATTTCGACTGTGTTGTTTAGTAGAACACTTTAAGACCTCATTGTATTCTGATAGTGTTCTGAATATGTTTGAAAAGTGTTAGAAATGCGTTCTATCCAGAAATGTGTTCTATAATAGTGTTGTAAATCTGAAAGTAAGTGTTCTTAAATTTGGATCAGGAGCACTGTAATTTTTAGCAACACTTTTACAACACTATCTTTTCTCACACTCCACAATCACAACATAATCTCGAGAAATGTTTATAGAGCATTTTCAATCACATGACTCGGACCTAACAACGGCCTTAGCAACAGAAGATGTTACAGTTTATTGCCCTACAGAGGTTAACAGTTACAGAAAATGACTAGCCGTGGAATTCTTCTATTGGAGCATTTGCAATCACGTGATCCCATACCTAAAAACCGCCTTAGCAACACATAAACAACAGCCTTAGCAACAGTTAAAAGCCCTACAGAAGGTACACAGTTAAAAGAAAATAACCGGTTGTGACGTCACCTGAAAGCACTCTATTATTTTGCTTACTTAGCGTTGCAAAAGGGCTTCACGCATTTGCAATCTATACCTACATACACTGTAAAAATTATTTATTCAAAGAAATCCATTGTTTTTTCCTGTTAAATGAGAGAAAATTTCTGTTATTTGAATAGACTTCAGAGTTCTTTTTAGCTTAGTTTTAAGAGGCAAATTTTATAACAATCAATATTAACGGTCATATTCACCGTTAACTTGACAGTGGTGGTTAAATGGCATTCAAACTTTTGATTGGAAGTACGTACAAGAAGGAAAACTAGTTCTTCGCCAATCAAAGGTTTGACTCCCTGTTAACCACCGGTCAAGTTACCGGTGAATACGGCCATAAATGTAAAAAAATATGGACCCTAATAATACGGTATGCATCTCGCTGATAGAAGGTTGGCTTTGGTTTATCTTAAAGAGCCCAAAACATTTTGACTTGTACATACTTGTTTTTTAAATTAATTCTTTCAGTGGTGATTTTATTACACCTAAATTCTTTTGGTGAAGAATTCACGGATTATCACATTTTCTAGGCTTGCGGGAAAAGGAGGATTTCTTTTCTTGCCGAAAAAGGAAGATATTGTCGAAGAAATCTATTTCCGACCTGCAAGCAGGGCCGGTGGCATTGTGAGCACTGCCCCCGGCGCAGCCCCTTCTTTATGGGCAGGGGCCCCTCGGTCCTGGGGCTTAGCATCGACGGCCGGAGGATTTGTGGGACTCCATTACTGACCAAGGGGGAGGGGAGGCGGCGATTTTTGCGACCCTCGAGACTCGCGCTTTTATTTTAAGCCGATCGCGCGCTGATGGATGGACGCTTTACTGCTTTCCTGCCGGAGAGCGTAATTGCCCGACTTGCCTTTAGCGTTTTTTCCTACTCTTATGGGCGGATGGGTTTCTCCCAAGACTAAGTGCACTTTATCAATCTGTCTTTTAACATTGCCTACATTATATATATATATATCTGTTAAGTCGACTCCGCTTAATGTGATCACACATCGGAATGATAGCAATATCCGATTGATAGTAATAAACGGTTATAGTAAAATGAAATGCGGCAAACAGTGTGACTCGAGTGTTTGTATTAGAATCACAACTGTGCAGTCCTAATTGAAGTATTTAAAACGATTTTCTAGTATGTATTTAACTTTATATCTTAAGTTATCAAACACTAGATAAGTAAATAGGGGGAGTCAAGGCTTCAATTTCTATGTACCTACTTTAAGATTAAAAAAGTATTCAACACATAAGGATGAGTACTGGAGTCGTTAGTAATGAAATATTGCTGTGTACAGACATTTTAGAAATTTTGAGTTTTCCCCTACAAAATTAAAAAAAATACATATGTATTAAATACTAGAACAAAATATGATTTATCAATTATTTTACCGTTTACAATTTACGCAGATTTGTTTTTTCATCTTTATTTGGGTTTCCAACTTTTTAAAGCCTTAACCCCTTTAAGGGGCCTTCGTAAATTATTTCCCTTTGTAAAATTGTCATTAATTAAGAATTACAGGATTATTTTTTCAAAAGTACAATAGAGACCGTTCTGTATTATTGAATATAGCTACAACTAAAAAAATTAAATATTTACAAATAAGGTTTACTTTGAATTCGTTAAGTTTTGTGTGATTATCGTATAACGCAGTATACTCTTAATAATAGTATACTCTTAATAATCTGCATAGTATAGCGGATGTTTAGGCTTTGTAGTTGGTCGTCAGTATTTGTATTTGCGTACAAGAGAGTATTTAAAGCTCCAAACCGAAAATAATGATTTTTGGAGTTCAGATTCATGAGTAGTAATACATTTTGTCCAAAGAGTTCTCTTAAATAAAAAGAAATTCAAGATTATCATCGATTAAAGAAGTAATAGCTTTTTACTTGATGACCTGAAATAAAAACTCAAAAGTTTAATTAAGCTGTAATACCTTTAAGTACTCTAGAAAGATGCAACAAAAGGAAAAATCGCCGTACAGTTAATAAAAATAAATATCTTTTTGCCCATAGCAAGCTAGCTATCAAATTAATTCTATAGATCTTGTTAATTTCTATTCTAGCCGTTAATTAGTCTAGTTCTAGTTAACCGTCTAGTTTTTTTCTATCCTATTTTGTAAAATGTAACATTTAAGTCTAACAAAATCATACCCCATAATTAAAAATCTTAATAGTCTGAATATCCCACCAATTCCTTAAACCAAACCAAAAATACTATAGAACTTCAAAATTACACAAGCAGTGTTATTCTGAAAACAAAATGTTTCCCTTCATTAGATTTTCCACTCTATTTAGAATAAATGTTTTGGTTTACTATAGTGGTTTGATAAGAGTGTTTCGAAAGCAAGCAAGCAAGTAATATTAGCGGAATATTGTATCCACCCTTATGTGAATCCATTTGAATTTAATCTATTTCAGATCCTATACTTGAAGAAAGACAACAAGTTTGGAACACAAGGTGGATATTGAAGTCATTTCCAGGATAACTTAATTTGTGGGAATAAAACCCATTTCGGCCTTTTATGAAATTTGTAAGTAATGAAAAAACTTTGAGAGGTTGTTGATTCGATTTACCCTGCTTTTTTTATCCACCAAAGAACTTTCTCAATACCGATATTGCGAATTTCATATATAATCCGAAGCAAAAGGTACTCGGAAACGCGGAGTTTTAAGATCCCACCTTCCTTATTAAATTCCGCCTCTCATTTTTGCAAACGCAGAATTCGTTTTCCTTTCTCGAATGAAACAAAAAAAAAAGTAAAGAACGGGCACTTCTCTCTCCCAAGAATGCGCACGCCTCCGGGAAAATATACGAGGAGAAAAGTTCATTTTAAAACATTTCTCCCTTCATGGGTTAAAAGATTGATACCCGGTCTCTCCACAACCGTTTTAATCTTCGACGATACTTACTCTTCCAGCAAATGGCGACTATTCCTCCACTACGCATAATGGCGCGTTGCTAGGCAACCGGTAGGAGTGGCCTTCAAGCAATCTCCTGCATAATGAACTATCGTCTCTTCATTCAAAATGGCGGCGGTAAGAAGTGAGTGAAGGTATTCTTTTATTGACTGAAAAGATCGAGTTATTGCAACGCCGTTCTTTCCCGCCTTTTTTCGCCCTTCTAATCAGAAACTGCTCTACGAACGCCGCCGGCTGCGATAAATTTAATAAAGAGCCGATATAAAAGCAAGAACTAATGAAAGTGAGGTTTCATTATACATAAGCGTTCTAAATCTCATTCATTATCTCAAAGACTACTAATTTATCCGTTTAGAGACCGATGTAAGGCAGGCTAAATCTATCGCGGGGAGGACGAAAGTAGGGAGGCACCGATTGTAGAGCAATTTACAAAAGATTACTGCTTTTTTCCCTTGCTTCTTTTATACTGAGAAAAAACTATTTCTTATATAAAAGACGATTTTACCACTCATCCCTATTTCTTTGGATTTTTCCCGAGAGAAGCCGGCACATAAAACGCGTATTTTACCCTCGAGATATTTATTCCAAAATATGTAATAGCTGTATATTTATATTCTTAAGAACACAGGAAAGTAATATCTTTACGAGGTATTTGATTATTATGTTGCTCATTGAGTGTTGTATACCCATATAATTTTGTTTTCGCATATGATCAGGAATACAGTATTTGATTTCTTTAAGCCAGTTATATAGGAACTTATTACCATTTTTTTGGAATTTTGAATGCAAAAACGTGGTTTTGAATGACTTCAATAATTGACGTCCTTTGTTTTTAGTTTGGGGTATGGATATAAGTTTATATTATTTTTCAAATAGGAAGAAAATACTCTTTTGATTAAAAGGATGTGGCAACAATGTTTTAAAAACAAAACTATGTGCTCTTTTGAATATAATACCCTGTTCTATATTTAATTCATGACAAAAAGTGTAAGTTAACAATATTAGAAGAACAGAAGTTTTTCGTAGGTAACACTTACGAATAAGTGGATTTTATACTTTTATGAATAGTTTATTAGTCAATATGATTCTAGTAATCAAATGCGTTTTATTTTCCGTATAATAAAAATAAAATATTCTTAACTAATGATTAAACTATTATTATATGTGATTACTATTATTATTATTGTATTATTATTATTATTATTGTATTATTATATGTATATTACTATTGGACTGTACGTAAAAATATATTAATAAAATATAAATTATTACTATAACTCTTTAGAAGAGATTTTTTACGAACTGAAATTCAGGATTGCAATACAAAATAATTTATTATTGTAAAAATCATAGTAAATTACTAAAACTTTTTTGCAGTTTGAATAGGTCCATTTTTGAAGCTTTAAAATTGTAAACCCGAAGTTTAGACATGTTTTATAATTCAAAGAATTGATTAACTAACCTGTAATTTATCAAAATTTCGACCAAAATATTTCATAATGTAGAAATATCCAAGGAGTTACATTTTATTAAACTTTATTATCGAACCATTTACGATGAAAAATAATAAATAATTAGATCATAAAAATTCTTATCAAAACCAATATCAAGAATTTGCTCACTGTAAAATAGCATATATGCAAGCGGTTCATTAAATTTAATACTCATTTAATTCTGCTTCATTTGTGCAGGTTTTAATGTTGACAACTAAGAAAAATATCTTTATTGTTTGAACTTTTCAGTTATTAATGTTTGAGTTTTCAAATATTTAACTCCATGTACTTAGGATAGGATAGATAAACCCTTCTTATAAATCCTCATATTTTGAATGCGTTACGAGTTAAACTAACACCATTTTAATGATGTAGCTTTTAAATTTTACAATTAAATTAAATTAATTAACCTATTACCGTAAAAAATGATGAAATGGTTGATTATCAGGTAAAAAAATTATCATTAATACAAATACAATAAAATAGTTTATAAATTGTTTTTTAACCACTTTATATCACACAAAAAAAGAAAATGCCTGCTATTGCATTTTGGTAAGTTAGAATATTGGAATTTAAGTTTAAACTTATTGATAAACTTTATTTTTAAAGTTTTTATTTTATTCCTGCGTTATATATAATTTTATTATTTGAAGTATCGAACGATTTTTTAAATGGTTGATTATTTACAGGTCATGAAATTTATGAAAATGTAATGCTTTGAAATATTACGCATTCAGTTAGTTCCCAAATGGAACATTTTAAAACTTCTGCTTTTCTAAAAATTTTATTAATTGTTTCTGTTGGGACGCAATATTTTGCTCTTAATCTCAGAAGAAGCTTAACATATAATATTTTTTTCACAATTTGTGCTCTTTTAAAAATATTTAAAAAAAATATTCAGTTTACATCACTTGACCTTATAGAATATCAGCATCTGTACACAACATCAGGATCTATTTGATTTTTTTTATTTGAAATTCATTCTAAGAAATATTGACTTGAAATAATGAAACGTGTTTTGTAAAGGGGGTTACTACATCCCTTGTATAAAGCTATTGAACATTGAAAAAGTTTGACAGGATTAAAAAATTTTGAGTGTTGAGTGTGAGCAAGTAAAATTTTAAATACTAACTGTTTAAAGCTTGTGTAAACATTCCCAAAAACTATGTTATTTAATTAAGGTGTAAGCATTCATAGTTTGATTGAAACGCATAAAGTTTTAGATTTACAAAGGTCTAATTAAAGATTTATCATTTCCAAGTAGAAAAGTAGGACAGAAAAGTTTGTATTTCTCTTTATTTTTACATAATAAATTGATTTATTTTATTAGACAAGTGTTTTCCTATTTTATTACTTATCCCGTTTAGGAACTTTCAGGTATGACTTCTTGAAGATTTTTAACCTTGTGGACTTTGTATAGCCGTAGGCTAGTGAAGCATATGGAATAATTACTAACCTGGAACTTTTACAAAAAATTCACAATGGGTAATTAATTACTTCTTATCAAGAATAAAGTGTGTATTGAAACATTACCACTTAAATACCAGACTTTCTTTTAGTTTAGGTTTGAAATTATTGAAGATATACCTATAGCAACGTAACGGTATTTCTTACAAGTATTTCTTTTCTAAAATAAAAACCTTGATATATAATTGAGGATGAATGTTTTGCACCAATAATTATTTCATGTTTGTATGTTTACAGAATTTGGCTTAAAACATATTTTATTTTTGTTCACAACTTAATTTAAATAATCAATTTAGTTTCAAAGTTATGATTTAGTTATAAAATTTCCTTTTTAACTACATTATAAATACTTTGATTAAGATATCCAACAAAATCTTTATTTGTACTCAGAAAACTTTTTGGTATCTGGTTCTAACAAAAAGTATGTAAGGACAGTGGCGTAACATGAAAAAAAAAATTCGGAGTGCGATATTGGGTATTTTGGGAAGGGTATGGATTAGTTTTTGTCGTTTGCTATGGTTAAAAAGAAAACTTTCTTTTGAATGCAAAGCAATCAGATAAATATGGATGAAATATTTTATTTCATCATACAAAATTAAATGAATTAAAACAATCGGCTACTCTATTTTCTCTGTCTAGACTTTTACATTCTTAAACTAAACCTTTAAATATTATGTTATAAATCGTACATCGAAGGATTTAATTTTATGAGATTGGGCGACTAGATTATGAAAAAAATCCATATTAAAGTGCAATATTAAAAGTTCTTTTTAAATTTTTATAGTGAATTTTTAAAAATTTTGTGCATGTAGTGGAATAAAATTGAAAAAATTAGGAAAACACTTCTTTATTATACAGTTTGAATGGTATAATTTTTAATCATACATCAAACCTCTTTGTAAATGACAATTTTAAACAGATGTGATGAGCAATGAAAATAATGATATTAACAAGAAATTGATTATCATCTATTGGAGCATTTGAAGTAAACAACTTATTCCAAGACATTCTAATTATAAAAATACCATTGCAATACTTACATCATTGAATACAACGACAAATAAAAATAACAAAGGTATCATTACCACCACGCCAAAATCGCCAATTAGATCGCCAATCTGAGTTTTTGGTAATTTATTTTTAAATGAATTTTTAAAGTCACTGAGTGAAGCTACACACAAAGTTAGAGCAAAAAATCGTTATTTCCAAATTAAGCAATTTGTTTTGCGTATGTAAAGACTGTTTTTGACAAAATTTGGAAGTGTTTTTCACAAAAAAACAAGATAAGGCTGAATGGCGTTTTTTATGGTGTGGTAGAAACAATACATTACATTACACTTACAGTTTTAACCCTAAAATCGCTTAAATTATGAGTTTTGCCGTTTACAAAAATAAGACAAGCTTATATTTTACAGTCTTACTACAAAAAACAATGGCATTTATCCGGTGAAATAGTTCCCGCCTAGTTTTAGTGTCTAATTTTACAAAAGTCTAATCTAAATTATGTAATTTTTACAATTTAATTACATTATTTTGTGTGTTTGGACAAAGTTTTGCTTAGTTATAAAATCAAATGAATACAATCAAAACAATCTTCAGAACAGTTTCCTTTTGTATTTTTGCGTACTTTAAAAGCTAATTACTTCTAAAAATTACAAAGGTATAAAATATACACAATGTAAAAATCCCTTATATTGTAATTAAAGACTAATTTATTCAAAACATTCAACTAAAAGAATTCCTCCCGAGGCTGATCTTGAAAATTTCATGACAGATTTTAAAAGAGGGTACTAAATTTATTTTGGGTGGGATTTAGAAAATTTGGATGACCCATTTAAAAAGAATTTGTGATTCCGTTATGGACAATATTCTATTGTATAATAACATTAGATGCATCAGGTTCTAGAATTACTTTCATACTTAATAAAATTAATGATTACAATCGAACCAGTTTATATACTTCAAAACAAAATTTATCTGGCGAAGTTTAAAGCAAGAATAGAAATATAAAAACTTTTTAAGACACTTAGTGCCTTTTAATATAATTTAAGAAACATTTTCTCTAATATTTATAGATTACTACATTAGTTTTTATGATTTTACATTCTGCTAATGTGAAATCTTTATTTTTTCATGGCTTTTTAAGAACTGTTTTTTTTATTCTGGGTAAAGTAAATAAGCTATTAACTTGTAAGGAAATTTACAAATCTGCCTAACGAACAATATTAATTTCAAATTATAAAACTTATTGCAAACAAATGACTAGGGCCTAAACACTTATTAAAAAAATATATCAAGTACCTTTAATTGTAAGTTATGGAAAAATTTCAATGAAATGTTACTTTATTTTTAAAATTAAGCTTTTTTTTTATCAAACTTCTTCCAATGCTTTTTAAAGTATTAATAAACATATCACCATCACGTATTTTACATGTTAAATATATTACTTTTATTCACATTAAGAAAAGCTTTATAAATTGATTCTTGTCTTAATAGTACCTTCCATCAGGTGAGTTTAATTTAATATTAACGCACTTTTTATTTATTTCCCATTGAAAAGTTAGTCTTAACTAAACCTTGTCTAATGGAAACAATGTAAAACTCCAGTAAAAAATACACAGTTTTCCCCCCTACAAATTAGGTTTAGATAACGTTCACATGTTTTCAATTCAAAAGCATATATCTTGTAAAGCAACCAGTGTATTATGAGGAGTAAAAGAAATGGAGAACAATAAAAGGCATATAACCCAGATTCATAAAGTAACAAATACTGACATTAATTTCAATAAGAGAAAATTAAAAAGAAACTGAATCACAATTATATTGTAAGATTGTGATAGCAATTAAACACAATCGTATAGAATAGAATCCATAGAATTTAGTAGGTGAATATAATTTATTAACATTTTATATATGAGTACACTGCAAACGTTCCACACAAAAATAAACACATTATAAACTCATTTAAGAACACTTTTTTGTCACCATATTAACAACACTTTGGTTGTGCTGTTAGGTAGAATATTTTATCCCCTTATTGTGTTGTCAAAGGGTTCTGAATATGTTTGGAAATGTGTTCTATCCAGAAATGTGTTCAAAAAATAGTGTTGTAAAATATGTTCAAAATCTGAAAGTGTTCTTAAATTTCGATCGCAACACCGTAAGAACGCATTTTCTTTCTCTAGCTACACTTTCACAACACTATCTTTTTCTCACACAACGCAATCGCAACAAAATCTCAACATAATCGAAACGATTTTGAGTAGAAGCGTTATTATCGTGTTTATTTAGTGTTTCAAGCATTTGCAGTCTAGGGTTAACTCTTTGTTTTAGGTTCGTTTGATATTGTAGGTACACAAAAAAGACAAGTTCCGAAACAAATAAACCAATAACAAATCGCTCAAGATCCCCAACCGAAATCGGTCATAACAAGTCGTAAAAACACTAAAAAGTCTCGCATGGATGTCCATTAATTATTTATACACAAACCTCCTCTCATCAAAATTATAATACAAACAGTTTTAAAACCGCCACGGAAACAGTCAGTCTGTACAGAATGGCTTCTCCGTTGAAGGAAAGAAAGCGCTATACCTATGTACACGAGTCCGTTTATCCGCTTGAAGTGTTCGAAAATGGAGGTTAAGACGACGAGGAAAACGACGGTGGAGAGAGGAGGTCTCGTTCTCTCTCTTTCTCTCTCCTCTCTCTCTCTTCCCGAAGCTGTGGAGCGGTCTTTTGTCCTCGTAGGTTGTGAGATGGGAAAGGAGAAGTAATTTTTTTTTATTGGATGAACACCGTGAGATAACCGCTTATTACTCATTCGTTAATAATGATGTTTGTGTGCAGTTTCGTGATGTTGGTTGCACAGATGGATTTTATGTAGTTTGTACTGCTAAAGACAACCTTAAGATAAACTGGTTGATGGTTGCACAGTTGATGTTTGCGTGTTTTAATGAAGACGAACTGATGTTTGTTGTGAGGATAAATTTTACGTTTACTAAATTGTTATTGGTTGCTCAGTAAAATTTTACATAGTTCACTAAAGACAAATTTGAGATAAACTGGTGATGGTAGCAAAGTAAAATTTTGAAAATTTTAGTAAACTAAAGACAAACTGATGTTGGTTGTGCAGATAAATTTTGCATGTTTTACTGAACACAAATTGTTGTTAGTTGCATATAAACATTTTAAGTAGTTTGCTAAAGACAAACTTAAGATAAATTGATCTTAGTTTCTTAATTTTAAGTAGTTTACTAAAGAAAAGCTGATGTTGGTTTGGCAGATAAATTTTACGTAGTTTACCAAAGGCTAACTTATGAAAAGAAAAAAAACCCGATTTGGTTTTAATGTAAACCCTAATATGGTTAAGAACAATCATATTATGATATAAAGTAATGGAATTTGACCCAGAAAATGACGATTATTATAAGTAGACATTGAAAACATAACCAAGAAGACACCGCAAGATAACCATTTTTACTCATTCGTTAGTTACATGATTAAAAACAATCTTTGTAAGGTTTTAAGAAGAAATTTCAAACTGAAGAAGAGAATGAAATTATTAAGCACTAATAATTTTTATTCGACACGAGGATTTGACCGTAATAACTGCTTATCGAAATTTGTTCAATAAAGGTGTTGGAAATGTCAATTTTATGTTCTCCCTCTTAATTTATTTACTAGAAATAGATTAAGAATAAATTAATGAAACATTAACCAATTAAATCAGCATAAGATATTAATAAGTTATTTATCATTCCTTTTTTAAAATAAAATGACATGTTTGAAAATTTTCAATTTAGATAAATGAAAAATAAACCAAGTACATTGCGTAGAAGAAAACCCAAATCAAAATTAGTTTAATTATATAGAAGAAATTTCAATGAAATAATCTATTTATATTTGAAAGCTTCAATTTTACTTAAAGTAAAATTTATAATGGTTCATTTGCTTCAAAATTTCAATACTACCTAAATAAGCATTAAGACCCAAACGTTTACTTGATTAAATTTTCGAATTTCAATTTAGTAGAAAAATAATTTACTTCAAAAGATAACACTTCTTTAAGAGCCCCTTAATTTGTTTTTAAAACCAAGCGAAACAGTTCAAGCAGAATAGAATCAAGAGGAGATAATTGATTTGGAACATCCAGAACAAGGGACTAATTGGAAATAATTGAATTTATTTATGGAGTCAATCTTAATGAAACCAATTTCTATAATTGTTTCTGCGTGAAGCAAATTAAGCCTCTTCTTGCGGTTACTGTTCGTAACATCTTAAAAGTATTTTTTACATCAGAGGTAAGTTTCATCTTTTATTGATGATAGTTGTTAAAATTTTTAACTGCTTTATCAAGATGCGGTTAATATTTAATGACGTATTAATATATGCTAGGTCTTTAAATTTAAACTAAAAGAGATCTATGTACTTATTTCAGTTAAAAAAAAGGTAGAATTGCATATTAATATGAATAAGAGTGTAAAATTTGAAGGGTGGCTCAATTGTTGATAATGAGATTAAAAAATAAATTACTATAAATAGGCTACATAATAAGTGAATATTTTAATTAATTATTTAATTAAATTGACTTTGTGGTATAAATAAATAAAAGTAAGAGTTGGGTTATAATTTGGTAAATTTTGAATCTATTTAAGTTAACTCAATTAATTTATTGTAATTGAATTTACAAAAATACCAGACAGTTCTTTCTTAACAGCAACTATTAAATTTTAAAACAAAAGCTGTTGTAATTAATACTTATACGTATTATTACTAATTTAAAAAGATGTAATTAATCTTATTATTAATAATTTCCGCCGTAGATCCAATTAAACCTCCTTAACGAGATTCCTATTAACTATAGATGTACACATTTAATGCAAATGAACATTTCATTTCTCAAGATACGACTAGAGATGGTCACAGCATCCTAAACACCTGAAATATCCCTTACACAACCAAATAATTTAATTATTGCGTTGCAATTTATTCTTAATGTGTGTTGCAGTTATTTCTTTAATTCAATTACATTAAATTATAGATAAATAGAATGATTAATTGTTTTATTTTTTAAACAGTAATTAAATTTTATAACACAAGTTATACATCGCGATCGTATCATAAATGAAAGAGATTCCCACCTGATGCAACCAGTTAAACTCAATCTCATTCCTCACAACGTGTCTCGAATGGTCACAAGATGCCTCACATACACGGCCATCATCCTTGGACAAATCACTAGTGTCTCAAAAATAAAACCAGACCTTTCCCATCTCACATACAGACAGAGAGAGTTCAGTCACCGGAAGACGGAGGCCATGGATGCGGTGTGTTCGAGCGCCTTCCGCCGCAGCGAAGCGATGCTGGATCCGCGCCACACGTCGCTGGTCTCGGCGCACGGGGCCTGGGGCGGCGACGCGGAGCCCGGCGGAACCGCCGCCGAACTCACCGGCGCCAGCCCCGGCGCGGGCGCCGCCCCCAGGCCCCCGTACGGCGACTGGTACATGGAAGAGCACGCGCTCGTCGTGATGGAGGGCAGAGAGTTGGGGGCCAGCGGGGTCGACACCTGCACAGCCATGTACTGCAAAGAAAAGAGATTTCAGTATATAGATACACATCAGTGGCGGATCCTGGAGGGTACTCTGGACAGTGCCCTCCTCCTTTGGACCCAAAAAATCACTCATAAGCACGAAAAAAAGTCCCAAAAAGTACTCAAAATGAGTTAAAACCCTACTTTTACAAATCAAATTTCGGAATTTTTTCTGGGGGAGGACCCCTATACCCCCCAGCGGTACCAAATAGGATACATAGGGAGGGTAAGAGTACGCACAAATACGATTTTGGCCTGTGGATTTAAAAGCGAGAGCGTCATAAATTGACTGAACGTAGGTATATTGACTCACAAGGCTACTTTCCTAAAAAAAGAAATATCTTGTCTTTAACGAAAATATGTAAAACTTTCGTTCTTTTACCTGACGTGGCGGCTAAAAGTACACAGGACGCGAGGCTAAGAACACCTAAAAGTTAAGCAGAAATTGCAAAAAATGCACCACTACCTTCGTAATTGGAAGATTCCTCCCTCATGTCACCACTTTTTAAGTATGATCCAACAGGATTCAATCTACTTGAAAAATCTATGAAAAATCAGCCAAGCTTCGCTTGCTGATGGATTCAAGAACCTATGAAATTAGTAGCCATGAAAAGTCAGTGTTACTTTTCCAGGCTTTTATATGAGCTAGTTTTTAGCTTAAGAGGGGTTGTTGGTTTTCAAGGTTAAATTAAACTTTTTTATTTATTTAGAAACAAATTATAACACAAGAACAATACACATAGTCGCCTGGGATCTCTTGTTCCATTTAGGTGACCAAATAATAGTTGAGAATAAAAAAACACAAGAGTGGCAAACAGGGTGTCATTAAATTATTACAAATTTTCGGTCATACAGTATGTACAAAAAACACAAAACCATAAGTAACGGAATGCAGTAAAAAAACTACATTAAAAAACTTTCTATATTTTCTATTGAAAGCAAAAATTCCTTTAATTTCCTTTTGAATAAATATTTGGATGGACTATTTTGGATTTCAATTGTAGCTCATAACTCTCGTGTAAAAAAGAATAGAAACATTTTCTGAGTCTCACTACAAAAATTCCAATTATCTTGTTTGTGAGTACTCTTAGACGGCGATGTATTGATTACATAAATTGTCCTTGAATCAACCCTAAAATTCACTGAAGATAAATTCACTTTGAAACTTCACTTCCTTATCAGAAAAATTAGATGGTAACTCAAAGAAACCATATTTTACCTAATAAATAAAATACGGAATATATAAAAATAATAATGACAGTCTTTTAGGATAGCTTATGATACATGTGTCCATGTGATCATACTTGCTCCCCCTTATCCTGTTGCCAACAGGGAAAAAACCGCTGCGTATATTTTTACCCGACTGCGCACTCTTAACCTCCTTTCCCCTATGTTACTGGGAAAGTGATAAATACTCATTGATAAATGCCATTAAATTTGTCACATTTCCCGCCTCACTTCCGGCATTATTATTAATGCCCGGTTTATCACTTTGCCCATAACACATATACATACAAGTATGGTCATTTTACAGGGGAAAGACACTGATTTGGAAATGACGAATATTTTTTATCTTTAAAAAATGACCTGTTGATTTAACAAAGAAATCCTGTCAGCTTTTCTACCAGAAAACCCATGAAAATTGTGCAGTGAAATCACGTACAGAGAAAACCTGTATGGGTTATTGTTTCACTGTATCCTGACTGAAGATTCTGTATAAATATAACAGGATTTCACTGCACAATGAGGGAATTGCACGTTTTTTTTTAAATTTTATTATGATAGAGGATGAAAATCCATGAAAAATGGCGTAAAAATTATTGAAATCGGAAAACTATTCCCCAAGATATTAATTTTTAAAATGTCGTTTCCAGTATTGGCGGGAAAAACAGTAATTTCGTTATGGCTGCTGTGTGACGTCACAGCGCTTGGACCCACTGGGACCCTCTATGTTATTGTATGCTTAGCTTGCTTCATTCTGCTATTCTTCACAAAGTTTTAACAAAAAAACTATGATATTTTAAAGACACATACAAATATTTTTTATTAAAAGATTGGCGTTTTGTTTTTCAAAAAATATTGATTGGTTTTGGAATTATTAGGATTAAAAGTTTAAATTTTTTCTTTTTCTGGCCGTTCACTAGAGAAACAGACGAGTTTTATGCTTGTTTTGGTTTTATGATAAGTCTGATTTCTTTTATTTTCAACAATGGACTCTAACCGTCTGACGTCACACGGAACCAACACGTGACCTACTGAGCTTGCAATGGACTCTAACCGTCTGACGTCACACGGAACCAACACGTGACCTACTGAGCTTGCCATTGGTTACCCCAGATACTACACTAGTAGATCTAATAGGGTAGTATCTGTGGTAACCAATTGCAAGCTCAGTTGTAGGTCACGTGTTGGTTCCGTGAAGTCTCGAACTGAGCCTGCAATTGGTTACCACAGATACTACACTAGTAGATCTACTAGTGTAGTATCTGTGGTAACCAATCGCAAGCTCAGTAGGTCACGTGTTGGTTCCGTGTGACGTCAGACGGTTAGAGTCCATTGCAAGCTCAGTTGTAGGTCACGTGTTGGTTCCGTGAAGTCTCGAACCAGATAGGCGGTTAGAGTCCATTCACTAGTTTCGACGGCACTGTGACGTCAAATCCCGTTTTTTGATCACATGACTTTACTAGTGTTTTGGCAAAAATATAAAATATAAAATCGAATTTTAAGTTTTTTAAAACATATTTTTGAAGTTTAAAATCTGATATTTGAGAGTTTTAAACTATAACATATCAAAAAAGTGTAAATTAAGCAAATCCCTCACCTATGCAATGGACTTTAACCGTCTGACGTCACACGGAACCAACACGTGACCTACTGAGCTTGCGATTGGTTACCACAGATACTACACTAGTAGATCTACTAGTGTAGTATCTGTGGTAACCAATTGCAAGCTCAGTTGTAGGTCACGTGTTGGTTCCGTGAAGTCTCGAACCAGATAGGCGGTTAGAGTCCATTCCCTCATTTACATTGGTTTTCTGGTAGCATAGCTGACAGAATTTCTTTGTTGTTAAATCAACAAGTCATTTTTTAGAGTGCATACTAAATTTAGAGATGTTTTTAAATACAAACATTGTTAACAATATATTGACAAATTTAGCGATACTTCGATAGTTTCTCTTGTAAACCGACGATGTAGCATAACCATAAAAGCACATGCTGAACCCACATGTTAGGGCTCACCTCTAAAATTACTTAAAAAGCGGTTAAAAAATATACTACGGTTATACTACAAAGAGACAAGATTTAAGACATTATAAGAATAAAATTGGGAAATGACCTTGAAAAAGACTAAGCTGGAAACACTTCCCACTTTTGCACAGTCTGAGAAACCATTGTGGTAATAAATATAAAGTTTTTGTAAAAATAAAAAATCCCTTTCATAAAAACGTTTGTTTTCCCAATATCTAATGAAGTTTAGAATAGCGCGACGAAGAAAATAGAACTTAATCCAATTAACGGTGCTTAAGTGTTGTGGGTGGTTGACCTTAATTCCTTATCTTTCGCGAGTTTTCAATAATTAAATTAAAAGGACCTTGTCATTTGCAAATCAACTCCAGCCTCAGGAGTTCTTCTCGACATTGAAGTAATTTCCATGATTAGAGTTCATTTTGTGACGGATTGTAACAAATGGGTCATAATTTCCCCCGGGTTTTTTTTCGTTATTTATTTGAGCCTCTCATTAGTTGACCCAATTTCTTAGGTATTGCCTTGCCTCATATCTATATAACTTAATATTTTGAATTTTTCCAAATGAGACACACACTTTAAAAATATTTACATTTATACTATTTACGTTGTTGTTGTTACTTATTCTCCCTGATCTAGATTTAGTCTAGACCAGGTCCAAAAGATTCCACACCCTCAAAAAGTTCTTACTATTTACGTGTTCAGCTAAATCAACATTATGAAAGTCGAATCTGGTTTATTTCGTTTTTTGAAAGTAATGAAGAGATTTTATCGAACATTTTACAAGAATTATTTTATTCAAGAAAATAGAATTGCAATTTTAAGTATTGCCAATAAAGGAAAACACAACCCCAAAGAAAAGTAAGCTTCTAGCATAGTAAAAAGTTTGTTTAAATTGAATTTTTTTTCGAATATTTAAAATCTATGACACAATTTAATTAAAATTTAGTAATAATGATAACTTTATAATTCCTAATTAATAATTCCTTTAAGAATAAACATAATTACTAATAAAGTTAAAAATTTAGCTTTATTAAACTACATCGCATAAATAAATTAATAAAGTTATCGAATAACCTATTCAGAGTTCATAACATTAAAAAAATAATTATCATAAAATTTCTTTAAGAATCAATGTAAGAAAAGGTTTATAATAAAAATAATTATAATAATTAAACGTAAAAAGTAGTTCACTGAGTGAAATTACCATTCTTTAAGCAAATGCAAATTAATATTTAAAAATTTTACATGTTACGAAGCAAAATGTGGGTTTCAAATTTAATTAATTTCAAATTTACTTTCAATAACTGTAAACAAAAATCACTTCATAAACACTGCGCTTTAAAATATTTGAGCATGATAATATAATCAGTGGGTTTCACTTAATTTAAAGTGTCAATTTAGAAGGATAACATTTTAATCACACCTAATTACCTTCCTAATTAAAAATTAATTGGTAGTAAATTAAAGGTTTTCTGAATGAAATGAAAGAAAAGCTACACTGCAAACGCTTACAGCACATTTAAGTACACTTTTTGTCCCCAAAACTTTAGTTTATTATAACACTTTAACACTTATTGTGTTGTGATAGTGTTATGAATATGTTTGAAAAGTGTTTCTATCCAGAAATGCAATTTAAATATAGTGCTGAAATTGTTGCTAAAATTACAAAGAAAGAAAATGTGTTTCTATAGTGTTTGATTTGAATTTCAAAACAGATTAAGGTTCTAAACACTATTTTAAGAACATATTTTCATCCCAACTTATTTTACTACACTATTTTTAAAACACCTTTCTGGATCACTCATAACACAATAAAGTGTTTAAGGGTTCACTGCCAAATGCTCTTCACAAAAATAAACACATTTCAGAACACTTTTTCCCCATATTAACGACACTTCGGTTGTGTTTTTAGGTAGAACACTTTACCACCTTGTGGTGTTGTGAGAGTGTTCTCAATATGTTTGAAAAGTGTTGAAAATGAATGTGTTACATCCAGGAATATGTTCTAAAAATAGTTTTGTAAAGTAGTATATTTAAAATCTGAAAGTGTTCTTAAATTTAGATCACAACACCATAAGAACACATTTTCTTTTTTTAACAACACTTTCACAAGACTACCTTTTTCACGCACTATTAACTATTGAGTTTAAATTGTAATTATTCAGTGTCGCAAAAGTGTTTCCCGCATTCGCAGTGTTCCATTTAAGGGAATTTAGGAACCAAAAAGTGTTCTTAAGTGTTTATTTAGTGTTGCAAAAGTGTTTCCCGCATTCTTAGTGTTCCATTTAAGAGCACAAATTAAAGTGTTGCTAATTCGGGAACCAAAAAGTGTTCTCAAGTGTTCTGTGAGCGTCTGCAGTGGAGGGATATGAATAGGGGTTCAAAAGGAACGTTTTTAAGTACCTTCTGAATATAAGTTCTCTGGATTTCATCTGCTTAGAACGTTCCTTCCTGCCATCTATCGGTCCACATACCCGCTGTGGTGCCGTTGCCACTGCCGAAGTGGTTGTAGTTGGAAATGTAATTGGGAGTCTGTAACGATATAGAGGTCAAATCAATACATGGGTATGTGGCCTTAGGCACAGCCAAAAGTATCGCGGGAATTTAGATAATTTAAATAATTTGAATGGAAAAAATTTTGGGAAGAAAAATATTATAAAGATTCTTTTAAATATATTGCAGTGGTTTATAAAGTGACTCTTGTTTGATTTAGATAAAAGAATTGAAAACACATTTCATATTTATTTTAATTAGACCTAACATTTTGCAAGTAAGAAATCTTTAAAAGAAAAGATAAATCAATCAATCAATCAAATTTATTTACAAAAGACACATAAAAAACATACACGCAAGAAAAATAATAATAAACATTGATTACATGGCTATCCCAAAGGAGCAACTGCTCGTCCATGGGTAAATGGCATTAAGTTATAAGTTAAGTTAAAAGATGAGTTGTTTTTAAATATTTTGACTCAATATGAAATTATTTTTTAATCAAACTTCGATTAATTTACAAAGAAAATTTGGAATGTATAAAAATTGAAGAATGATATAGTATTCAACAAGATATTTAAAAAAATACACACCACAGTCTGCATTATCATTTAAAAAATTAGATTTGCTTTTTAGTTTAGAAGACTATTTTTGAAGTAATTTTGAACTTAATGAGAGTAAAAATAAGAAAATATCATATTAATATTATAACTAACACTTATAATGCTACACGTAAATATTAATAACTATTTCAAACAATGAAATATAGCAAGTAAACTATTTTTTCTATAGATGTTAATTTTCCAAGCATATTATATAAATAACAAGGCTTTGTCTACAAAAGAATGAAATACCATAAAAAAGAGTTGCAGTTTAAATTAATATGTACTTTACTGAATATTATAATGTTATAAAGTTTTATTACACGTTTAAAATGAAATCTTCATTGATTATAAATTGATAACAGAATTCAAATACTCCAATAACTTGATTCATTTTTAAAAATTCAATAGTAAACACTATACAATAACATTGGGATCCCCAATGAACTCTTCAATGTCAGATACAATTCAATTTATGTTTAAAAATGCATCAAAATTTCTGCATAAAATACAGAAAATATAATACTATTTAAGTCTAGAACATTTTAAGAGATTAAATTTAAGTGGGTTAAATTTTATTGAGGTGATTAATTTAATTTAGTTAACGATAATTTACTTTATAAAGTGGATCCATCAAATGTAATTTCTTAATTAACAAATTAGATTAAACGTATCTTGACACAGCTGAATAATTAGAACTCACGTCTTTTGAATTTTATTTAGATGAAACCTTTTAACTACTTTTAAAAGGGGTTTTTAGTTTTGATGTATTATTTTTTAGGGAAATTAATTTTTTTGTAGTTGTTAAAGCAATAAAAGAAAATTAAAAAAGGAAGTTATTAGAACTTTAATTAGCCATAACAATTATTGATTAGTTAAACTTCTTAGGTATTGAAATGTAACGGATGCATGAAAAATTTAAAGAGGAATAGGAAGTGATGAAAATTGAGTTTTCTATTAAACTTTACGCACTAATGTGTAAAGTATCTATGTTCTATCTCATCGGATATTTTAAAACAAATGAAAGATTTTGAATTAAAAACAAGCGTTAAATACCCTTGCTTAATTTATTGAATCAGTGCTTCAAGAGATAATGTTTTTAAGATTAAAATAAAATCAAAATTTACAGCACCAAGTCTAGGGAGGATTTTTGAAATAAAGACATGAAAATACCAAAGTAAATTGACATTTTTTGATATTTTAGTTTTAAACAATAATAATTTTAAGTATTTACAAATATTTTATGCCTATTCTTAAGTGCGTTTATAAAAATTATTATTTTATAATATTATTAAATGTTCAATTATAATAAACTTGATTGTTTCTCTGTCCAAATGACACAATCCACTTTCATTACTAATATTTAAACTATATAGAGTGTTTATTTAACTTCAAAAGCCTTATATGAATCTTATAATAAATATATTTACTTTAGAATTTATTATATCCTGCGCACCCCTTATTCTCCTTGGGAGGGAAGGGTCCCCGAGCCAATTCCTTAATCCTTCCTTAAATAAAAGGGGAACATTTGTACCTGACATTTCTTCACTTTGATAATTCTTTTTATTTAAAAAAGAAATAATTCAAAATACTGTATGAATGGAGATAATTAATTTTAATAATTTTATCTTCTATCACCATTTTTTTTAAATAAAATTAAATCAAACTTAAAACAACAATTAATTTCTAATGTTTTCATCTTCAATCATTGCTCTTTAACTAAAATTAAATCAAACTTAAAACAACTTAATCAAAATTGAACACTCATACTTTCCAATTACTAAGTGATTCTTAAAAAAAAAAACTTTGTACAGAAAATCAAGGAGCCAAATTTCTGACTCTTCCTCTTGTAATAATTCCTAAGTCTCCTCTTAAATAAAACATATTTTCTCTCAATTTTTTATTTTAACTTTCCTTTTTTTAGTGCAATGAGAATTTTTTGGATATGAAATAAACTAAAGCTAAGGTGATTATGGCCTGAAAATTTCCACCATCCGGTCTATTAATCCCCAATTTTGCCAGTTTTATATTAAAGTGTGTTTTGAATTCTGAATTTAGCACTTATCATCCCTCAGATTATAGCTTTTAAAATTTAAATAAACCCTTCACTCAAAAAATAAAATAAAAATAAGTATTTCACCTTTATACTTTTAATCCCACCATCATTATATATGCATTGAGAGCAACACAATAGACCATTAGTAGTAGGACACGGCTTACTAGATACTTATACAGGCTAGCCGAGTTTTAAACAATGAAAACCATTTGACAACTTTTCCCGCTTGGAGCGCTACAAGACCTACCTATATCACCCACCGCCTTCAACACTGTGGATATGCTTTGCCAGTTGGTCCAGTATTGCCATCTGGATTTGCAAGGATTTCCGTACTCGGCTAGCCAGTATAAGTATCTAGTAAGCCGTGAGTAGGAGATAGAAATCCATTAAAAAGCAAGTTTTTTTGCAAATAAACTTTCGGATTTATGTTTTAAACTCTGATTTTAAGTTAATTTTGAATTTCTGGATTCAATGCTTAATAGTAGGGGTGAGTGGGGAATCTTGGGACATTCCACTATTCAGATGAAATTTTGCAGCAATGAACCGTGCTTTAAAAGTTAGTACTAAATGACACTAAAATGTACTCTTCAACGTGATTTGTAACCTTTACTATGCCTAGATAATCAATTTCATTAGTTTTCTTGTTTTATGTGGTGCAAAGTTACTATCACGTGTAGTTTTAAAAGCATTTGATAAGTAAAAGAAGTGTGTTTATGCTATTATAATCCTATTGGGATTAAAATACGTGCATATATTAATATTTTAGTAAAGAAAATTAGAAAAAAACCCTACAAAACATTTAGAAAAATAAATTAATAAAAATTGTCCTAAGATGTCCCCTTCTACCCTATTTTGGGAGATCACATAACATTTAAAAACAAGTTTAATGTCTCTCATTCTGATATACTTTGGGTATTAAACCTTTCTAAACAATATCCCACAATCAATAAAGTAGCATTGTAAGGCAAGCAATAGCGGGAGGATCACCTGATTCATGTTTACGGTTACGGAGAAACTGTTAAAAATAAGTGAAGAAAAAAAATCGTATAATGGAACAAGGAAAGTTTGTATAGAGCGCTTTTATTCCAGCACTTTCAAAACAATTATAAAACTTATATCATCAAAGTTTCTCGTCAGAGAATTTGTAATATCATGTGATAAAAATCCCGAATAACTTGGTATATAAAATGTTTTTAAATTTACAAATTGCCCTACTTTTTACATTCAACGCTTTTTAATACATATCATATATGGCTAAAACTAAATACACATATGATTAGTACACAGGCTCTAATCCAAGCGGGGGCACTCCGGACAGTGCAATTTCTTTGTTAGTTTTTCCAATCAGTTCCTTGTAGACGGTTATCAAAACGAGTTAAAACTCTACTTTTACAGGTCAAATTTCAAAATTTTTTCTGAGGGAGGACCTCCATACCCCCCATCGGTCCCACAACGGGATTTTGAGTGATACTTTTTAGGGAATCCCTAACATTTTGTGTCAAAAAGTAAAGGTGATGGTCTGATAAAGTGCTCCCCCTTGGAGCTGTGCTGGATCCGCGCCTGGTTGTACATAATTTCGCGTTTTTAACATTACATTCAAATCACAACACCACAAAAACGAGTAGTAAAAAAAATTAACGTCTTTCATGACATAAATAATTTACACCATGAATACTAAACAACCCTTCTAAAAAAACTAAAACCCCATCTTCCCCCACATCATTAGAGGCACATTGTAAGAGGGAAACCAACAATGGAACTCACCTGATTCATGCCTCCCATGGCGGCAGCGGCCGCGGCGGCGCTGTGCTGTGACAGGGACTGCGCGAGGTTAGGCTGCCGCGAGAGCGAGGGTCCCAGGGGCAGCCCCGGAGAGCCCATCTGGGACATGGGCCACCGCGTGTCGGCCGCCGGCCCGAAGGAACAGAAGCCGTCGCCCATGGAGCCGAAGGGGGGCAGCGAGTGGGAGGGGAGGAGCGCACCCGGGTTGCGGAACACGTTCGTCGTTTTCTTGCGCTTCTTCCACTTGGCCCGCCGGTTCTGGAACCACACCTGCGAATGGGAAGGTGTTGGAGTTAGGTGAAATATAGGTTGCAAATGCGTGGAACAGATTTATAATTAACACTATAATGAACAGTTCTTGCGAGAAACGTTTTGATTGTGTTGCGATTGTGCCGTGTGAGAAGAATATAGTGTAGGTAAAGAATTGCTAAAAATTACAGAGACGGAAAATGTGTTGTTATAGTGTTTTTGATCATAATTTAAGAAAAGTTTCAGATTCTGAACATATTTTACGGCACTATTTTCAAAACACATTTCTGGATAGAACACATTTCTAACACTTTTCATACCTATTAAAGAAACTATCACAACACAGTAAGGTGTTAAAGTACTAAGTTAACCCCTAATGGTTAGTTATCTAACCACTCTTAAAATGACATTTCCGACATAAAACGGAATACGTCGGGGTTAGGTGAAGTGTATACTCTGAAAATGCGTGAAACAGCTTTATAAGTCTTAATAAATACGATAATGAACTTGAACAGTTCTTGCGAAAAACGTTTTGATTGTGTTGCTATTGTGCTGTGTGAGAAAAATACGTATAGTGCTGTAAAAGTGTTACTAAGTTTGGCTTCTAAGTTATAGTTTGGTGAAGTGTATACTCTGAGAATACGTGAAATAGCTTTGCAACTCTGTTCAAACACGATAATGAACAATTCTTGTAAAAAGCGTTTTAATTGTGTTCCATAAGAAAAATATAGTGTTGTAAAAGTGTTGCTAAAAATTACAAAAGCGGAAAATGAGTTCTTATAGTGTTTTTGATCCTAATTTAAGAACACTTTCAGATTCCAAACATACTTTAATCATCTTGGGTAATTAAGAGTACAATATTTCTTTAGAAAAGTCCTTACATTTGTAATTGCCTTTAATTTCATCAAATTTCCTCCCAGGTTGTGTGCGCCCCAAGGAAATAAAGACCGCTTTACACCTTACAACAAAAATACCATCCCTTCGTTTAATGGCTATTTCCATATCAACATTCGGCTACTGACATTTTCTCACATTTTAGAAACCCCATTAAACTTGCTTTTGCTAGAATTTTTATACATTTTGAAAGCATTGTTCTAATGTTTGAGAAAATTGAAATTGTCTTAATCAGAAACTGATTATTTTTGTTCTGACTGATCCCCTTGTGCATGAAAGTCTATGCCATGGCCAAGAAATAAGTCACTAGAATTACAATTAATTTATTGTGTATAAAAATAGTTCAAACATTAACAGTACTATATTCCGCATTTAATTTGATATTTCTTTTCACTAATCTGACAAAAAAGTTCATTTGGCCTTCAAAACTCCTTATAATAGCTGAAACTTCCGGGTGTGTTGGAAGTTGGTATGAAATAAATCATTTTAACTTGTGAAGAACATACAATTTACACTAGTAATGCTAATTAACCAGCACGTGGATGAGAACTTGTATGTTTGTTTCTGTTTTTAGAGCTTAAATTTAGAGCTATATGAAAGGACTTTATAAATCTGTCTTCAAAAGGTAAGAAAACGAGGTAAGACATTCTGTTTTATAAGAACGTCTGCATGTTTACACTTATGCACTTTTAAAAACAGTTTCATTTGCTAAGTTATTTTAATCATTGGGGAACATATAAGGTTTTAGAGAGTTTTAAAGGACATATAACTATTCCTTTAATTGGTTTCAAACTGCTGTAAATTAAATCTCCAACAGGAATTACTTTTTTGTTAATTGCAGTTAGTAAACACTTCAGTTAATTTTCACAGCAAATGTTTAATTAATCAAGCAGGATTTAGTTAAATTCCAAATCACTGGATATTTAATTTATTAGTTAAGTGAATAGCTGTTAAATATTTACAAATATTTGAGTATTTACTAATTATAACAACATATGATTCTTGAAAGAATAGACTTTTAGTAAAGTTATATTTGCGTGGTAGAATTGAGTCCTAAAGTTAGAAAAAAAATTCTAAATGACAAAAAAGCTGAATAATTGGTATACTTATATAGGTTTTCACCCTATAGTATGCTAAAGTATCATATTGAAAAACCTAACATAACACCCTCAAAATACATGAATTGCATTTGTTTTCAAAATATTCCAACTCTTTTAATTCAGTTTTTTGTGAATTATAATCGAATATTCACAATGCCTCAAATTAGGGTAATATATTCACTATTTTTTCTTTTAAAAAAATAAATAATTTTTCTTACTTTGTTTCATTAAAAAGCCCTTTTTTACTCTTAAAATAAAACACAAAAATCAATTAAATATATTTCCCGTTTAGAATTTTATTACAGCTAAACATAAATTTAATTGCCCCCCAAACAAAAACATTCAAACAGCATTGCAAAACCGTTAAATAATTTTCTTAATAAACATATTCTTCCTTTTAAATTTAATTCACAAATTGGTTTTATATCAGATGATTTTATTATACACGTTTTTTTATATCCCTGAACCTTAGTAAAAGCTCTGTAATTTATTAACTCAACTAATCTACTAAAAATAAGATTTAATGTTTTTCACTTCAAACGATGATACTTTTAAGAAGATTCATTTACGAAGAGAAGCGTTAATGCATTATTAATGTATTAATGAACGCTTTTGGATTCTTTTAACGTTAATATTCGACGACAAAAATGTACAGTGTATATTAGAAAAGTTTAAAAAAATGCTTCAAAAAACATTTTTGATGGCATTTCTGTGAATCTCCAGAGAATCGATGGCTGCTTTTGGATTTTGCCTAAAAACGACAAACCTGCGTTTTAACAGTGCTATTTAATCGTAAGATATTCCTGTATATTTAAACTTGTAGTTTGTGCTTAAAAAAATAAGTTGTCCCTAGATGCATCAGAACGAAACCATCTTTCGAGGAAAAATCTGTTGGTAAACAATCATTCTAGCGCACTTTTCCTTAAAACGCATTTCTCTGGTCTCAAGGCGCTCTAAAAAGAACTATATTCGCGAGCTTTCGTATTTTTAAAACATGCCTTCGCGAAGGTATTTTTTAATAAAATTACCCGTTTTCCCTCTTTGAAAGCGTTTCCAAAAATTTAAATGTGGAAGCGCTCGGATCGAGCGAAACTATCTTCGTTTAAACGCGTTTTTTTTTCAAGAAGGCGCCGTTAAAAAAAATAGCGTTTTCGCACCCAGGGGGTTCGACTACGCTAGGTTTGTAAATTTTTTTAGGGGAGCATCAGCATTCGGATTGCGCTCTGGCTCATTAATGGAGAAATTTCATATGTTCAAAAGATCGACGCGACAAAAATTCCACACTACTCCCCCCTCGAAAGAAGGCATGAATAATAAAATAACTCACCTGATTCCCACTGTTCGAATGCACCCCCTTTTCGCCGGCATCGACCGGGGGAGTATAAAAAGCTAATAAAAGCGCGAGGAAGGGGAAAAAAATAGGGATTATTAACGAGCAGATTATGGTCATTTGGTTGTTGTTATTCATCGCTTTTACGCCTTTGCATGTCTCGATCGTTAAGTGCGCATCCCTCGCAAAAAGGGAGAGGGGGAGAGAGCTCGCGTTCGCTCGCTCCCTCCCCCCTGGGGACGAAGCCGCAGTTTATAAATTACCCGCGATGTCGGTTGACAGTAGCCGGCGATTTTCTCGTCTACGAAGCATCCCCTCGGGGATCGTTAGCTGCAGGCAATCCGGGCGCTGCGCGCGCACGCAACACAGAAGTCGCATTTGATATTAATGTGGTTTTGCTGTCCCCATTAAAAAGTAATCCGTCCCCGGCGCGACAGCGGCGGCACTCTTCTTTTCCGCCGCTCCCCGCCTCGTAATGCGCCTTGGGAGCTCCATCCGCCTTCTCCATCCTCCATATTTCTTTCCTCCTCATCCTCCTCCCGGCATAATTAAGAGCCGCTTCAAAAACCCGTCATGTGCCAAGCGGTAAAAATTCTTCCGCACGCCGTCCTGACCACTTACGCGGTCTTCTATTCGATTATCCATCACTTGCCGCTCCTGCCGCCCTAATTGAATATGACAGCAGCCGTTTCGCGGTGAAGCACTTTTAATTTCGGCCTAAAAGCACCGGGAATCAATGATTGCGTCTTATTTACCTTTCGCGGATAAATCACGCCGTTATCGGATGATAATCACTTTTGCTTCGTTTTTTCTTCTTTTTCTTCTTCTTCTGACCCTGCGGATCATTGATTATTCAAGGGAGGCTTGCTGTCGCGACGCATTAAACCGGGCGATAACGGGTGTTTTATTTACCCCAGGATTTTTACAACGTCATTAAAATCATCATCGTCGTCGTGGCACTTTTGGATGACAGTGGAACCGCGGTTAACTTCGAATGAGAGATTTTTTAAATGACGTTTTGGTTGTTCTCAATTTCGAGTGAATGGTATTTAATAGGGCTCTTGACACTGTTTTCTTCTTTTTTTTATTATTATTTAGTTTTTATGGGGTAGAAAGTTTTCGGGAATAATTAAATGAAGCGAAACAAAAAATACCCCCCCAACAAAACATTATGCTTTCATTTGAATTCGAATTACTTTTTGACATTTGCTAATGAAGTGCACGGACCCGGGGTAATCAGCATTTCAGAGTTTTAACCCCCTTTTCAATAGCTGATAAATTTTTAAGAGAGTGAAATATTAATAACTTTAAAAAGACATTAAAATATAATCTGAAGACTTTAATAACTGATAAAAAATTAGGCTTATCATACTTAGTTTTATTCTGGTCAGTATCGTAAATATACTACTACTAATAAGAATATGTTTTCTTCAAAAGTAGAGCATTCAGGAAATGGGGTAATAATTTTGTTCTTACTTTTCAAAAGTGTAATTATTTTAGTATTTTTAATGATTTAATCAAATATTAATTAAAAAAACAAGAAATATATTAAATAAAAAAGTACAGAATAAATTGTTTATAGGTGTTTTAAATAATATAGATATTAAAATTGTAATGTAATTTTTACAGTTTATTGCTTAAATTTTTTGTTAATACTTTGCTTATTTTACATAAAATATTTTTACATTTTTACATTACTTACATTATTATTTACATTTACATTATTATACAGTTTATAGTATGTTTTTTACGAGGTTAAGTTTTGTTATTAAACACAGTTTCCTTAAAATTTTCTCTATGAAAATATATTTTCTTTTATACACTAAAGGTTAAATTGTACAAGATACAAGATATGAAGTTAAACTTGTGTTCTTAGTTTTCAACCAAATTCAATTACGTTTTAAAATTGCTGAAATTTCTCATTCAATAAATATTTAAAAGTATAATAAATTTATAAAAGAATAATTGTGGAAAAATCATGCTCTCTCTCTCTAAAAATGCTACGCTCTTTAAATTATGTTCATCCAACATTAGTTTAAGGAGCAGAAATACTAAATTAGCTCTTTTAGCATTATTTAGAACCAAACTAATGAGTATAACTGAATCACTGAATAAGCAATTAGTGTAGTTGACGGCCACGTGCACCAAAGTTTGTTTTTCTGCATACTAAATACTATGAAGGAAAAGATAGTTTTACAGGCATGGAAAGCTAATTGGTGTGTTGTTAGAAAACAAAGAAAAAGGAATTTTATTTTGCAGTGTGACTCAGAGTGATTGTAAAAGACAACAATTTAACCTATCTAATTGTGAATTCAATCAATTACATTAAAATTTGATTTTTATTTAATTTAGATTGGAAGCAATACAGCAAAGAGTAATTTTCGGTAACTTTAGTACTCTTCTCAACAAATAAACAGTTAGAGCTAGTATTTGGTGGTGAATATGCTAAGCTTGTTATTTTGTATAATTGCTCTATTTATACCGCGTATAACTGATGATTTTTAAAAACCATTTTATTTTTTAAATAAAAGGTACATAAAAAAATCCTTAAACTGCTTTAAGGTAGGGATAATTTAAAACTATTAAAAGATATACTAATAACAAAATTAGATTGATACTTTTAAATAAAATCTGCTAACGAATTCAATAGTTTTTAAATTAATTAAAAATTTGAAATTTTTTAAAATGTTCATTAATATGTTGAAAAATATTTATTTTTATTTACCTAAAGCTAAAACAGACAAGAAAGATTTAAATAAGCAATTAAAATTAGTTTAAATAATTTAACTTTACTTTAGTGTTAACTTTTTAACACCTTTAAAAAGTTAAATCAAGTCAACTAACCATAATAAATTAAATTAAAGTTTAATATTAATTATACTGTTCTATTTTAGTTTTAAGTAACATATTAGTACAACTTTTTTTTACGTTTCAAGTATAATAAACCCTCCATCTTCATTAAGAAATTTTTTTACTCTGCTGCTGATGAACTCCGTGGAAGAGGTTGAAACTTACAGTTCTATCCCATCACCTAGACCTCGGCCCAAAAGAATCATCTTTTTTTAGAGAAGAAAAGAGTTTGGCCCCCACACTGTATTTAAATTTTAATTATTTTGACTTTTTCAATTTGATTGTCGATCACAAAGAGAAATTCAAGTGAAATATGCATTGCATTGTAGTATCTACCCCAAACCAGGCGCGGATCCAACACGACTCCAAGTGGGGGCACTTTTCCAGACCATCGCCTTTACCTTTTGAAACAAAATGTCAAAATTGTTGGGGATTTTCTAAAGAGTATCAGTCAAGGTCCCCCTGTGCTACCGCTGGGGGTATGGGAGGCCTCCTCCAGTAAAAATTTTAATTTGACCTGTAAAAGTAGGGTTTTAACACATTTTGAGAACTTTTTTTTGGGTCCAAGAGGGTGCACTGTCCAGAGTGCCACAGTGTCCAGAGAGTGGGGAACAGAGTCCCCTTGGATCCGCTCCTGCCCCCAAACAGATTATTCTCTTCACCTCATGGACCTCACTTTAAGTGATCGAAAGCAATTTGCGGGAAGCGAGTAAGAGAGTTCAGCACCCACTTAGTATTTAACTTTAAATAGTTTTCGATCATTTTGATTATTTTCAATTTGATCGTCGATAATTCTAACCAAATATGCATTGTGTTACGCCCACCCCAGAGAGACCATATCCAGTAAACCACATTTACGTGATCGAAAGAAATTCCATACAGAGTTCCATTTAGCACCCACAAGTATTTAACTTTTAATAACTTTTGATCATTTTGATTATTTTCAATTTGATCATTAAATAATATGTATTGTATTATATCCACCCCAGAGACCGTCTTCAGGAAACCTTTCCATACAGAGTTCCATTTAGCACCCACAAGTATTTAACTTTTAATAACTTTCGATCATTTTGATTATTTTCATGTTGATAATCAAATAACATGCATTGCATAATATCCACCCCAGAGAGACAGTCTTCAGGAAACCTCACTTTACGTGATCGAAAGCAATTCAGCGGAGAGCGAATAAGACGACATCTAAACGCTATTCCATATCTCCCTCCATCACAATCAATCGACACACCCCCGAAATCGCCCCCCAGGACGTAAACAACGCCCCCTGCATCATTGATAAGAAAAGGCGGCCCCGGCGAAGAAGAGCAAATCCCCATCCAAAGCCCATCAGCAAGCGCATTCCTTTTTATCCGCCTCCCGCCCGCATAAAGTGCAATAAGATCGGATCGATTCACCCCCCTCCCAGAGAAAAGACAAAGGGAGGCGCCGCACCTATGCACTTTCTTAAAGGAGATCGATTCAGCGGGATCGATCTGACGATGGCGGAAAAAAAAAAGTCCTTTGTCCGAAGTTGGCTTCGTGTTCCGGCGGTGGATTCGCGGATAGAAAACACACGATTCCGGATGGTTCGGACCGACTATTTGTTTGGAGATGGGAAAGGGCGAGTGTTCGGGTGTCGTTCATCCCATTCTCTGTCGGAATTTTTCGGAGGGGAGGGGAGGTGGGAGGGGGAGGGAAGGCCGAGAGATGCTTTTTCGAGGAAGGGCGTTTGCTTCTTTTGGAAGATTATTTCGTGGAGTTATTTATTTTTATTTTTTTGCTCCGGAAAGGGACAAATGCTATCGTAGAACGTTTTTGTGGGAGTCGGTTTGTTGTGGGAATGGAAAGGTAGTCGTTTTGGTGTTGAAATTGGGGTTGGATTTATGTTTGGGAGAGTTTTCGATGATAGAATATAGACTGTTCTTTAAAGCAGGTGACGCGTTTTATCAATATGATGAAATTGTGCTTTTTATGTTGTGAAATGTAATGTTCTTGTTTATGAGCTAAGCAGATTTAAACATTAAGCAGATGCATTAGTATAATTGACTCCCTTAACCAAGAAAGTTGAAAGTTTCAGTTGTTAAAATGTTACTATATCAGTTCAAGAGATTTAACTTAAATTCTTAGGAGTTCTTTGCGGAGACCGAATCGTGTTTTAATAGTATAAATAACTATTGTTTTTTTTATTAGACTGCTTACTTTTTTTGTTTTCTTCCTTCTCTGACCTTATTTCTATTATGTTTGTATTGGAGAAAAATTGAAGTAGAATGAAGTAATACAATGACAAAATGAGAAAAGAGTAAGAAAAAGAGAAATACTGAATGAAACAGTAAGCTCTGAAAAAAAAGTATTTTTAATAAACCGATTGTTCCCCACCTAAATCTCTTAATAAATGGTTTGATAATTATTTACCTAAGTTGGGTAAGTAAACCAATATATCCGATTTACATCAGTTTCCAAGGTTAACTAAACTAAGGAAGTTAATACAAAGTTTTGAATCTAAATAAGTTTAGTAATACTGATATTCGAAAAGACTTATTTTTAATTTCTAATTAATATTACTATTTATTCAAAATATTTTCTCACTAAATTGAACAATCTTGGGATGCGTAACATGATACACTCTGATTCCAAATTGATAATATCACATTTCATTATGATCACTTAATAGACTAGTGACTAATAAATCATTATGCTAATTTTTAATACCATAAATTGATTTTAAATATTAATTCCTGTGTATTAAGATCAGTTCCATGTTGCTGCGTCTTAACCTTACCTAAAACTAAAATGGATGCTGATTTTTCCTATTACTTTATTAATGTGTATTATAGCCCAGTAAATTTAGGGTTTTTTAGCGCACTAATTCCTAACTCGCTGAAAATTTCAGAATAAGCTCTCTGTGATGTCTATATTCAACCCTGAAAAGTCCCCTAAAATCCCCCGCGGGCTTCCTTCGAAAATGGCGAATCAAAGATGGCCGCCAAGCAATCAAGGTTTTTTGCCATATCTCAGTCAAAAATCAATATTTTTTATTGCTTTAAAAGGCTATATACTCAGAATAATACCCTTTATTAGTTCCAATCACTTTTCCTGGTAAAAAGTTCGTATAAATATGGTTTAAAAGGGTGTAATTGACGCCAAACGGAAATTTTTTTGTTTCTTTTCACCTAATTTGCCCCCTGCCTTTACCCGCATAAAAATCCCCAAAACCAATCGAAGTATTTTTGTAAGTGTTATAAATAAGGATTATTTCAAAGCAAAATTTTTGAAAATCCGTTTATAATTGGCAGAGATAATTGATTTTGAGTTAGTCGTGTTTAATGTGGATGAGTGGCCCTCTTCAATGGATGCTCAAAAATGACGTTTTCAAAACTAATAGGTAGAAGTTTTTCTGGATGGTTATAGATGTCTTTTGGAGCGCTGAATCCGAATATCACGTTTTCTACCATGAAGAAGGTTGGCTTCACGTGAAAATTCGAACAAAATCGAAACATTTTCATTCTTTTTACAATTTTTTGTTTATATTTCAAAAAATATAAGTTTCACGAAAATATATTCAATTGCAAAAATAAAGTTGACAAAATTTCCTACAAAATGCATATTTTAACTTTGTTTTTGTGATGATTGGTTACACTGCTAGAGCGCACTGTAAAATGGCGATTTTGTTTGTCCTTACTGGAAAATAGGAAAAGACCTCATCTCTCACTCCCAACAACTTCTTTATCTAAAAAACGTATATGCTAGGTAAAAGAAAATTACATTTACTACGAAGTTCATTGGTCAACCTAACTTTTTGGCAAGGTTTATTGCGTTAGAGCGCGAAGAAAAACACAGGGATTTTATGGCTCCATACAAATACATAAAAAGCAACCGCTCCCAAAGCCGATAAAACAAAAAAAAAAATCATGGATGCTATCAAAAATTTTATTCCACCAGAAAGAAAATTATAATTTCTACAAAATACAAGTTCAAATTTAATGTCTTAAAGGAGACAGACAGCTGAGTGAAAACTGTGAAAACAGCCATCTGCATTATTCCATCCCTACTGCATTATTCCACCACTACCAAATATTACTAATTGAAGCGCTATGTATTACTCATAAAAGATGTTTGATTCCCTTTTCAGGGATGATTCTTTTAAGTTAAAGAGGAAATTAGTGTTAGAGATGGAAGGGTTAGTTTTGTCTGTAAAGTGAAGATTGCTGTTCACGGAGTTTCAACTCCGCTGGGTCTCTTCTAGAAAGAAATTTAAGCATTAAAAATGTATTTTGTAGAAATTATAATGTTCTTTCAGGTGGAATAAAATGTTGGATACCATCCATGATTTTTTTTTTGTATTATCGGGTTTGGGAGCGGGTGCTTTTTATGTATTTGTATGGAGCCATAAAATTCCTGCGTTTTCTTCGCGCTCTAACGCAATAAACCTTGCCAAAAAGTTAGGTTGACTAATGAACTTCGTATTAAATGTAATTTTCTTTTACCTAGCATATACGTTTTTTAGATAAAGAAGTTGTTAGGAGTGGGAGATGAGGTCTTTTCCTATTTTCCAGTAAGGGCAAACAAAATCGCCATTTTACAGTGCGCTCTAGCAGTGTAACCAATCATCACAAAAACAAAGTTAAAATATGCATTTTGTAGGAAATTTTTTCAACTTTATTTTTGCAATTGAATATATTTTCGTGAAACTTATATTTTTTGAAATATAAACAAACAATTGTAAAAAAAACGAAAATGTGTCGATTTTGTTCGATTTTTCATGTGAAGCCAACCTTTTTCATGGCAGAAAACGTGATATTCGGATTCAGCGCTCCGAAAAAAATCTATAACCATCCAGAAAAACTTCTACCTATTAGTTTTGAAAACGTCATTTTTGAGCATCCTTGAAGAGGGCCACTCATCCACATTAAACACGACTAACTCAAAATCAATTATCTCAGCCAATTATAAACGGATTTTCAAAAATTTTGCTTTGAAATAATCCTTATTTATAATACTTACGAAAATATTTCGATTGGTTTTGGGGATTTTTATGCGGGTAAAGGCAGGGGGCAAATTACGTGAAAAGAAACAAAAAAAATTCCGTTTGGCGTCAATTACACCCTTTTAAACCATATTTATACGAATTTTTTACCAGGAAAAGTGATTGGAACTAATAAAGGGTCTTATTCTGAGTATATAGCCTCTTAAAGCAATAAAAAATATTGATTTTTGACTGAGATATGGCAAAAAACCTTGATTGCTTGGCGGCCATCTTTGATTCGCCATTTTCGAAGGAAGCCCGCGGGGGATTTTAGGGGACTTTTCAGGGTTGAATATAGACATCATAGAGAGCTTATTCTGAAATTTTCAGAGAGTTAGGAATTAGTGCACTAAACCCCCTCATTTTGACCTGAATTTACTGGGCTATTATGCATGTTTTGCTCAATCATATCTTTCACATGCTCAAAATTCGTCAATTTTTTTTTTTTTTTTTTGCAAATAGATAAAATAAAAAAAAGAATTTATTTTTGAAATATAAGTGATTTTAGACAGAGAGGACACTTTTAATTCCGCAGGTTATTAGGATTTGTATTTCAATTACCTAATCCAAAATTCACATACTTAATCACATACTCAGTACTTAAAGTCTCATGTGTACTACAAACAACAAAACAATTCAAATGATGTTTAAATGATTAAATCTCAAAACTTCAATAAGCTGACACATATCAAAGCATTAAAACCCCGCACCAGAGCATACAAAATGTGTTTAGCTCCAACGCATAATTTAAGTATCGGTAAAACAATATCTTTTGTTTGGAAATCCTCCGATCTCTTCCTCCTCAAGAAAGGGAGAAGAGGGCATCCTTCCACCCCTCAACACCAATAAACCGCCCCATCTGATCAATGCCGTTTGACATCCTGACTCACCCGATTGAGCCGGCTTAAGATGATGCTTCCCAACACTTTGAGCAGGGGATTTTTCCCATCCATGATATAAAATGTGTTTCAGAATTATAATATGATTAAAATAATTGCGATATGAATTAATCGTTTATCAAAATTGACTGAGGATAAAGATGAATTCCTTGAAATATTAGTTAAAATGCTGTTGAGAAAACAAGGGCCCGCTGTAATCACTCCTAGCATATTAATTAATACTTTTTATTCTCAAATTAATAACACTTAAGCTTGTGTTGTTAGCTAAAAGACTTTTAACACTTTATTGTGTTGTGATTGTGTTCTGAATATGTTTGAAAAATGTTTCTATCCTAGTATGTTCTAAAAATAGTACTGTAAAAGTGTTGCTGAAAATTTCAGTGACAAAAAATGTGTTCTTTAAGTGTTTGGATATAATTTAAGAACACATTCAAATTATGAACACTATTTTAAGAACATAGTTTCATCAAAACTTATTTCTCATCTCTTTTTAGAATACATTTCTGGATAGCAGAACTTTTAAAACATATTCAGTAAACAATCACAATACAATAGTGTTCTATTTAACAACACGAACTAAAATGTTAATTTGAAGAAAAAAAGTGTTCTAATGTTGTATTTTATATATGCGTTTGCAGTGTATAAAATAAATACCAATAAAAATGTTTTAGAAGTAGAATGTGTAAAAGGCATGGCCCATTAGTTGCAAAGCATTTAAAAATAGGAGAGCTTTACATTTATGTAAAACTAGTTTTTTCCTTCATAAGGAACAGTATGTAGAAAAACCAAGTATAATTAGGGATCCTAACAAGGATAAATTAGGGATTTATTAGGGATGAACAAGTAACTTATTAAAATCACATTCACAACACATTGAAAACTGTTCCTTCAATGCTGTTAAAATGCTAACTTACTGTACCTACTTCCCAAGTAACTTATTAAAATCAAATTTAAATTACTCAATTTGGTTAAATTTTGAAAGTTTCAAAGGGGTGACGTCACAATGGGAGGAAGGATCATTGAAATGTGACACGTGGGACTTTAGAAAAAGGAGGGGTGTGAAATTCCATGAAAATCATTTGACGAAATTTGTGAATTTGTCCCTTAGCTATTCTGTAAAATTTCCTTCATGCAGTAAAACCAAGTTTCCTGTAAAACGATTTTTTCCTTTATAAGGGACAGTATGCAGAAAAAAAGCTTATTCAGACATGGTTTGATTTGTTACAGTTTGTTTTATGGGCATCCAGACAATCGCATTTTAGATGAGGCCCAGTAATTTTAAAAACCTAAATATTCTTTCTTCATTGTGATGGAGTGTATCTTACTTTTTTTAAATTGTATGCAGAAGTTATTTGACTCTTATGAATGAATTAGAATAGACAAGATATTATTCAAATTATGTGTGTTTTAAGTATATATTGTTATTAGTTTTAGTGATTTGAACATAATGTTTTCTAAACCAAAGCAGAAGGAAACAGATATAATAATTTAAATCTTAGCAGGGGGCACTTTTAATTTAGCAAATTTTTCAAACTTTAGATCTCAGAGTTTAATATTAAGGTATTTTTTATTGTAATTTACATAAATAAGAAATTTGTTTGAATTAAGTAATAACGCCGTGAAAGAGATCCAGACCTGGAAAAACATGTTTGAAGAAGACAGAATCTCGTTTTTTATTAGAATTAATTTTATACAGAGTCCCTCTAAAGCAAATAGAAAAAAAATAAATGAATTATAATAATATTAAAAATAATTATATAAAAGCAGCTGCCTATAATAAACGTCCTGTTGATAAAAGTTAATATACTTTTCCCTTAAGATAAATTACGGATAATCCCAATTTTTTATTCAAAATTTCATATGCAGACGAGAAGGAAAAGAAAAAATTACAATCTACTCAAAATCAATTAATTACTCTGATTATATAATAACTTTAGAAAAAAAGACTTAAAATACCTTGATGGCTAACAAAAATATGGCATAATTAGAAAATCTCATTAGAGAGCACTTAGTAAGGGTTCTTTTTATTCTTTTTTTATCGTAGAGTAGATTTGCTTAAATGTGATGTTGCAATCTTATGAAAATATGAAAGGGCATCCATATTCTATATCTAAATAGGGTAGTAAATTTATATTATAAAGATCCATAAAAAGTTATCCGGTATTTTGATGTTTAGATAAAGCTTCCCAAATGGTTTCTGGAAGTTTTTAGGAATTCTTTTTTTTTCAAGAGAGAAAGGGACCTTTGAGTTGTCTCAGCTCAAATTTGTACAATATTAACATTTCAAAAAGTTAATTGTTTATTTAAGTTACCAGTTCCATTAAAAGATAATTTAATTATCAAATTACAATATATTTCAATGTAAATCGGATATTGGATATCAAGTAAAACAGTTATAATTTAAATTAACGAATATAATCATACGTATAATCACTCATCACGAATATAATCAAGCATAGCCCATCGTCATTTTTCATGACCTAGTTTCTGAAACAAACTACGATGAACAAAATTCTAAATAAGTTGAATGAAGTTATCACTACTAATTGAATAATTACTACAGTGAAACTTGTAAATAACGCTAATATCCAAAATAATATTTTCCCATGATCCTGGTGAGGGCAAAGCCAGCAATATATAAAAAAAACATCTATAATCTATACTATTAAAATCCGAGAGTAAACAAACGTATGTTTGTATGTCCCTCTATCTCCTCCGAAACCGCTGAACGCAGAAGGGCGCCCGAGGTACCAAAAGACGGCAAATGACCCAGGGACGCCGAGTCGCCCATTTTCATTCCGAAATTCGAAATACTTTTCGAGATATTTGCGTTTTTCTGCTCTTTTACGCTTATTTCTCCATTTCTCTACTAGAGTAGATCTGCTTGACTCACTATTGTAAAAATGAGATGAAAACCACAAAATTAAATATTTTTAACAGGAAAAACTCGATAATTGTCGATTTAAAAACTCCATCAGTTATGCAAATACCAAAATAAATTCAAATAATTTATTTTCAAGCGTTATTTTCCTTTATTTTAAGATTTATTCCTTTAAAATAAAAATATTTATGGAATAACTTCCATAAATTGACTGGAGGTATGAAAATTGGAAAGATACGGTTTACTAGACTTAAAAATTTACTAGGGCTTTTTATTATATATTATTTTTAATTTTTCTCTACTAGATTAGATCTGCTTCACACATTGTTGTAAATGAGATGAAAACCTCAAAACTAATTATTTTAATGGGAAAAATCATATAAATGTCTATTAAAAACTATTTTCAGTTATGAAAACACCAAAATAAATTAAAATAATTGTTTTAACATTATTTACCTTTTTTAAGATTTTTCCTTAAAATTAAAATATATATGTTACGGGCAATGTGATAAATTCAGTGGAATTTATTAATGAAATTTATCACTTTGCCCACCTCCACTTCCGGCATTATTAATAATGCCCGATTAATCACTTTGCCCATAACATATGTACTACTATATGGAAAAGTGAAAATTTCATAAATACAAGGAACACTGGGATAGGAAAGATTACCGGGAACACCGGGACAGGAAATATATTGGAAACATCGGGATAGGTATAATATCTTAAAAACCTGTGTAGGAAAAATTACCGGGAGCACCGGAATATGAAAAAGGCGCCTGGGATACCGGGAGGATTGTAATTGCTGATATACAAAATTAGAAATGTATTTTGAGAAACCTTTTTTGAATTTTTTTTTATTTACTCCACAAGTGCAAGGCTGGAAAAGGTGGCAAAAGTGGGTACAGAATTTTTATTGAATTTCTCTTTCTCATATCGTTTTCTTCTCTAAAAATATAATATTAAAGTATGCATCGTGAAAACTAGAATTAAAACTTAACTCGCCGCAACGCATCGGGTTGCTGTTCAGCTAGTAACTCTCTATTCTCTGTGCATAAAACAATATTTTTATAGGTTTCCACAATAATTGAATCTACAGTTTGAGAAAATGGAAAAAAAACCTGGTTGATGATTGGAATTTTTATTGTACAACCACCAAATTTTTAATGGACGTTTAGTAACCTATATGAAATACAGAACAAACATATAAAAAATATAAGAATATTCAAATGTATTGTACAGCTTAAAAAAGTTGATGGACTTATTCCCATCTTCAATGTATGAACAAAGCCATGTGTTCCAATGTGTTCATGATTTCCCTTTGTCCTTTAAATTTCCCTTACGTTTTATAATAATTAAAAACTTAATTTCTCAACAGCTTAAACACCATAATTATTACAGCTTGGTATCACAAACTATCCAGTAATTGTACAATTTCCATTTCGAGAATCGGACACGTTTTCCTACTTTCAATTCACCCAATCGAATTCTCATCATACCCTAACCTCTTCGCACTAATTTCATAAGTTTAATAAACCAAAACCACAAGCACAGCACCACAAACCACCCCTTAACCCGCCTATAAACTGCATCAAATCCAAGCTCTGCCGATTCTCCCATCTGCTCCATTAAAAACCTACCTATCCCCACGGACGCGACTGCAAAAGGGGAAAAAGTCGCGGCGAAGCGTGACGCGTATGTCCCTACATAAATATTAACACGCAATTTTTTCGGGCAGGGATTTCCCTGGGACCGAGAGGGGGACGGTGACACCTCATTAGTCGCTCTGAATGCTCTGACAAATGGATATGATTAGGCGCGACGCGGGACGTGGTTTACCTCTGATACCCCATCCCCAGGGACCGTCCACAAAGTGCGGGAGGGAAGGGTGGGCGAGGGGAGAGGATATTGTTTTGGGGGGTCTGTGGGGGTCAAAGGTCGGGTTTATAGAGAGGGGTGAATGGGGAAGTGAGTGTACCGACTTTTAGATGAGTGAATGAGTCTTGTTTTCGTGATGGGTTGGGGGGTAGAGAAGCAGGACATACGACCCCCAGCCCCCCTTTTTTTTGTAGTGGGGTGATAAGTATTGAATGATTTTAAAAATTAAAAGTGTGCTTATTCAGCTTTCAGTATTTATGACCCGATTTTCAATTACAGTCGACTGGGCTTAATGTTATCACTTTTGTCCAAGAGTAGAATGATAACAATATCCGATTGATAGTAATAAGTGATTTGATACTAGAAAGTTTCAAACAGTAAGTAAGTAAATCGAGTGTTTGCTTTAAAATTACAACTATGTAGTCCTAATTGAAGCAGTATTTAAAACTTTTCCCTAGTATGTATTTTGCAATTTTTCATTCTTAAAAAAATACAAACATACGACATACGACCCCCAGCCCCCCTTTTTTTTGTAGTGGGGTGATAAGTATGACCACAATTCGCGGAGTCGACTGTATAATATTTATTGCACTCCTCTGATATAATAATGAAGTGTTGAATGTATTACAATAATATGTTTTGACTCCAAAACTACTATACGACTATAATAAAAAATATGATAAAATGAATTAATGTTAATGATTAAATTATCGATTGGTGTAAATAGAAACCAATTCTTCTTATTAGTAATTATTGGAAGTTAATTGTTTCCAATTCATTAGCGTTCCGCCTTTTCAGAAGTTTACTTAATCGCTTAGTAGCAATGGGAGGATAATTAAATTAGTATTATGATTTCAATTTATTCATGGTTTCATTCTTTTAGTTGTTTCAAAACATCATACATAAAATATAGAATATACGAAAAGTATATCCCATAATACATTTTTTAATCGCAATAAAAGATACAAACCACCAAAAAACACTTCCAGAATTAGTTGATTTTTTTTACGATTTATGTATAACATATACTGTGATGACAAATAATTCAATTTAAAATTTAATAAAGTTTAATAATTGTAAGTATTATGGTAAATAAATATATCTGTTTGACCTACATAAACAAACATACTACATATTTTATAAAGATACCTATCACTCGTATATTCAAACAAATGTATTTATTTCATATGGTAACTTTTGCAATCCCAACAGGGCATATGTGTTTCTAAGGTAGAGAAAGGGGATACCTTCTTAACCCGTTCAATTCTAAGCCACCCTAGATTACCATTGAATCCTATGGAAAATTTGGGGCGGCTAGGACTAAAAGGATTAAAGGAGGAAATGAAAAAACCGCGACTTTCTTTTTTATTTTGATTTTACATCATTTTAAAAACATAATCGCTAAATGGTGATTTAATCTGTATTTAAAAAGCACTGAGTAGATTTTGCTTTCAATTTTCGTATAAAACAATAACCAAGTAATTAAAAATTAAACTAATTATAGTTTAATACAAATTCAATCAGGTCTGCATGCTAGATAACGAATTGAGAGATTTAAAGTAAAAGAACTACTAGTCTGTTGCAAAAAGTATCTCATGCTTTCAAGAAAGCACAAAATCATCCGAGTATAGTTTTTCCACCAAGTAATTTAGCTTTTGCGTAGCTTTTTTTGAACCTTTTAAAAATTTCTGGGTCAGACAAAAGAAGCATCTTCTTCAGTAACTACTCTCCCGAAGTTCACGACAAACAATGGACGAGTTTAACATTCGATTGCCCCTTTTGGAGAACTAAAAAAAATTTTCTAAATTTTTTCTTTCCTTTTAAAATCGCGCAACCAAAAAATTATTCCAACTCCGGAAGAAGAAGAAGTGTTTAGAGAAAACAAAATGCCCTCCATGAAAGTCATTAAAATTCTCATTAAGCCCGCAGACGGCGAATTTCTCTCGCGAACTTTTTTTTTCTCCTTTTCGCGAACGCACCTTCAATTTCGCGAGGAGGAGAGCGCAAGAGGAAAAATCATTTCTCCGTTGTCGCGCTTCCTCCATCGACGTGTGGGGATTCGAAAGGGCTTAATGAAGAAAAATTAACTCCCCCAATACGAAGAAGAGAAAGAAAAAACGAATAAATAAAGTAACGCGAAGAGGGAAACAAAAACGGGGTATATTCTCTCTCCCGCTTAGGAATAATAACAAATATAAAAGAAGAAAAAGAACTCTCGCGGAGACGCGCAAGAAAACTCATTTTTCTTCGGGGGAAGAAGTAGAAGTTTTTTCTCCCGTTCGAAAGGGAAAGAAAAACTTCCATTCTCTTCCCGAATGGCGGAATAATTTCGAGGAGATTCGTCGGTTGGTTACCGTTCTCTCCTCGTCTTAATCAATTCCTGAATTCTTATTCGTTCTCGAACGTCGAAGGGGGGGGGAGGGAAGGTTCTCGAGGAAGTTTTAGAGGGGTAATATTGTATTTAGGGGGAGGGAGGGAGGGAGGGAGGGAAGAAAAAATCGGGTGAGTCATGTGTGTCATTAAGTATCTCCGACTTTTTGAAAAGAATAGAAATGGGGAGGTGAAGTCATTGTGTTCCGTGTACGGAATCTTCTTCTGATGGTGTTTATTCTTCTCGCCATTTTGGGAATACTTTTTTTTTTTGTTGAGTTTATGCTATGCTCGAAGAGGGAATAGCAGTTTCTGCTGAGTCGTTACGATGCTGGATCAAGCAATTAAGAGCACTATCTATTCAGCTTCATTAATGGTATAAAAGTTAATATTCGACGACATTTTTAGAAAGGTATGAAAGCATATGAATAATGGATGGTTTAATCAAGGTTTTGGAATTCGTTTTTCTAGTATAAAATTTTGAAATGTAAATCCGCCGAAAATTTCTCACGCATTTAAAAGCTGATCCTTGTTTGGTTTATATTTGTAAAACAATTACTTTTGCTAAAAAGTAATTGAAAATTACTTTTAAACAGTACGCGAATTATGGAAATTTGAAGCGTTTAGGATGTGGAATATTAATTTACAAATATTCCATTTCATTAATTCATTAATTGCGTTATGAAATTAATATGAAAATTTTAATAAACATCTAAATATTTAATCTACAGCAGAGTACGATCATTTCTCTGTTTGAATATTCATTTATAGAGCATCTTTAAAATTAAATTTCTCCTCGGTTGGAGTGTTTATGAAAATCTTATATTTCTTGTTTGATTTAAAGCCTGCTTTTCATTTTATTGATCGAAAGTAATCCCATTGGAGATATTAAATTATCTCTTGAAATGTTTATTTCAATAAATATACACTTCATCTTAAATTACTTTCAAAGTTCATTAATTTTAGAATAACGAATTACTTTAATTAATGAATGTTTAAGTCTACAGCCAATTTTGTTTGCTATCTTCGCTCTATGGTAGGTAGTTCTTAGTTATTTTTTGAAATACATTTATACGAGACATTTAAAGAATTCATGGAGACAAAACACGTTTTCTAATCATACGGAAAATTTTCGTCAAAATTAAATGGAAAATTTAGTGTTAAAAGTCTATTTTTTATATTGTAGGGGTGTGTGAAATATGTGTCCACTTGGTACATTTTAGAAGAGAGTCACATATTCTACATGCACTATATTTTATCATATAATCCAGAAAAAAAAAACATTGTTTACACTACGAATTCCACAATTATTGCGGTATGTAAATATTTTTTGAAGTTCTTATTCAACTTCCAATCAAGAATTTAATTTCATACTGACTCGAGATAAATTCATCATGGAAAATGTTTTTATCGTTAAAAGAAAAACTAGATTACCTCCATTATACAGTTAAGTGAGTTAGAACTACATTAAAACTTAACAAATTGAAAGCTGATATTAATCAATACCATGAAATATAAAAAAAAATCGGGTTTTTTTTTTAAGAAAGAAAAAGAAGTTTTATTTTACAGAGAATGAAGACGTCTTTTTACGTTTTAACTTTCCTTATGCAAGTAAATTTAAATCTTGTTTTTTTTTTTAATAATATTTTAATCTATATAAATATCAAGAACAATATCATTCTAATATATGATAAAATTAATATTTCAGTACATAATTAATAAAAGAATTCAGATTTAATAAAATCACCACTAAGAGAATAAATTTTAAAAACAAATACGTGCAACTCGAAATGTGTGATTAAGTTAAAATTTGTTCATGACATAACTTTGTCAGTCAGGTCTCTAAAAAGAGATGCATTAAATCTTGATTAGTATTAAGGCTGCTTCCTTTTACAGAGAAAATTCTGAAGGTTCTTCATATAACAGAAAGTTTTTCTCCTTTGACAGAAAAAGGAAAACTCTATTAAAGGAATTCCCCTGTAAAAAGAATATTTCTTCAAATTACAGAAATTTACCGGCAATAGTGCTGCCAATTAATTTCCGTTATTTAAGGAAACTTTTCAATTCCCCCTTTTTTTCTCCTTCAGCCCTTCATCCCTCCGGGGTCGATAAAATGAGTACCAAGGTCACTTGGGGAAATCAAGAGGGGGGTTAGCATCAAGCTAGCCACTCCTCAGCTGACCGTGACTTTCAGTCACACGTTCTGTACAGCTCAGCTCAAGCCTCACCCAGTGAGGCTAGTTATACCGGAGTTTGAAGGTCCAACGACCTAGGTACTCCCTCAAATATCCCCCCTTGATTTTTATATGTATTATTTAACAGTTTAAAAGGGATGCAAATCCCATAAGTGTACTGTTTAACATTTTTTTCTCTTTTTTTCTTGATCATTGTTGATGATGATGCATATGTAAACAAATAAAAATAAAATAAAGAAACATTTTTTGCTTACAGTGTACACTCCCGATGATTTCTTAAAAAATCATTTTCCATACTTGCATTGCAATAAATGTTTCCAATTGTTAGTCTGTGATGGTTAAATACAATAATACACTCAGCATTAAAATATATTTATAGAGTCACCCCATCAAAGTATTAGAACTCACTTAAACCCTCCATCACGAAGCCATCAAACATTATTTCGCCTCTCGAAGGGTCTCTGGAAACCATCACTCCCGCTTACCCAATCCATCAGGGATCCGGGTCTTAACCAAACCCCCACACCTCAAAACTATCCACAAGCACAGACCATCCCCTCAGACGAAAATAATTAAAAGAAGCTCAACAGCCATCTCACACCTCCTGTCAAGCGATCGCAATCTCGGGGTCCCCATCGAACATTAAGGATTTAAATCACCCCCCAGCCCCCTAGAGGGGGCCATTACTCTTTCGGATGTCCGAAACCCTGACGAGTCGGTCACCCCTAATGGGCAGTCCGTGTTCCGCTAACGTAGACTGTCAGAATCTGCCCGGGTATAGTCCCGAGGGAAGTCTACTCTGTCTGCTGATCTGGATCTGCCCTGGTAGGGTGGGCTTTTTGTGTCTGGTGTGCTGGGTCACCTTTTTTTTTTTTGACTCACGCGGGTGCAACAAAGTTTTGCTAATGGAGGACGCGTGTTTTTACGGTTTTTAAGGCCGGGTTGGGGTAATAAACGACCCAGGTAGAGAAGGGTGGGGGTTTTCGAGTGGTGTTTCGAGTTTTTTTTTTTTGGGGGGGGGGAATTGTTTTTGTTCGTGTGATGTTGATGATGATGGTTGTAGGTCGAGTAGAATAGTTTTGGTGTAGTATTTGAAGGGGTTTGGTGCTTATAATAAGAAGGGGCACTATTATTTTCTAGTAGTTAACCGGACCCGATAAAAAGTTCATTTTAATCGAAATTTCAATACTGTACTAGTAAGTTCTACTTAAATGCTGCTAGGAAATACATATGTGTAAAATTATAACTACGGAGATATAAAAACTTTGTAATGATGAATCAAATTCGATTAAATTCTTTTAGAAATGCATATCTGATGCGAGGATGGAATAAAGTGACAGTGGAACGGTTGGATGGAAATATTTTGAAGTGGTTACCTATTATAATTTAAGTGATAAGTAAATTGAGTAAATTGATAAGGAGAATTGATTTAAGTAAATTGATACTTAAATAAAAAAAAATCCAACTAACACCTTATCTAGAAATGCCTTTTCCAGTATTAATTTGGATACTAATATCTTGCGCTTTATATAAAAACCCAACCCACAACGAATTTGTGAACAAAATAGATCATGAACGCATAAATATTGATGAAGCTTTTAAGAAAAATTATGTTAATTATTTTACATTAATATGCTCTTTGAATCAATAAGGGATTTTAAACTGCATTTTTCAAAACACTTAACATTACTAACAAAATACTTAATTTCAAATTTAAGTACAGGGCTAAAAACTGGCAAATCCATTTAGAGTGTTTTTAGTTTAGTTTCAAGGAGTTGTAACAAGTAAAGTGCCCCTATAGGTAAATTTTGGTACTATTTTTACTCCCCCCCCCTAAACGTTTCCCTGTTTAGGAATACTCTGGTGAAATATGACCATGGCCAGTGGTAATTTTTTACAGCTATTTACAATCGCAACTTTAATTGAAATCAGAAATTTTAATCTGAATTTTTAAAAACACTTGACACTAATTAAAAATTACTTAATTACAAATTAAAGTACATAATTAGGAAAACTTTCGCCCACATTATAAATTTTACTTAAGTGTGGGGAATTATTTGATGAACGAGAGATAGGTACAGAAATCTTAAATTTCTTAAACGTTTAATTAATTATAAGTTTTCGAACAAAGAGCTTTAAAATTTTATTTATTATATGATTCATGGTATAATTAATGGTAACCATTTCAAATGGAATTGTTTAATTTTATTAAAGAATGGAATAAATGTATAGGTAAAAGCAACTTTTTATTAAACAAAATTCATTAAAAAATAAAAAGTACCTTCAAAAAATATTAATAAGCAAAATAAATTAATCACATAATAGTTTTTATTTTGCTTCAAAAGGGGTCAATTCCTATTTTTTTTTACTTTTTAATCCATAAAAATATCATCTTTAAAAATAATAGTATTTAAATAAAATCCTACCCTGAATTTTTCCTACACTACAGCAAAGCAAAAATCGAGCCAAAGTTCCTAAACGCTATTTTCAAATGTCATCTTATGGCAGAGGACAAGCACTGCAAATGTCAATCATAACTGAGATTGACAGAGTAAGCAGTACAATTTGGTGGTCACATCTCTGATTGGCATGTTTTCCGATTTCCATTATCGTCTATAGCCGCGAACCCTCTGATCTGGTACTCTGTGACCTTGGCAATAATAACTAAAGCAATAAGAGTAAGGCTCAGACCAAACTAGAAGATTTTAGTGGCCCCAAACGATTAAGATCTTTATTAAACGGAGGGGAGAAAGATGGGGATTTGAGGGGTGATGCTCTAGACCAGGGGTTTCCAACTGGCGGCCCGCGAAGCTCCCTGAAACCCCCCAATAAGTAGCTTTAGAACACTTTTTAGCATACTAAAATTCAAAAATTTTTCGAGGGAGAACCCCCGACCCCCCTCTTTACCTATTATATTATGGAGTAGCTTTGGTCGGTTGTTTTCTATGGTGAAAAATTAAAAGTTTGGTTTCGAAAAGGAGGTTGTATACCCTGAAATTTCTCCAGAGCGTAGCAAGGGGCTATTTGAAGGTCAACCTCTATTACGAGTAGGGGCAAAATGGAGTACCCAAAATTTAGGTGAAACACTATTTTTAGGGAAATTTACTAACGTTTTCTGGAGAAAGACCCCTGGTTAATTAATATTCAGTATTAAAAGATGTATAAGGGTCAACAATTTATATATCCTCTGAAATATTTAAAAATACAGTAGTAGCTTTGTGATATTGTATCACAGTGACTTTGTGAGGTCGGCGGGAGAGGGCGCCACCTTGCCAACTAATGTGATCACCACCAGAGGGCTGATTTTATGAGTAGATGTGTTGATTATTCTCCAGGGTGGCTGGTCTTCTCCTGGTTTGTCGTCGCCACGTATTAGTGTTTTATGATCGCCACGAGTTGCTGTTTTTGTCGAGGCTGGCTTGGCTCAGTGTATGAGTGTGTTTAACGAATGGTGGACTCCCTTTTTCGTCGACCGGCTATGTGCCGTCTTTTAAGTCTCTTTTAAATTTTATGTGTCATCGATTTTAATAAATTGTCTTGTTTTTGTGATAAGTCTATCGTCCTTTTTGATCATGCACATCACTGTCTGTGGGGGCTGTGCGGGGCGAGTGGTTCCGGAATCTGGGTGCCGGTATACCTAGCATAAGCTTTACAATATGTAAATAACCTTCATCACTATCTCGCCGTAAAAGTTCCACATTAAAGAATCTACCCCCGAATAATATATCATGGATAAAAAGGAGACAGATTACTTAGAGGCCCGCCACTTGTTTTGTGATTTCGATTGCGGCCCTCGAGTATACTAGGAAGTTGGAAACCCCTGCAGACTACTCTTGTAGCGGAGGAAAACGGGGGTCATCCATTCCACTTCCAACCGCTACAGGAGTAGTCTAGTGCATCACCCCTCAGATCCCCTTCTTTCTCCCCTCCGTTTGATAAAGATCTTAATCGTTTCGAGCCGCAAAAGTCTTCTAGTATGGCTAGTGCCTAAGGCTGCGGTCAGCCAGAAAATCAGTATGGTATCTGTTCAAAAAATCTGCAGTATCTGGTTATCGGACAATAGGAAAACCGCAATCAACCCCTTCAATGGTCCCTCCAACAAAAGACAGCCCTCGGGGAGGAGCGAGAAGTCACTATCGGGTGTCTGCTAATTGACTGGGGGGGTGACTTCGGACTCCTTCGCTATTGTTGGAGGGGTCATGAATGGAGAGATAGGGCAGATTTTTTGAAGAGATACCATAGGTTTTCTGGCTGACCGTGCCCTAAGGCTCAGGACACACAACGCAAAAACCCGGCCCAAAACGATAAAGATCTTCATCTAACGGAGGGAAGAGAGAAAGGGACTCGAAGGACTATCCACTAGGACTAGACTACTCCCGTAGCGGAGGAAAACGGGTGTCATTCTTTTACTTCCAACCGCTATCAGTGAGGAGTATTTCGATCGCTCTGCTACAGGAGTACTCTAGTACATCAGTCCCTCGATCAGCCAGAAAATCAGTATGGTATCTGTTCAAAAAATCTGCAGTATCTGGTTATCGGACAATAGGAAAACCGCAATCAACCCCCTTCAATGGTCCCTCCAACAAAAGACAGCCCTCGGGGAGGAGCGAGAAGTCACTATCGGGTGTCTGCTAATTGACTGGGGGGTGACTTCGGACTCCTTCGCTATTGTTGGAGGGGTCATGAATGGGGAGATAGGGCAGATTTTTTGAAGAGATACCGCAGATTTTTTGAAGAGATACCATAGGTTTTTTGGCTGACCGTGCCCTAAGAAAGCCATTGATGGAAATGAAGTGTGTCTCACCTGCACCCTGGACTCTGTGAGGCCTATCCTGAGGGCCAGCTCCTCCCGCATGAAGATGTCTGGGTAGTGGGTCTTGGAGAAGCTCCGCTCCAGCTCCTGCAGCTGTGCGGGGGTGAACCGCGTTCGGTGGCGCTTCTGCTTGACGGGCTTCTCCCCGCCTCCCCCGCCGCCGTCCGAGTGCTGCACCCCCGGCTGCTGCCCTTGCTGCAGCCCGTCCAGCACCTGCAGACCCTCTCCGCCGCCGTTGCTCTTCAGCAGGCCGGACTCGTCTTTGGTGCTGCCTGCGAAGGAGAAGGCTGGACTTCATTATAGACGCACCTCACACAACCCTCGCTTGAGGCTCATTCATAGCCTTAGGGACCTCCTAGACTTTTATGGCCCCGGTCTCTTTGTGGGGTCAATTTGCGAACAATAGAAAACCCCCTCCTTGGACGGGAGTGCGAGGGAAACCCCTAAACCACACAAAGAGATCTGGGAGATAAGACTGAGGATCATAAAAGTTAAGCCTGTACCATAGCGTCCTTCTAGACTTTTTTTTATGGCCCCGGTCTCTTTGTGTGGTCAATTAACGAGCAATAGAAAACTTCTCCTCGGACAGGAGTGCGTGGGGAAACCCCCAAACCACACAAAGAGATCTGGGAGATAAGACTGAGGATCATAAAAATTTGGCTCTCCCCATTTCCACAGTCATTAGCCTCGGTGTTAAATCATTGGTTAAAGAAGGATTCCACCAATCAGAGTAAGCGAAAAGCTCTTTTTTTCTGCTGGTTAAAACCGACCCAGATGGCTGTGAACATGACTATTATTATGTTATAGGCTCCTTCAGACTTATCACTTTTTGGGTTAATTTTGGAGGAATCGCCAAGAGTGAAAAGTGTGAATTGGCGTTTCACTCTCCACTCCTTTTCTGTGCAAGTTAGAGTTTCACAGGAGTGAATCAGTGAATCCCTCAGGATAAACAGTGAAAGTTAAACAGTGTGAATGAGCCTTTAGCCATATTCATATCAATCGGCGTCAGTGTTAACCAGCTGCTAAAAAAGATAAATTAGCTTTTCGGTGACTCTGATTGGTGGAATCCTTCCCTTAGGATTTAACACATACGCTTATGGCTGTGGAGTGTGGATATGGCTTACAGCAGTGTTAGAAATTGGGGGAAAAAACAATGGTCCTGCGGACCAGTGCTTTGCCAATCTTACTGGTCCGCAACAAAAATCACTGGTCCGACAAATTAAAAAGGACCGGTTTAAATATATAAAGTAACTATTGCACTGAATGTGAGTACCAAATAGTAATGTTAAAAATCTATTAATAATATTTTTTTATTTTTCGCCGGGGGCTCCCATATCACCACATTTCGGGTTCTGTCAAAAATATGTACTTGCTTCACCAAATGCAATCATCAAACGCAATTAAATACCGCTATCACTGAACAAATCGTCTGAATGATTTTACACGTGCTCGAGAAATCACTGGTCCGCCGGACCAGTGATTTTCTGATTCCACTGGTCCGAGCCGTTTTTTAGCTGTCCCGGACCAGCAAAACACCCCAATTTCGAACGCTGGCTTACAGACACCAAAGTGATAAGTCTAAATGAGCCAAGTCTGTATAGTATCTGGTAACCTGGTAAGTATAAACAACCGATGAAAATGAACGAGTCTGATGAAGTGTGAAAGTGAAACAAAGCTGTTCAGTGAACTAGTCATTCACAGGAAGGAATCACTGCGATGAACAGTGAAAGTGAAACAGTGTGAATGGGCCTTTAGCTCTCATTTAAATTTTTCACTTTAGATATTCATTTTGGAGGAATCATCCTATAAAAGGTTATATTATGAATTATATGGGGTGTTATATTTTTAGATTACAAGAGGTTAAGACAATTGAATCACTTATTTCAGAAACATGTCAAACGCCACTTTTCTTGTTTTGAGATAAACGAGAAAAACTGTATAGAAGCTCCCTACATTTTTATGAAGGTGTTAAGTAATTTTTTTCTTAAAGTAGACCTCATTTGGGTATTTTATAGACAAAAATAATTTTTTTAACATTTTTATTCTTTGCATAAAAAAATTATTGAATTTTTTGCATTTGACAGGTTTCTGCAATAAACAGAGTATTTAGGTCTATTTTCATAGCTTAACTCTAATTCTTTTAAGGATTTGGTAATAAAAGTGGGAATATTAGTTGAAAATAGCATTTCCATATTAAATACTAACCCATAAAATTATTATAGAGTTCTTATTTTTTTTCTCTTTTGGTTATTAGATGTACAAATACTTAGTTTTATAAATGATTTCAACTCTAGACTCAAAAATAGTGGTCAGCCAATTCAAAATTTTAATATAGACATCTTTGAAGTCAATTAGATAGTTGTTTAGAAGTAACTTTGTGGACAGTAAAACAATTTTGCTTTAAAAGCCTACAAAATTAGTTAATTAGTTCAATATTATGATCTGGGGTATAGATTTGATGTCCACTTTTAATAAAGTGACTCATGAATCCAAAATATCAATCACATGGATGTAATAAATGGCCACAAGCATGGAAATTTTAAATATATAGGTACCAAAATGTCCTTAGTCATGAGATTCGTACAAAAACTTTAAAAATATGGGTTTTACTATGGCTTGATGGACCTAACCTCTAAAGAATGACTTTTCCAATAGCATATAGCTTTTGTATGCGATTAAATAACAAACTGAAGCCCCAAACAAGCGGTAGATGAGACGGCATGAACGAAATTCCCCGCAATTTAAGTGCAGAAACCAGTCAAGCGACGTCGTTTGACTTGTTTCTGCACTAAAGCTGAAATTTAACATGCTGGGAAAACTATTTTAAAATTCCGTTATTTTTATTATTCTTACACTAAAATGTGCGTTTACCTTTACAGAATCATATGACACCAATAACTCATTTTTGAAAAAATTGGCGTTTGACATGTTTCTGAAATAAGTGATTCAATTTACAGTACAGGTTGTGGCGCCCCACAGTTTAGGAACCACTGACCTAACCATTAATATTTTATAACTTGCACGAGCCCTATACAGGTTTATGCTTCTATAACAAAAGAAAGAAAGCAAGGACCCGTCTGCAAATTTTACTATATACTTAAATTACAAGTTTCAAGATTGCTAACTTTTCAACTGGTGAGCTTTGAAGGTTGTTATATTTTACTCACAAAATAATCATTGCATTCCAGCTATCTCGGTCACTCTGATCTCTGCTTTTCCAGACATATGTAACAACTTATAAAAAACTCTGTAGACAAGACTATTTTTTATTTTATCAAAATACAATTGTACTGAAATTTTAAGTTTTTATTTTCAAATTTATGTCGCATTCTGTAATTAAAATTGCTTAAACGGAGATATTAAAAGCATGACATGTAATAGTACTACCATTCTTTTAGTAATTATTTTATAAAAAAAAAGGACTAAATATTTTTGTTGTACTTCTTCATTAGTTAGGTATGTACGTGAAGTTGAGTTTTGAGGAGTGGTTAGAATTTAAGTAATTAACGATAAATCTATTTTTATCTCTTGACTCTCTTATCTTAATAACTCTCAATTGTTACTTACTACAGAAGTTAAAAACAAGAGACCTTACCCTGGTAGAGAGCGAAAAACACAAATTCAGGAATTGGAAAACGCCTTTGGAGAAAATAGTTATGGATTAACATAACCTATTAATAACATAATACATATGTTACGGACAATGTGATAAATCTGGGCATGATTAATAATGCCCGCTTATTTCGGGCAAAGTGATAAATACCCATTAATAAATGCTATTGAATGCCTGAATTTTGAATGAAATGAAGAATGTCAACTTAAAAACATGATTATTTTGTTGAAATCATGCAAGTGTCTTTTTATCACGATTTGCGTACCAAAACTCCTCCTAACAACCCGACAGGCTTTGTGTTTACCCATTTTCTCCTTCCGCATAGTGACGTACTTGGTTCAGGAAACGTTGCTTTCGAGTATATACAAATGTGTGATTCCTCGGAGAGGATCACTCCATGCTAAACATTATAAGTGAAACAGTGTAAGTGATTCTTTAGGCATCATGAGAGCATTGGTATTTGTTGTTAACTTATTTAGGTTCTAATATTGAAATTAACTTACCAAGAACTTTACTACAATGTATACAAGGTGTTTCAACAAGATCTGTGAAGTAACAAGATCTGCATCCCGTGCGACGTCACCCAATCTATCCAATATGGTAAACCTCAGCAAAACACCATAGGAAGAAGTGATATTTGATCCTGAGTGACGTCACTTTCACTGGCCTCACCTCACTCAAACATGACCACCTCAAAACATGATACACTCAACATAATAACCTCAAAAGGCCAGAGAAGCTCAAAATTGTGCGACGTCACTTTTGGTTGTTCTTTAGGCCACAACTCGACTTCACTCTGTTGTATTAAATTAAATTTTGTTTCGCTTAGTTTCAATAGGAGAGAAGTAGAAACAAAAATATTAGATTTTTTATTCGAATTTTTTTTGAAGTTATAAACGTTTCAAATACGTTAAATTAATTTAATTAATCCTTACTTAATGCTACCTTAGTGAATCATTTCCTTCAGAATGAAGAAATTGCAAGAATGGATTAAACCAGCACGTTCTCCCGGCATGAATCCAATAGAACACGTCTGGCATCCTCCTGAAGTTTAGATAAAGTAGCTGCATTATTTTCCGTAGTCGTCGTTTCATAAAAAGTATTTTATAAAAAAAAATTATCAAAAAATGTGGTAAAACTTTTGTGAAATAGTTCAATATTATCTTTTCACCAAAATATGTCACCTTAAAAATAAGTTTTTATACACTTTTTATTACTACGTCATGATGTATTCAAACGTTCCCTGATGAAGGTTTTTTTCATGCACTGAATGTTTAGAACAGAACGGAAAACACGCGTTCTCGTGCGCGCCCCCTCCCGGGTTTAAAAACACTTTTCTGTCATTTTTGTGGAAGGAGCTGGGGGCCATTCATTAATTACGTAAGGATGATTTTGGCAATTTTTGACCACCCTACCCCCATGTAAGGGTAAGTAAGATTTTTCAAATCCCTCCCCCCTATTCTTACGTAAGATTCCATTCAACCGTTTTATTTTTTATCTTAACTTAATGCTACTCTAACTAAAGGAATACATCTGATATACCTTCATTTTTTAAAAAAATTAAAGCTTCGATAATATACCGAGATCGTCAGTATTTTTAAGTTTTTCTGGGGTTATTCAATGGTAATTTGATTAGAATAATTGGAATTTACTTACATTAACTTGAAAAATCTTACGCAAGAATGAGTTTGACCCCCCTCCCTCCAAGTAAGGGTATGTAGAGATTTTTCTAACCCCCCTCCCCCTCGGGACCCTTACGTAATTAATGAATGCCCCCCTGGGATATTCCAAAGTGGCATTAGAAGAGTAACAACAACAGAACAGTTGGAGATTAATTTTTGATGATACTAGAATAGAGCCCTACTCATCAGTCAAAAAATTAATAATTGAAAAATATCTTTAGCCTAAAGTGATTTTACGTACTTGTGTTTTCGTGTCACATTTTGCTTATAAAAAAGCTCGGTCCATTTCAGGGCATGAGTAGATGATAAAGAATATGGTAAGGTGTGGGTTATTATCCAATCATGATTCCTTTATCACGGTAGGGATCCGCCCCTGACATTCGTTTAGTAAATGACGATTTTGACATCTTAACAGAAGATGGGGTATGAAATAAATGATCATAGAGGCGGAAAAAATTGATCAAAGTGTTTATCTGATGGTTTTAAATTATTTAACATATGCATGTGGGGTGTTGTTTGTTGCAGAAGCAGCAGCATAAGTATGCAATGATAACGCTATTTTTTAATCTCAATCATAACTTTATTTTTATCCTGAGAGCGAAATATCATAGTGAGAAATTGAAGAGCTCTCTTTACACATGTCCTCCCAGTGGAGGGTCTACTGAAAAGTTTTACATGGCGGCGCTGCTATCGCTCTGTATGTTTGGTACGGTGCACATGGTTTTGAGATTTTTGTGAATTGAAAAATATTTTTCCCCCACCATATTGGAAATACATTTAAACAAAACATTTTTAACTTAAACAGATATGTTTAACTATTTATCCATTACATGATAGCAGTTTTTTCTACTTTTAGAGCCAACGCTTGACTAAATTACTTGTTTAAAGAATTTTTTCATTATTTTTCTATGAATCAGCATGGTAAACACAACTTTTGAGCTCTATTTGATACTGGTATTCGAAACTTTATTTTTACCGTCATAGCCTATATCAGGGGTTCCCAACCTTTTCGCACCTGCGTACCACTTGACTTTTTGAGAAATTTTCGCGTACCACCAGACCTAAATATTTTAATAAACGTATAATATTTACTCTTCTAAAAGTGTTCAAAGGCTTTTTGAATCAAATTACTGAGAAAACTTCATATTTAATGGTTAGATATTTGTTTATTTATAACATGCTTATAATAAAGGAGAAATAAAAAGATGAAAATGGTATTAATTTACAGTTTTATTGCTTTGCTTTTTTTTCGCTTTGACTCACGCGTACCACCTGAAACGTTCCCGCGTACCACCGGTTGGGAACCCCTGGCCTATATCATGTCCTTACAATACGCACTATAAATTGAAATTTTCACCAATTCTAGGTCCAAGAAAGGTTTCAAACTTCTATTTGGCATTCTGGCATTACATAAATTCAACCAGTTACGGTTTTAAATTAGAAGTAAAATGAAGTAGAATTATTTTAAAGTATTTTTATGAAAAAATTGAAATTTAAAAGTGAAACCGTCACCTGAGGATAATAATTGATTCAGCTAATATTTTGGATGATTAATAGGTATGGTAATCCACAACTATTACCACCAAAGGCGTTTTTCAATTTCAAATTTTGATGGTAAAATTTACTCTCGATTAAGTATCAAAAATTTCTCACCCTCTGCTTTTAAGTAGAAGTCTTGAAGTAGTAGTGCTGTTTATTGAGCTTTATGCTCACAGAACATAATCTTGCCACTGTACAAAGGGTTCAGCGTAGGGCTACTAAAATGATCAGGGGTATTTCCAGTTTAAGTTATGATGAGCGCTTAAAGAAGTTAAATATGTTCACTCTTGAGAAATGAAGAGCTAGGGGTGATTTGATTCAACTTTTTAAAATGATAAAGCAAGGGGACACAGAGAATCTGGACTTCAGTACAGATAATAGGACGAGGGGTCACAGATTCAAATTGAATAAGGCACATTTTAACCAGGAAAGCAGAAAAAATAATTTTCTAACAGGGTTGTGGATAGATGGAATGGTTTGCCAGAAACAATAGTTGGTTCCACTGGGGTAAAGGAGTTTAAGGAAAAAATTGACAAATTCTGTGAATCTGTGAATCCGGTAGTTTGAGTTACAGTGTTCCCTCGTTATTCGCGGTAGTTACGTTCCAAAATATACCGCGAATACGCGAAATCCGCGAATAACGAACCCAGTTTTAAAACGCGCATATATGATAATGTAACAGATATAATGGTTCGATTCCGTCATTTATTCCATAAAACTAATGAAACTGGTTCATGCAAAAAGTAGTTTTAACTATAAATTTTTCAGGAAGTTATCTTTGGATAGGAAAAGATTCATTTCGATCAGTCTTCTTTACTGATGCACGGTCAACCATATTTGGCAACTTATTAACCATTTGGCGAAATCTATTTTCGATTATTATTTTATTATTAAAACCGTAACTCAGTTGGTAAAGTTAATAACCGGGATACTAGAAGATTGTGTTTTTTCTCCTGCTTTTAACACGGAGAGATTATTAGGATTTGAATAGTTTTATGAAAAAACTAAATCTAAAATCTCAATCATAGAATTTCCTTGGGACTTTTTATTGGATTTGGGTCCAAAATAAAGTAATCAACTTCATCTTACGAATTGTAAAGCTTATTAAGCTGGTTTTAAATTAGTCTGTCATACCACGTCAATCAAAATTTACATAGAAAATTGAGCCGAAGGTATAAACTGTAATCCCTACAGGGTTCCTAGCTGAAGAAAGAAAAAGTCAAAAATGAAAAGTACATTTTTATTAAATTATTTTAATTTATTTTATGTTAAAGAGCCAAATTCAATTTTAAAGAAGGTTCCCAATATGTTTTCCATCTACCCTAAATGCTGGCCTCATATCGTCGACGCATTTATTCTCGGACCCATTCAAAATGAGCTGGTGTTTCTCGGACACGAGGCGATCAACGATCCTGGCAACGAGATCGTCTCATACACCAAGAATTTCATAAAAGGAAGAAATCGAAAGGATTGAGGTCTGGGGATGTGCGGAATTTGGTTTTATAATTTTAAAAATTCGAACATACCTTAAATTTAAATTGTTAAAGTTATTGTTATTACACTATCTATTTACACTTACAACATTTTGATTTAACTTAGATATTATAATATCAAGCACGATGTAAAATTATTGAAATTATCAACTTGTCAAAAATTATTGTTTATTATTTTCATCTAAGTTATTAAACTTGAATTTTGGTGAAAGTTGAAATGCTACCATGACACACCCAGCCTCGACTGCTCACGTTCAAACATGAGCGCTTTTAAGCCATAACCTGCCTTCTCGATAGCAAACACCCACTGCAGTTGACTTCTTTGGTTCGTTGCTTCGTGAGGCATCAAAGGCCTATGGCACTACAATCAATAGATGGTAGAATGATGTCATTAACTTAATCATACACAAAATAGTGGTGGCTACAATTAAACATTTATTAAAAATTAACATTAAAAAAATGTACATTAATCTACCACTTTTATTTTAAAATTATTTTCAGTATGAGCACTAAACCCGTATCATTCTGTCACACCCACTAGCTATTCGTTAGTATTCACTCCATGATTATAGTTCATGTTGGAAACTTTTTCCGAATGACCAGATTCCGGCCCGCTAGGAGCCAAGGACGCATTAAAGGGGGCAGAGAGCCCCACTTGAGAAAAATACCCTCAAAGTAGTTTCAGAATCAGAACACTCTTTGGCAGTCTAAAATTCAAAAATTTCCCATGGCTATTGAGTATTTTAAGTCGTTTTCTATGATGATAAGATAGAAGTTTTTATTCAGAGGCGTTGCGAAGGAGTCCCGGGTCCGGACCCCCCCCCCACCATTGTACCTGATCTAAAAGTTTTTAGATCCTATTTTAGATGTTATAATTATGATTAACCACTCAACATCGGACGCTATACCCCTTAAAAGTGCCTGAAAAACACTTTTCAAACACTTAAATTTTCTCTAAAATATAAATAGATAGAGATAATATAAATAGACCCTAAAAATTTTTAGGGGAAAATCGCCCAGTACCGTGAGCTAGAGGCGTATATAAGGGGTGTTAAAGAGGCCCGGCATCCCCTCCGAAAGTCGAACTAAAAGTGGATAAAAACGAGTTAAAATTTTTTTAAGAGTCGAATTTCCAAAAAATTTCTGGGGGAGGACCCCCCCCAGAACCCCTTGTTTACTTCGATTTCTATACTGCGCACAAATTTTTACATCCAGATTTTTAAAAATTAATGTGCCCCCTTCTTTATTTTTAAATTTATTTTGTATCAGTTTTAAATCTTAAAACGACAGTTCTAGTACTTAACGACAGTACTAGTTTTAAAGATGTTATTTTTTTAAAAATTATCTCTCAGGGAGGACCTACTGTAAATTTAATATTCCATCTGACCGCCCCAAACCACAAAATCGCATTAATCCGTCACAGTTAGAAGAAAATAACTGGTCGTGTCGTCATCGTGAAAAGCTTTACAGCCTCGAAAAACGTTACGAATTAAAACTAGATAATGCTACTGTTCGTAACTGACATTCTTAATTTAAAACTATTTACCAGCTAGAGAGAGAGCTGTAAATGTCATCTGGTGAGAGTTTTTCTGCAGTAAAGAGGCCTAAGAAATTCACGAAATTGTTGAAATAATGAAGAAAAAATAACTTTGAGATCATAATGCGCGAATAAGAGGGGCCGCGAATAGAGAACCGCGAATATGTAAAAAAAGTATTTGGCGATCACGGATTGGCGACCTTTTTTTCCCTGTCGAAACCAAAAGGGTTACTAGTTAGAAACTCGCATAGTAGAAGAAGTTACATTTTTCAAAATGGTTTTACGTAATAAATACCGGAATCGAACAATTACATCTTTTCCTGTCAAATATGCAAGTTTCATTGCTAAAAGACTTAGAGATCGAAATCCGCGAATATGCGGGGGTAACATTGCTCAACCGCGAATACCGAACCGCGAATATGCGAGGGCCTACTGTAAATGCCTTGCTGGGCTTCACGCCTGTAGTTGGTCGTCAATATTTGTGTTTGTATTTGTATAAAAACATTGACCCAGAGAAAATTTCAAAATCGGTTTCCTCGGACATAGATCCGAAGCACTCAAAAGGAAAGCGAAGGCGCTAACCCTACTGCTCCAGCGGATCCAATGGGCGAAGGCGCCGTATCGATCAACTAAATCTTTATAACCCAAGAAGGAGGAATACGGAGGAACGGAATTCCCGAGCTTTCTATTGTTCACTGAGAACTTGGTAAGACGTTTTATGTAATGGCAGTGAGAATAAACAGGGGAAAGTCACCACTGATGAGGGATACCACTTCGATTTTTTCAATTAAATTATTTAGGGGAGACCGGGGCTAGTTTTCCAACCTAAATGAATTTTGCTTCCTTACATTTTATTTTTACTTATTTTTGGGTAAACAAAATTTCATCATATTTCTCATACTGTTCTCTACAAAATGTAGCATTCAATTTTCATCAACATTATTAGTTTTTTTACAAAAAAGGCTTAAAGGTGACCATGTCACGTTGGAAAATGTGCCCCGTATGTGGGGCATGTTTTCCAACAGTAAGGGGCAAGTTTTCCTACAGTACTACTATCTGCAGTTATACCGATTGCTGGCAAAAACTCTGATTGGTTAACCGGATGGATGCCATTCCTAACATTCCTTTCTCATTGGTTGGTGCCTCTTCTCTCTCTAAGCCCCAGAATACGATCTTGTGTGTTGGTTGTTTGATTGGTTGTCAGATATAACTAGATTTGTAGCTTTTCAGGTATTAGCTTGGAATAAATGTAGGAATCGAACGACAGTGCCGATTAAATTAAAAGACTGGTTTGGTTTGGTTTTTTGGTTACATATATTTTCCGGTATGTGTGCTTGATCTCAAGGATCCGCTTATACACCTTCGTCAAGTAAGACAGACACAACAGAATTTTTACTGGCACAAAGAAGGAAAATACACCCAGGGGCGAGGTGAGAATCGAACTCACGACGGGGCAGTGCGCAGACTGCTGGCGTGAAAGGCAGAGGAGCAAACCGAACAGGCCATCCCGTCCCCCTAAATTAAAAGACTGGTCTTAAAGGGTTAAATCGTAAAACACTTACAGTAAAATTTATTAATTAATAGTATAATATGTATTTTTCATATGAAATCATTGTGTTGTAGCTGTGAACTTTACTTGCGTTATAGTAATCTCCAAAAATTAGTTTAGTACCTTAATTGTTTTGTTTATTTATACAGTCGTAGAGAAAAAAAAACTGATACAGTTCGCATTGTGAGTGAACTACTGGGGGTAGAATGATAATTTTTGTGTCATTTTTCATGATTTAACGTCTTTTTGAAAATCTATAGTTTATGCCCTTTCGTTTTTCCTATGGGCGACATCAAAGATTATCCCCGATTCTAATAGAACCCCCCCTAAAACCAAGTTTTGTAATGTTTGGCCCTCAAACAAAGCCAGGAGGGGGGTTTGAAAATTACGGGAACTTTACTTCTAACAGGAAAGATTGGCAACAATTGTGAGGAAATTTAAAACAGATTTGGCTGCTTATCTATACTATGGCACAATTCCCACAAAAGTTAAAACAGATTTGGCTATTTATCTATATTTTGGCGCAATTTTGTCTTTCAATTAGGATACCAAAAGTGGTAGCCTAGTTGGTAGAGTATCAAGCTCGTAATCACTAGGTTGCAGGTTCTGTCCCCGCAGTTGCCAAATCAGTTACTCATTGTTTTAGGTTAACCGATAGGGATATAAGCAAACACAAAGCAGAATAGATGTTGGATACTTCTTCAAATTTAAAGCATTTGAAAAAATTTATACAATTAAATTTAATTTAGTTAATTATTTAATTCCTGTAAATAGGTAATAAAAATACCACGTATCACGTTAAATTATGAAATTATTATATGGATTCGTATTACATTAAGTTATTTTACTTCTTAAAAGTTTCTGTCAAAATACTTTAATACAGATATGTTTAGAGGTGTTTTTTATTATTAATATTTAGAGAATGGTTCTAATAGAACTTTCCCACTTAATAAAAAAAAACCATATTTTTCTTTAAAAATTAAAACGCTTTCAAAGTTTAAAATTTGCTTATGCATCATATACTATGAATAAAAGAAAACTCAGATAAAATTTCAAATATGATTATTATGATTCTACGGTCGTGTTTTTAATGATTAATTGAGAGTTATGTATCTTTTATTATATTTCCAGAAACTGACCATTTGAGGAAAAATGTTTTATTAGATTGGGCAGGGAGTTTTAATCATTTTTTTAACGAAAAACTAAGGAAGTTTCTGAACATTGTGCTTGGAATAAAATACCAATATAAATATTAATTATGTTAAGAAGTTAAGCATCAAACATCAAATTTACCGAAATTGATTACATAAAATTAATTAACTTAAATCACATCAACGATTAGAAGCTTCTTGATATTTTAACTTATTAGGAGGTTAAGAAAAAATTTGAATCGTCGTGCGGTCATGATAAATTTTTAAAAAAATTTATTTCATTCTGTTTAAAATTTTTAATAATTTAGACACCCACCACACTGACAAAAATAATCCATAAAGTAAAGATTAAGAATACGTCTTAATTATGAGTGAATATATATATATATATATATATATATATATATATATATATATATATTTTGGGGGGGAATAATCGAGACCTTTTTTCACTGCCAAACATTTGATAATTCTTTATTGTGGAATACGCAAAGCATTGATCCATGGAAATAGTGGGATATCCAGAATAAAAATTGGAGATTGATATTGGAGTTTAATTTTAGGGGGAGGTTTTTTTGTTGTTTTCTGAGGTGAAAGAGAATACTTTCAAGGTGTTTCATAGGGTTGTGTTATAGGGTAAGGTGGGGTAAAATGATTATAGCGGGCTAAAATAGATATAGGGATTTTAGCAGTTTTCGTATTTGTGAAACTAAAAGTTAATTTATACTCCACCCATGTCTTAAACATGATTAAAATCTTAGAGAACAATTTTAAACCCGATGCCGGCCCTATATCTTATTTAGAGCACATGCGGCTGGATCTGCTGTACTCCCCAGAGAGAGTATACGTCGGTGACGGGGTATCAGCAGCGTAAGCTGCTCCTGCCCCGAGCTGGTACACCCCATTTAAAAGATTGATTATATATAAAAAAGAAAATAAAATTAAAAGTGGTAGCTAAATTTTAATTACATTGTTAATCTTTTCTTTTGTGTGGCCACCACTGTTTTATTTATAATAGTTTAATTATATATCAGTCCACTACCTAATACTACCATCGAGTGTTTGGGGTGCGTTAGATAATTCTGACATCATCGACCCTGCCTGACGTTAGTAGGCTGTCGGTGCAACCCTGGGACGTCTTTACTACGCCTATACCGAGTGTGTTTCGAGAGGGGGGGGATATCAATTTTAGCACTACAGTTTTTTTTTTTTTTTTTGCAAAGTTATTGCATTTAAGTTAACTTACATCTTGAGGCGCCATGTTTACCCATAAGCTCAAATGATGACAACACTTAAGCATATTGCTGAGGGAGCTGTGGATAAACATGGCGGCTGGAGGACTCTTATCGAAGCTGTGCCCATCTTTATTATATTTAATAAATAATAAATGTAAGAAGACACCGTTCTTATTAAGTGACTACTTTTCTAAAAGTTTGATTCATATGTAAAACCAAATTCCTTTGTGAAACCTATGTAGAGAAATAATCTTTTTATAGTAAAAAAAATGAAAAAAAAAAATGGTTTAATCTTTGTTTTTTGTTTTAGATTTTTGTTCATGTAATTCAAAAATACTTCTAATTTAATGCAGGTGAAATTTTTCGTCGAATATTGTTAAGTATTGTTTCGGAATTTTTTCTTCTGAAAAAAATTAGCAACAAGTAAAACATTTTACATACACATAAAAAATAGGTTAATATTTCCGTTTACTGAAATCAATAGTGTAAAAATAACTAATAACTACTTTATAAGTAGTTTAAATTTCAGGCATCTTCAAACTTCTAAAAATTAATCAATCATATGGCAGGTATGCCGATTCGAACCTGTTTCTGAAACTTAGCGACCAAGCACACTAACCGTTAGGCCACGCCGGCTGCAGTCAGCAAGTTTTAATAATAAATCTGACCAACTATCTGAGTTAGTATATCGTGTTATTGCGGGTTACAGTAATTTTCATAACCTGGCGATTTTCCTTCTAATCTTTGGCGATAAGAGTTTGGCGAAAATTTTCTAAATGAAATTTCCTACATTGTGCACGGGGTTAATGGCTGTAAGGATCAAAAATCTATGAAAACGAGGTTTCAACGTAAATTCGACGAACTTCAAACCATAACATTCTAATTTTCAAATTGCAAATCCTTCTAGTGGGTCTGTTTATCTGATTAAACGGTTTATCTGATTAAATGAATATTTGTAAAGGCTTTCATGGTCGTTTTCTTTAAATGTAAGTACTATAAGAACTATTATACACTTTAACAATAAGAACACCACCTTTTTTGAAAGAAATAGGAAAACATTTAGAGGGATTCGAACAAACAACTCCTTTGGAATCGTTAGCTTGCGTTATGGATTGGTTGATTGGTTTGAGCTGGAGCCACAATGTTGGAATAAGTGCCCCGTCTACTTTTGGAAAACCTGCCCCAACTCACTTTTTGAACTTTGGGAGCCCCTCAACGAGTGGGGGTGTAATATTATTGAAAAACAAAAGCATAGTTTTGTAGAGGAAGAAATCCTCTATCAGAATATGCAATATCAGATTAGTCAGTTAAAATTAAAAGGGCTTAATCACATTTTTAATAAAAATCCAAAAGTTTACGCAAAGAGCAAAATATTGAAAAAACCGCTTTTCTGACGAAACTACAAGAGCTAAAATTCTGAAAGTACATCAGAATGTGTGTGAAGTCTTTCTTTTTCATCTAGTTCACTCGTTGGGTTGATCTAATTGCTCATTTAAAAATAAAGGGCGTTGGAAAATTTGCCCCAGTGGAAAACTAGCCCCGGTCTCCCCTATATATTTTATTTATTCATTTATCTACCATACAGATTAAAAAGAAATCCCTTTTCACGGTAGGAGTACAATATAAAAAAATACACACACACAAATTAAATATAAATATAAACTGAAAGAAAATCCTTTTTAAGTTTAAAAAAAATATAAAAGAAAATATCGCTGTGATCCTGTAAGCTATTTACTATTTTAATAAACTGGGTTATGGATTGATTTTCTAAATATTGTTTTGAATAAAAAAAATTAAGTAATACATATATTTTTTTTCTTGTATTGTACATATAATTTTATTCCTTATATTATTAGTAAATTGGGTAAAATTAAAAGCTGTTTTTATAACATTTATGTGATAGGTCATGAAAATGGATTACTTCTCTGTATAAAAACACAGCGCAGTACACTTAAAATGTATTTAAAATAAAATAGGTAGTAGGTATAGAGCATTTTCAATCACATGACTCGGACCTAACAACGGTCTTAGCAACAAAAGATGTTACAGTTTTTTGCCCTACAGAGGTTAACAGTTACAGAAAATGACTAGCTGTGGAATTCTTCTATTGGTGCATTTGCAATCATGTGATCCCATACCTAAAAACCGCCTTAGCAACAGATAAACAACGGCCATAGCAACAGTTAAAAGCCCTACAGAAAGTACACAGTTAAAAGAAAATAACCGGTTGTGACGTCACCTGAAAACACTCTATAGTAGGTACTAAAAGTAAAACTGCAGTTTTTTCTGAGCAGAAATTCAAAAACCATTTATTTTGGTTGTCATGCAAATCTTTTGCCGATTAATTTCTGTACTTTGAGGAAATATATGTTTCTTTTTCTGTCAAATGAAAGAAACACTCCGTTGTTTGAAGAAACTTCAGAGTTCTCTTAGATTAGTCACAAGAGATGGCCTTTCTAACAATCAATCATTAAAATAACTATCTTTATACACCCGAATGACATTGTTACGTCCCAAGCAAACATACAACACGCTTAGCTAAAAGAAGATTGACTTCGATTTATCTGTACTCGACAACCAACGTTTCCTGAACCCAGTATGTAACTACGCGGAAGTAGAAAAGGGGTAAACACAAAGCCTGCTGGATTGCTAGGAAGAGTTTCGGTACGCAAATCGTGATAAAAAGACCTTATATATATACACGGGTATAACAAAATATCATATTTTTAAATTGACGTTCTCTATTTCACTCACAAATAGGACCGCAATGGGAACTACTTTGTTTGTGGCGTTATAGGGTTAACTAACGTTGCTGTCTATTAAAGGTAAATGTTTACGAGCAATTTTGACTAGCAAATACTTGTTTATAAAATTTAATATTTTAGAGGGAAGTTTATTAAATCTAAATTATCTTGTTGAAGAATTCACGGAAAAAGCACGTTTTCTTTGCATAGGTAAAATTTTCGTTAAAATACAATGGAAATTTTAGAGTAAGAATTTTTTTTGCAGTCTGTTTAGTTTTATACATATGGTAATGGCAGTATGTTGTTCTTGGTGCTGTAAGCTCAGGCACACTCAGAAGCTACATAAATAACAAAAATATACATGAACACGGTTGACCACAATATTAGGTAACTATCCATGTACCCAGTACCATGTTGTGTAATATTTACTGTTTTATATAGTAAGTTAGATCCATTATTGTGTAACGCTTGGGCAGACTATCGCATTTGAATTGAATTTGTGTTTGTTTCATTGGTAATTGTAGGTTCCTTCTCCTTAGAAAAAAAGTCCATTGCCTTTATTGATAAAACTATTCACATGAAATGCTTTCTCCTTACCAAAACCTAAATAGGGTTGAGATTGTTGAAATATTTAAGTTCTTTTAATGAAAGTAACCTGCTAAAATAATAAATAGTTGTGTAATAAATCATTATTGTTTGAGAAGAACAGTAATAAATACTTGTGTAGTTTTGTAAACAAGTATTATAGAAGGAAAACATCCATAGCGAAAACAGTAGAAGTACAAGAATAGTTTTTTAAATAAAAGATAATTTTAGCTGTAATCAATGCTCACCAGTTTAAGAACGAATAATCTTGAAACATTTCGGCAATAAATACGATGTATAACAAGTTAGGTTGCAACCAGGTTTACATATTACACAAGCACAGTCCCATGTAGGAAGAGTGCCCGTTATAAAATTATGCTGCGGTAGAAGTTATTAAGTCTGCAGTACAGTAACGGGAATTTTATCCCGTTAGATAATTAATCGTCAGTTTAAAAAAGGAAACAAGTCCAAAGAGAAAATCGTAACAAAAAAACCTGTGTAAGTAATAGAATTTTCTTTGCATAACGACCAAATTTTTACTGGAAATTCAGGACCCCAATTTGAATACCAAACATTTCATCGAAAAAAATATATAACTATATTCACACACACAAAAATATTGTACAGTTAAAAAAAAATGATTGAAAAATCTTAAAAACCACATAAATTGATAATTAAATTATATTTCTGCTTAGTTCACCGCAAAAAAAGTGGAAAATAGAAATAAAAGTTCAAAAGTTTAATGAAACTGAGTCATTAAGGCTTTTAATGTAATAGGAGTCCAACATTCGCGGGAATAAAGGTAAAAACACTTTTAAATTAAACACAAATTTTGTTTTGGCTTAGTTTACAGTACAAAGAATAAGAAAGAAAAGACAAATTAACTTCAATTTCAAATTAAATAAAAAAAATACAATAAATGGACATCAATTTCGCCAAATTCAATTGACTATATCTGCCTATAGGAGTAGTTGTTTTTCTCTCTTCCCACTCATATGTAGATGGAAACTTTGATATTTTGTAAGCACAAAAAGTAATTTCGCCATACTTTATTTTTATTCTTTTCTTTTACTTCTTTAATATAGAGCGACACGTTCATATTTTTAAGTAAAGTTTTAGTATTTCTGAATGCTTTCAAGCAAAATTTTCACGATGAAACAGTGATAAATTATTTATTGTTTAGATAACTAAAAACACTGATTGGTATTAAATTACTCTTACTAATGAACTTAAATGAAAGGAGGATTTTAAAGTTATCAAAAGTAATGCAGAACAAAATGGCTTTAAACCTATCCTTCTAAATTATAAATTATAATCTAAAAATATAATTTTAAGAAATATCATAAGGGAGCTCGATTTCTCTGTATTAATACAAAAATTTTGCTCTTTTTTGAATATTAAAAAAAGTTTTACACTATAAATATTTCAAGTTCTTGAAACATTATAATAATAACTGTGGGGCAAAACATATGCTTCAAAGGAGTAAGAAATACAGAACCAGGCCGTCGTTGTTAATTAAAAATTCAAAAAGATTTTTTTGAAGACAGAGTAACTATTTGTATGAATTAAATTGGTAGGTAAACTATTGTACAATTTAGGTGCAAGGTACGAAATATGTCCTTAAAAATGTTTAAATTTCAAAAATTTCAGATGATCTAGTATATACTGCCTAGCTCTTGAATTGCAAAGAGATTAATTACGAAAAACATTAAGTAAAATGCGATAAAAACATTACATCGTTTTGGTAGCAACTTAGAAAACCTAAAACTGTGGAGATTAGACGGGTGATTTAGAAGTTTAAAGCATTTATTTGTATTGATATTAAAGGTTGAAGATTGGATCTATATTCCACACCCCAAATGATAGCTCCAAATTATTATTATGCACTATAAATAAAATGAAACGTACTGTACATTTTATTTTCATGGTGTTAACTTAAATGTTATATCATACTACTTAAATGGAGTTTATTTTTCACGCAACAAGATAATAGAGGATTTGAGAAGTTTCTAACAGGGTTTGAATTTAATGACCACACTTGATCACCAAAACTTGGATTAATGATTAAAATTTTGAGTAAAACCAGCTGAGTGAGCTTTGTTTGAGGTAAGAATTTTGTAATCGGATTTTGAATTTTATTCGTTTTGATTGAAAATCATGATTAATTTTGAGCGATACCATTTAACTCATATAAAAATAATCATAATTCACGATGAAAAATATTTCGATTAAAAAGAAATCAAACAGCTTCATAGAATAATGCTTCAGAACTGTTTAGCCTTTGTATTAACAGTTCTAGAGTAGTAGGTAGGCAGTTCTTGAGAAGTAGTAGTAGGTTAGCAATATTAGTGTATCATAGAATAGTATAAGTGTAAGCAGTTCTAGAGTTGTAGGTAGGTAAATCTATTGTAGTATTAGTAAGTACATATTTAACAAATTATGAAAAGGTTTAATAACATGAAGTTAGACCATTTTTGGAGTGTTATGAAATGTTATTTTCGCAAAAAAGCTTAACAATACATTTGAATCGTCGTCGGAACAGGTCCAAAAAATGGCAAATTGACTTTTTGGGCTCAAAAAACCTCTAAGCTTCGATCTACACAATTGTGGGAAGAGAGAAAAATAACTACCCCTATAGGTAGATATAGTCATTGAATTTGGCGAAATCAATGTCCCTTCATCTTTGAAATTTAAGTTAATTTGTATTTATTTTCGTATTCTTTTTGCTGTAAACTAAGCCAAAACTAAATTTGTTTCTAATTTAAAAATGCCTAAATTATCTAGTGAATGTAGGACTCTATTGATATTGATCAAACTGCCTTATTGATTCAGTTTCCAAATACTTTTGAGTTTCATTCGTTTCAGTCATTCTATTTCTAACTTATGTGTTGTGAACTAAGCAGGAATACAATTTAATTGTCAATTTATGTTTTTTTTTTGTGTAAGTTTGAAAAAGGGAATAAGTCCAACAACTGTTTTCTACTGTATAACATTTTTGAATATACTTATATTTTTGGATGATTGTTGTTCTGTATTCTAAATAGGCTCATGAATTTCCATTGAACATTTGTTAATGCCACTGTTATTATTTGTTAATGAAATTTGTTAATTTAAAGAACATTGAACAGTGAATATATCATTACTAACACAGGTTTCTTTTTCAATTTTCTCAAAAGTTGTTTTTTTTTTACTTATTCCCTTTTTTAAACTGACGATATTTAAACAATCATTTAAATATGTCTAAAAGATATATACTATTTTTTTTACTTTAAGTAACATTTTTAACTCACCTTGTTTTCTTATTTCATCTTTTAAATTTTCTCTCACTTCTGAATACACATATGGAGAAGGCATGCTAACTACTAACTCTCTTCCAAAAGGTCTCATTCACCATAGAAACTACATAAATTGTGTATAGTTTGTACATTAACTCCAGATCTTAACGAAGAAAGGTAAACATCGACGGTGTATCAAAGCAGAAAACGGAGCTGTTGTAAATTAAACGAAGATTGTGTGTTACACAACATTCTAAACATAAACGCAAATTAATTTATTTAAATCCAGTTGTTAACGTGATAAGTAGGAAGTGGACATCAAAACAGAAAAAAAAATAGGCGAAGTGTTTTTAGGGAAATATCATTACAAACGTTGAGATAAATACCTTGATTTAAGTTATGTTTAGAGCATGGAGAGATAGCAACTAACGCTGAATATTGTTAGTTTCAACTAGTTAGAGAATTTAACAGAAAAATAATGACAACTGTTGAGATAAATACCTAGATTTAGGTTGTGTTTAGAAAATGAGAAGAGTCCTCAAAGTTTATGATGGTTAAATTTACAAGCCGGACAATTGAAGTGAAACATAAAAACAAATATGAGATAAATACATAGATTTAAGTTTAGTTAGAGAATTACAGAGACATATATAACAAATACTGAGATAAATACATAAATTTAAGTTTCGTTTTAGAGAATAAAAAGATAGTCACGAAGCCTGAAGATTGTTAAATATAGAAGTTAAAGAATTTAAGAGAAATATCACTACAGATATTGAGTTTTATAAATTTAAGTTGTGTTTAAAAGAATGGGAAGAGATTCACAAAAGTTGAAGATTTTTTGAATTCACGAGTTGATAGAACTTAGAAATGCTATCAAAAAATAAATATTGAGATAAATAGTACAGAGAGTTGGAGAAGATAAACATAAATTTATGTTGTGTTTAGAGAATGAAAAGATAGTCGCCAAGCATGAAGATTGTTAAATTTCACATGGAAAAGTGGATAGGCGAACTTAAAAAAGACTTGTAAGGGATTTATAGAGATAATGAATAAGAGAAGATAAACATAAATTTAGGTTGTGTTTAGAGAATGAAAAGGTAGTCACCAAGCATGAAGATTGTTAAACTTCACACAAAAAAGTGCACAGGCGGACTTAAAAAAAGACTTGTAAAGGATTTATCGGGATGATGAATGCGATACGAAGACTGACTGACAGTTGGATCTCTACAAGATGGCATAGAGTTATACGATGGGAAGACTGAGCGAAAGGCAGGGATGGACTGAATCTACTGGAAGCTGACCAATAAATGAGAGGAGCTGCTATGGGAGATCATTCCTGGAGTGAAGAGAACCCTTAATTAAAAAGGATCCGAGGCAAGAGATCGATATGGCAGGAGGGAGCGAGCGAGAGTCCACCGGATACCAAAACAAGATCAATATAGAGCTCGAGGTGTTGTTTACCCTCGCAAAAAGGGCGCACGCGCCGCCCGCGCTCTTAATCCGTTTCACAAATTTAATCAAGGCGCAAACCTATCAAATGAGTGAGGGGCTAATGAAAGGGCGAAATAACTCAATTAATGGGTGCGCCAATGAGCGCCGCCTTACCTAGGGGAGAGGCTCCGTGGAGGTTGTTCAGCATCCTCGCGGTCGGCTCCTCGCTGCCGCCGTAGAAATAGGCGAAGGGGTTTCGGTGGTGGGCCACCCTGCCGCCGGCCGCTGCAACCGCTTTAAAACGCTGCTTCCCTCCAAGAGCGACGGCGGCCCTTTTGTTCCGGGGCGCAACGCCCGACGGCGACCAATCAGCGCGCTTGTCAACTATTGTCACTGCCTCCTCCCCCGCCCACACGCCGGCTCGCTTCGGAGCGGAGGATTTTTATGACGATTGTGCCGAGATTTTTTCCTTCTTCTTTTTCTTCAAAGATGGATGGATTAATGGAGGGAGGATGATGGTGGTTAATCGCGCGATGTGAGGTTTTTTTGAGAAATGAGAGAGGGGGTGTTTGTAACTGTGACCGATTTTTGTTTTGGTTTGGATGGTGATGATTATTGCGCTGATTGGGTTTGTTTAGCGAGTGAAACTGCGGTTCACAAGGTTGAGCTATCCGATTTCGAGAACACCTATTTGTGTTTTGGTTTCATCCAATAAGTTGGAGTTTCTCTCCAATGCATTTGAACTCCCTTAAAATAATTTAAAAAATCTGGAATTAATTAAAAAAATGTAGTTTGTTCTTTAAAGAAATGAGTAGGAGCTGTTAATACCTATGGGTTTGATTTGCTTGGAACTAGATGACGGGGATAGCTTTAAATGCATAACTAATTAACTTTGATGCATGATGGCAATGGCAGATATAAGAAAGTCACTTTAACACTTCAATGGGGTCTTGATGGCTTTTAATGCATTAATTTGGCCCCTATCCTAAAACAAGAGAAAAAAGAGAATATTATCTATTATTATTTGGAATAATGTTGTTAATGTTGATGTGAGGGGTTATTAATAAGAAAATTAATAACCCGCCTCTACTAATAGTTGCGTAAGAATCAGCCTCTACCATTTTTTCATACATAAATTGCTGTGACTGATGCTGGGTTTTGTTTTGGTTTGATGATTATTGCGCTGATTGGGTTTGTTTTGCGGATGAAACTGCAGTTCAAGGTTGAGCTATCCGATTTCGAGAACACCTTATTTGTGTTTGGTCCAATAAGTTGGACGTTGTCTGGTTGATATGTATGCATTTGAATTCCCTTAAAATATTAAAAAAAAAAAAAAACTGGAATTCGGTTTTGAGTTGCTATAGGGTAATTTTAGTTGAAGGCTGGGATAAAATATAATTGAAATTGAATGCACAAATACTACATAAAAAGATCGAAATAAAAGTGATTGCTCAGTTAAATTTAAATGTAAAATTAAGGGTTTGAATTAGTCACCACTGTTTTTACAATTTTCAAATAAATATTTGTGTCCTGATTAACTTCTATTACAGACTCGTTCAGTTGCTGTGCGTAAATTCAAAAAATACATGTAAAGATGTACAGTGGAAGCTCTTATAACGACCTGCTCTTATAAAAATCCTCTCTTATAAAGACCCAAAAATTAGTCTCTATAAGAGCACTTTTGTGCTCTTATAAAGACTAATCTTCGAATCGATTCAGCTTATCGAATACTTTTCTGGATCGGTTTGTTTGCGTCACACATGAATTAGCCAATAAACGAATATCAGAGTATGACAAACCCAGCACCAAGTAACCATCGCATCTTCTTCTCGCTTGCTTTTGCCCGGGGTAACCGGCTACAATCCCAAAACGAAACCTTGCGCTACCCAATGCCTTTGTTGATTTGAGACTTTAAATTTATTAGCGTTTTAGTTTTATGTAAGCATCCGAACATCTAAGGAAGCTAAGCTACGCAATAAATTAATATCAAAATAAAAATTCAATAGCAGACACAAATATTTATACTTTGTAAAATATTGATCTTAAATTTCATAGAAAAAATAAGGTAATATAACATTAAATTGAAAGTATCAAGAATTCATAAAATAATAAATAATTGCTTAAAATGAGGAAAAATCAATTGGGTGATTCGAACTCTGTTCTAAATCCCAACGATCTAGTATCCTACTGTTTGGATATAATGGTAAAATATACAACCAAGGGTTTCAGTAAGTTGATAAAAAAACGTATTACTGGTAACTGCAATTTCCATAATCCATCCCTTTGCCTTTGACGATTGAGGGTTGGTGATCGTTTTGAGGTTTAGATTTCCTCCAAACTTTATAAACTAATCTACTAAAAATACATCTTTGAGGGAATCGAGTCCACCTTCCCGAAAAGCATCAAAATTGATAGTTAAGTTTAACGAGTTTATTACTTTTAAACGAGTGATATTCTACACTCGAGTGTATCACTCGAAGTTTGCTCTTATAACGACAAAAAACTCGGTACGGATTAATTACGTTATAAGAGCTTCCACTGTATGAGAAAAATTAAAAAAATAAAGAAAAGTTTAGTTAAATCAATTAGAAAGGAAGCAAAGAAACACTGCAGATCTGACAAGAAAAATAATAATAAAAGCCAGGAAAAAAGGGTAGCTGAAATAAAAAGAAGTTCCATCTACAATTACACCTATACTCGATTGTGCAACGTTTCTTGAACCTAGTACGTCACAAATGCGGAAGGAGAAATCGGTAAACTCGAAGCCTGTTGTGTTGACAGGAGGAGTTTCGGTACGCAAATCGTGATTGAAAAGCACTATATATTAGGGTGGTCCTTATTTTTAAAGTTTGGAAATCTTTATGCGTCGCCCCCCCCCCCAAATTGTTCCATCATACAAATAAATGATTTTTGCAAAATTTTAGCTCAATCAAAAAATAATAACACGTGCCCCCCCAGTCCTCAAAGTTTCAAAAAAGTGCTGATTTTTTTAATTTTTTTTTAATTGAATTTTTTTTAGCTGAATTTTTTTGCATGGTACAAATTGTATGAACACCCTCAAGGGAGTTTTTGAATTCCCCATGAGTGAATCGCTTTTTTTGTTAAATTACATAGAATGATAAGGGACTTGCCAAAATTTCGAAAATTTTTATTTTTTTCTTCATTATCAAATTTTATTTTCAGCTTGAAATTCGGCAGAAATGTTTATTTTGGGAGTTGGAAAACTTTAAATTTACTTAATAAAATTTCCTTTCAGAATTTTTTTTATTTAATTTTTTTCCCATTTTTTTTGAATTTTGAAATTTTTTTTTAAGAAAGGCAGTTAAATTGCACATAAAATCAAAGATAATAAAATTACAAACAAAATGGCACTAATTTCAGGTTTTTAAGCTGTATAGTTCTGGAGTTATTAGCTGTTTTAAAATGCGGAAAAAACAACTTTACAAGAGTTATTTTTACTTTAAAAAATTTTTACTACCGAAAGAGGGGTGATAGAAGAATGGAATCTGGAACATTATAACTATAACTATGTTAAATTTTCTTAAAAAAATCAAAAAGAATATGGGAGGTGTAGTGTCTGACAGTGGAGTTAGGGGTCACCACCTCCGCCCAGGGTCGGTACTCCTTGAAGCACCTCTGCGAGGAGAGATAACGGGAGAGGAACGGAACTGAGCGGAGGGGGGAGAAGTTGATAAAAGGGGACGACCCCTGATAACGGAGAGAACCGGTTGAGACACGCTGGGGAACGCGTGTGGTTTAGGAGTGATTTTTCGAAGTGTAGCGTGTGTCGCGTGATTTTGGTAGTGTTTTTTTCCGGAAGTGGATATTGTCTTATTATAATCCAGAGTGTAGTGAAGAAAGAAGTCTCCCAATAAAATTTATTTATTTGGGACTTGTGTGGTAGTTCTTCTGTGGTGTTGTGGTGCATTCAAGTCTCTACACGCTCTCCACCGAGAACCAGAGCATCGACGGGAATCGACTGGATTAATAATCGGAAAACATCGGCACTGGAGGTGAGTTTTCCTTTGGTTTTTTTTATCTCTTTGGTGACTGGGGTCAGGAGTCGTTTAATTCTATAGGTTAGTTTTTTTGTATGGTGTATTTTTATATTTGTATGTAGAAATGGCTTTCTTGGGTCAGGGAAGGAAGGTTGACCTGATTGAATTGGCGGAGGAATTAACTATTGAAATCCCCGATGAGTCTACGAACACAGAAATTAGAAATATATTAAAAGCGCATAAAAATTTTAAGGCCGAAGAGGCAGAGGTAATCCTTCGGAGGATTGTGTCCGATAGGAAAGAGCAAGAGCGGGAGAAAGAGAGGGGAAAGGAGAGAGAACAGGATAGAGAACAGCAAATAAGGTTAAAAGCGATGGAATTAGAAGATGGGAGAACAAGGGAGAGAGAGCGGAATGATAAGCTTAGTCAGGAAAGCATAGGTTCTAAAAGCAAAAACTCTTTTATTGAGTATGTTAAATTGATGAATGGAATGTTGCCTGATATTCCTAATAGGGCAGAAGAATGGCCCTTTTTCTTTCACGAAATGGAAGAAAGGTTTAGTTTGTATGAGGTACCGGAAGAGTATCAAGGGAAGATAGTTGTGCACTCGCTGAAGGGGCAAGTGAAAAGTTTAAGTTCGGGGTTAGGTAATCAAAACCTAGAGAGATATGATTACATAAAGGATTTGGTACTGCAGGAATTTAGGATAACCCCCATACAGCATAAAAAGAACCTAGATTCTATAACAATTAAACATAACGAGACCTACATCCAATATGCAATTGAAATAGAGGCCGCGTTGGATTTATATCTAAAATCTAGAGGAGTAAAATCATTTGAGGCCTTTAAGAATTTAATTGTAGCAGATAAGATAAAGGATAGTTTACCCCCTAATTTGAAAATGTACATACAGCTAAAAGAAACTGAGACTTGGTTCAAACCGACCGATTTAGCAAGGGAAATAGATAATTACAAGAGTGCGATAGTGGACGGTGATATGGGAGGAATGATTTTTAAAGAGGAAAATAGGAATTGGAGAGAGAGAAAATATCCGAATGGAGATAAAGGGTTGAGCTATCCCCAAAAGCGGGAGGGTAATTTCAAAGGAGCGAATGGGTGGGAGCAAAAACCATCCTGGGAGGAAGGGTGTTTTATTTGCAAGTCAATATATCACCGAAGGCGTGATTGCCCTCAAAATAGAGGACGGGATGGAGAGCCCGGGAGCCCGAAAAGAATCAACCAAGTGGCAGTACCGGAAGCCATAGAGGACCCCTTGGTAGCAAGGGTGGAATGGGTAGGAAAAGGTAAAGGAAGGTTACAACCTCTAAAGGAGATACATATTTGGATAGAGGGTAAGGAAATACCAGCAATTATTGATTCTGGCACCGAGATTTCGGTGATACAGTCCTCTTTGGTTCCCGGGTCAGTAGGAAATGGAAGGGGAGCGATAACTTTGAGGTCGGCTTTTGGAGAGGAGGTGAGGGCCCAGTTATGTACCATTCCGGTGCATTTGAGGGAAGAGAAGGGCAGCTTATACTCCCGGGTGGATACATTGATGGCGGTGACAGACAAATTGAGCCCCCCTTGTTTATTAACTCCCGAAGCATATGAAATGCTGATTCAGGCTGGGTCTACGGTTCCCTTAGCGGAGGAAACGGGAGGTACGGTAGAAGATGAGTTACCAGACTCACCGGTAGTGTTCGAGGTAGAGACGGGAGAGGGGGAAGAATCGGGAAAGGACGATGAGACTTTGAGAGTTGAAGGGGAATTCACAGAGGCTGCCTGTGTTAGGGAGGAGCAAGAAAACTGTGAGGCATTGGTGGAGCGAGTTTCACCCCACTTGTGTAGAGTGAAGTTGCCTGATAGCAGGATGCAACATGTTCACGCGGATAAAGTTAAGAGGTTTTACCCTCGGGTTCAGACGATGGGGATCAATTTTGAGAATGATAGGGACTTAGGGGAAATACTTCCCACCCCGTGGAAAGGGAAAAGGTTACCAGGGGAGATAACGAAGAGTCTCATCCACTTAGAAAATGGGAAGAGAAGGGGACTCCTGAACGCGGTCACCAAAAGTGATGAAAGTTGTCCAATGGAGAACTCCGTTGACGTGGTCAATTCCATTGGGCGGTATACTCCACAGCCAGGGCAGCCCTTCGCGGTCCAGGCGGACGCGAGTGCAACGGGCATTGCTGCTGGTCCCAGCGGTACAAAGAGGGTAAGCTTCGTCCCATCAGCTTCGTCAGCCAAAAAGCTGACGAAGGTTCAACAGGCCTGGGCCACCGTGGAGCGGAAGGCTTCCGCCATGGTTTGGACCCTCAAGAACTTTGAGACCTGGATCCAGACTGGTATGACTTTTGGACCAGTATTCCGTGTAATAATGATTTGGTGCATGGTCTTTAGTAATTCGTTCATATTGTATCCCGGAGAGCAGCCATACGTCTGTTTGATTTTTCTTGTTGTGTGTACTGTATTGTATTTTGAAGTGTATGTATGCTATATGGGATTTGGTATATCTAACTGTCAGACATTTTCTTTTGTCAGATTAATAATTAGGGTAATTAAAATCTTGCCCGGGAGGTGTAGTGTCTGACAGTGGAGTTAGGGGTCACCACCTCCGCCCAGGGTCGGTACTCCTTGAAGCACCTCTGCGAGGAGAGATAACGGGAGAGGAACGGAACTGAGCGGAGGGGGGAGAAGTTGATAAAAGGGGACGACCCCTGATAACGGAGAGAACCGGTTGAGACACGCTGGGGAACGCGTGTGGTTTAGGAGTGATTTTTCGAAGTGTAGCGTGTGTCGCGTGATTTTGGTAGTGTTTTTTTCCGGAAGTGGATATTGTCTTATTATAATCCAGAGTGTAGTGAAGAAAGAAGTCTCCCAATAAAATTTATTTATTTGGGACTTGTGTGGTAGTTCTTCTGTGGTGTTGTGGTGCATTCAAGTCTCTACAGGAGGGTTTAATCTTTGGTTTTTTTGATGTTTTGTAAAAAAAATCAGCACTTTTTTGAAACTTTAAGGCCTGAGGGGCACGTGTTATTATTATCCGAATGAGCTTAAATTTTGCATACATTATTATTTTCTATAGTGACACAAAACTAGGGGGCGACACCAACGGAATTCCCCAAAAAAAATTTTACCATACAAATAAGGACCACCCTACTATATATACACAAGTTTAACAAAATAATTATAGTTTTAAATTGACGTTCTTCATTTCACTCAAAATTCAGACACCGCGATGGGAACTACTTTGTTTGTAAGTGATGTCGTAGGGTCAACTTAAGTTGCTGTCTAGTATAATAAGTAATGAGGTATTTTCACGTTTTGAGATTAATTTTTATCAAAATAGTGGATAAAAAACCATGAAGAATGACGTTTAAATGAAGTACTTTCGTAGCCTACTTTCTGAGGTATAAATTTCTAAAATTTCGTTTTTCATTTTGGCACGAAAACAGAAACACTGTTCTTTTAGTGCGCTGTGACGTCACATCCAATAGAATCCCTTTTTCCGATCATTTAAAAACAGTAAAAACCCTAGTTTCGAGTGCGCTGTGATGTCATATCATGTTTTTTTTATCACGAGACTTAATTAGTGTTTTGGCAAAAATAAAATTGAATTTTAAATTATTTAAAACATATTTTTGAACTTAAAAATATGCTATTTGAGAGTTTTAAACTATAACGCATCAAAAAAGTGTAAAATTAAGCAAATCCCTCACTTATGCAAATACCTCATTGTAAGTGTTACAGTTTTTAACCAACAGATTTTGATAAAAACTAATTTAGCAAAGTCATTCTAAATAGATTGCAGCTAGGTTTAGAATATAGTGTATTTCATATAATATTTTCCTTTGTTACTCTCCAATTAAACAATGGGTGAGCAGGTGAAAATCGCAGGAGGGGAAAGCGAAATTTTCTATGGGTTGGTTCTTTTCGAAATTTTCTATGGTTCCAAATTTGGCTTAACCTCGTACAGAGTAATTCGACCAGAAGTGATTTAGTGCTTTTTTCCTGTAAGTTTACAATAAAGACTATCTAAAACTGGGTTTTTGTTAAACTCGAGGCCACTATAACCAGGTTCAACTTTATTACTTAATTTCTCTCCATATAAAAAGACCAGGCCCGTGCTGGATACCTTCAGAGGGCGGTGGGCTAAGGGAGAGAGGGCACCGCTAAAATAATTATTGTAGTAAACCTAAGAACTTAATTTTCTGTTAGATTATAATTGTGTCATTTTACAGATTTTTCTAAATTTAAAACAATTTATAGCAGTACTACTAGTTGAGATGTAGTGTGGTTATAATTTTAATGTTCGATTTTTGTTATACAGTATAACCACACAATATTTCAAAATCGAAGGGACCTGAAAAAATTTCTAGATATGGAGTTTTTCTGACAACAAGGAAAAAAATAGGAAAATTTATAAGTTTTTCAAGGGGAAAAGTATCTTTTGTGATAGTATAAAGGTTTTAGAGGTATCAAAGTTCGAGATAACGAAGGATAATGTATTAGATTTTAAGTGACACTATTTTAAAATAGAAAAACCATTCATACATTAAGATTAATAATGGCAAAACCCCCCCCCCTCCATGCTACATCCATTTTGAATTTTTCTGTAAGGTTGTTCAGAGAGCTATCATTATTTTCGTTCCATCTTCATCATATTCAGCTCTAAAACAAAAGTATTATTTTATGTTTCCCTACGGGTGTTTTTTTTCCTTTTTAAATTTAGTCTTTGATAGTTTAGAATTTTTTTTATATCTCACCATCGTGAATTTGATAGATGCTTATAAATGTGTGTTAAAAAGCGAATACCTTATGACCCCAAATATTTAATACCTTTTTAATTATTTTTCTGTCTCCGAGAATTACATTTGGGGAATGTTTGCGATTTTGTGTAACAATAAATGTATTTTTATGGAATTTTCGACAATAAGAGGTATTTTAATATGAATTAAATAGCTTGTATATTTGAATGCGTTATACTCTAAAAAACCTGTTGGATGTAGCAAAGAAAGTATGCAAAATTAGGAAAACACAGAATTTCCGTAAACCCGCCTATGTAACCAGGGTGAGTTAGCTTTAAAAGTATAAATTTACCTAGCTTCATTTTGCCTTTAAACTTCACCAAAATCAGGGAATTATAAAAAAGGGGAAAATTATTCAAACATGTTTAGAATTTATTTGATTTATTAAAGATGTCACATTAAATATTTCAATAGTTTCCCAATACCCACCTAAATCTAATTATTGAATTACTGCTGTTATTCAGGATTTCTCCTGACTCCTTTAACTTAAAGCTCACCAGTCGAAATATGAAAAATCCCTGAATATATAGTCAATTGTCATTGAACTCACGAGGAAGAACTCACGAGGTTTTACCATTATAAGAGTACATCCCTCAACCGGGATTGTATGTGACTATCAAAATATAAATGTGCTTTACGATGTGAGGATGCATTCACTAATAACCCAGAGTATTAAAAACCACAACTTTTTGTAAGATTAAACCACGGCTTACTAGATACTTATACAGGCTAGCCGAGTTTTAAACAAGGAAAACCATTTGACAACTTTTCCCGCTTGGAGCGCTACAAGACCTACCTATATCACCCACCACCTTCAACACTGTGGATATGCTTTGCCAGTTGGTCCAGTATTGCCATCTGGATTTGCAATGATTTCCGTATTCGGCTAGCCTGTATAAGTATCTAGTAAGCCGTGATTACACCTAAGTCACACTCCTAATTTTTTCATATTTTTAATCCATAGTATCATTTTATTATGCAAGAAATTACCTGTTGAAATAAGAATACCCTAAAAAAATAAACGCCCTGCCCTTTTCTGATGCGTGCATGACTCTCTTCTGAAGAGGAGCGCCTGAAAAACACCGTTTCGCCCTCGCAAATTCGAGGTGTTAAACAAAGGGCGCCTTGAGAAATCCCCTCAGTATCCTTTGCGTGCGTATATGTATAATCAGTCTTTAAATTAAAGCGAAGCTTTTAAAATTTCGCGATAGCTTGCATAAAGAAGGGCGCTCTAATAACACCATACTATCAAGGTATGTACATAACGTTTTTGCTAAGGGCGTCCCAAGTGCAAAAAACCATACCCATCAGCGACGAAATACTCTCAAAGATATTGCTTTCTTTTTACTAAGGTAATAACTACCTGTTATCAACGCCCCACCCTAAATATTTCGACGCGTTTAATTAAAGGCCCAATAAAAATTACCGCTGCTGCGGCCTTGCAATTTTGTGATTCGTGTTAAACAAAAAGTAGCCCTAAAATTTGGAAGACTTTTTATTTTTAGCGTGTAAAACAGGAGCACCTCTTCCACCCTTGCGCTTTCCAGTCATAACTTGTTTTGGCATATTGACAATTGTTTAACTTGTTTAATAACTTGTTTTGGCAATACGGCCCATAGGGCCGTATTCAGAAACTTTTAACCAAGTCGTTAACGAGTCGAAAACGAGTCGAGACCGAGAAGATCGAAAACGATCATTTTCGAAACGAGTACTTCAGCTCTCTCGTTTCCTCAAAAACGAGTAATATAGCGGACTCTGATTGGTTGAAAAGAAATTCGCGTCATCGCTGCACCTCCCAGCGATGACGCGAATTTCTTTCAACCAATCAGAGTCCTCTTTCAACCAATCAGTTCTTTTCAACCAATCAGAGTCCGCTATATTACTCGTTTTTGAGGAAACGAGAGAGCTGAAGTACTCGTTTCGAAAATGATCGTTTTCGATCTTCTCGGTCTCGAATCGTTATCGACTCGTTTTCGACTCGTTAGCGACTCGGTTAAAAGTTTCTGAATACGGCCCTATCTTTAACTAAGGCGCCCTGAAAATTCATGACGGAATTTCATGTTAACGTAAAACTAGGGACCTAAGGAAAACTAACCTAAGAAAAATCCTAGGTGTCCTCACTCTTCATCAGACCTGATGAACTAAAACTGAACTATAAAATCACAATTGGTTACAGTTTAAAACACTGAGAAACGCGAGTATTAGCAAATTTAGAAAAGTGTCTCTTTAAAAGGGAGCTTGAGAGAAGGGCGCTGGGGGACACGTCTCCCTGTTCCCCCTGGCAAGAACGGGCCTGAAAAAGACAAAATTTAAACAAATAACTTTGTGGTCAATAAGAATTTATTATTTAATAAAAATGAAAATTTTGAAATTTAAATTATAACCTACGCTCTGCAAACACCTAAATAATTCCCAGAGCAAGAAGAGAAATTTTTCGAAAAATTTATGCTTATTTATCCCCAAAATTCTTTAATGCCTTACCAAATCATCTAAAGACAGAAAAATCACCAATTAAATTTAAAAAAAAAACTATTAAAAATATTTACATTCACATTCCTCAGTGTTTATTAAACAATAATTAATATGCTCAGATGTAATTATTTGAAGCTCAACCTACGGCATCCCACCTTCAGTATCTGAAAATAATACTATGTTTATACTTTTAATATTTATAAATAATCTCTGTATGATTTTCTTTTCTTATTTTGTGTTTTATGTAATTTTTTATCCCTTTCAACTGGTCACTTGAATGGGTAAATAACCCCTTGGTGACGAGCATGTCAGATTGTTTTTCCTTTGTTGTATTTTGCTCGTTTTTTTTCAGCTGCACAAATGTTAGAAATGCTTATGCTTTATGAATAAATTCATAAAATCATTGTTATTATTATTATTATTATTATTATTATTATTATTCTTAGGGGACATCCATAAATTATGTGAGGTAAAAAAAGGGGGGAGGGGTTTGGAAAAATCTCACCAAATCTCACCAAGGGGGGAGGGGGGGTCGATTAAAATCTCACGTCAACTTTTTAAGTTAGAAATTATTAGAGTTAACTGCTATTTATTGCTGTCATTTTACAAATTTCGACCAGATGATGTCATAATGTCCTTTCCCCCTACATTATTAATAATGTAAAGGTTTTAGGTGCTATGAAACCCTAAATGCAAACGAATAGGATAGAAAATCATTTTTAAAAAGTTGTTGGTAAATCTCACGTGTGGAGGAGGGGGTCCGGCAAAATCTCACTAAATTTCACCAAGGGGTAAGGGGGGGGGTCCAGATTTTGAAAAAAAAAACACCTCACGTAATTTATGGATGTCCCCTTATTATTATTATTATTATTATGATTATGATGATGATGATGATGACGACGATGATTATTATTATTATTATTATTACCCACAACCTATTTTTTCACCTATGGTCTCACCAAAATCCTCCCCCCCCATCAAAAAAACTTCACTTCTACCCTCTGATCCTAATCAACCCCCAAACAATTCAATCACCCCCCCCACAGACGATTTCCCAGCAACACGACCGACCTACAAACACCCCATACACGCTAATCCCCTAAAAACACTTCACCTAAACGACCGACCCCCACAAAAAATGGGCTTCCCATGCCCGAAAATTTCATTTCCTTGCCCCCGAAATGCGATTACACACGGGCCGCGTGCGCCCAACAAAGCGTACCCGGGCATTAAGAGATGCTCGCCAATATGCCCTGCCGCGTGCCAGACCCCGGTAATCGCTTCCGGGGATGCCCTGACTGCGGCCGAATTTGCACAGACACATTGTGTGTATTACTTTGATGGGGTAGGCGACCGCCCCTTTGCCTCGAATTAAAGACTTAATTTCGCCCGGGTAGTAATACTCCCCTGAGTTAGTTGACGGATTGAGAGGTGGGGTATATAGTAGAGTGATGAGGGATATTCGGTAGGTTTGGATGGAGGGTACTTGGGTTGACTTGGATGTAATGAGGGAATTGCCTAAGTGAGGGATTTGCTTAATTTTTCACTTTTTTTATACGTAATAGTTTAAAACTCTCAAATATCAGATTTTTAAGTTCAAAAATATGTTTTAAATAACATAAAATTCACTTTTATTTTTGCCAAAACACTTTAGTCATCAAAAAACGGGATTTGACGTCACAAACTAGTGAATTGTTGAAAATAAAAGAAATCGGACTTATCATAAAACCAAAACAAGCATAAAACTCGTCTGTTTCTCTAGTGAACGGCCAGAAAAAGAAAAAATTTAAACTTTGAATCCTAATAATTCCAAAACCAATTAATATTTTTTGAAAAACAAAACGCCAATCTTTTTATAAAAAATATTTGTATGTGTCTTTAAAATATCATAGTTTTTTAGTTAAAACTTTGTGAAGAATAGCAGAATGAAGCAAGCTAAGCATGCAATAACATGGCGAAACCAGTGGGTCCAAGCGCTGAGACGTCACACAGCAGCCATAACGAAATTACTGTTTTTCCCGCCAATACTGGAAACGACATTTTAAAAATTAATATCTTGGGGAATAGTTTTCCGATTTCAATAATTTTTACGTCATTTTTCATGGATTTTCATCCTCTATCATAGTAAAATTTTTTAAAAAAAGTGCAAGTATCTCATTGTGAAGGGTACGATCTGATGTGAGAATGAGTGTTTTTGTTTGGGCAAACTACGTATGGTACTTGGTTGCAATGTTACTTGACCCTATGACGACACTACGCGGAAAGAAAATCTGAGTAAACAGAAAGTCTATTGGTTGCTAGGAGGAGTTTCGGTTTAACAATCTAATCATATTTCTAAATTGAAGTTCTTAATTTCACTCAAAATTCACACACCGCGCTGCGAACTATTTCTTTGTTGGCTTCACCTGTAAGAGGTGACCTTACCTCCTTGGTGATACGAATGATGTTTTCCATTTTTTGTAATTTTTTAATAATTATTATGTAATAAATTGATTGATTGAAACAAAGAACATAAGCAATGGGATTTCTTTGTATACCGAAACTACTACCATTATAATGATCTATATAAATGCACACCAATTTTCAAAGAATACAATTATAGAATACCACTTTATTTAACTAAGCCAAATGATAGTAGAATATCACAGCTACCATGCAACAGTTTCATGTAACAGAATCATCCAACAACACTTTATACATCACAACTCTGTGTGACCAATCATCCACTCATAATAAATACCCCATAATCAATGCTTTGTTCCACCCAATTAATTACCCTGTCGAAAACCACCCGTCCCGAAATCACTAACTATCCCCACCGCGAACAAAGAGACGGATATTTTGACGGCTTCGTGGCGCTAAACGGGCTGATTGATGTTGAATTAATTTGGTCTTTTAGCCAGATTGGTCCTCACCTGGCTCTGGTTCTGTCACTTATTGCTCTGGTTTTCGCAGCGGGAGTTCGTCGGTATAGCAGCATCTGCTTCCTCAAATATTGATTGGTTGTGTTTGCGTATAATTGCGTGTGTTTATGTGAGGTTTATTTGCTTGTCCTGATGAAATGATAGTTGAGGATTATTGTTGTTTTAGATATAATCGTTAGGTGGATTATTTTGATAACTTTTTTATGGTGACTTACCTATGCTACTTTGTTTACTTTACCGAAAAGGGTCATAAATTACCACATTTTCTGATTTTGTATGGGGTAATATCATGTTTTACTATCAAAACGTATTGTAAACAGAGTTTTCCAGAACTGTTAATGTTTGTGCTGTGACACAAATATGCAGTTTTTATAAAACTTTCACTTTATTAATTGCAAATCATTACCACCATGCAAATTTCTGATAAATTTTAATGACAATTGAAGATATTTTATGTTATTAATTTAAACAAATATTTAATTGATTAATGTTATTAATAATGATAATTGAAATTGAATAAAATCCTCCAAAACTAAAGTATAGTTTTGGGATTGATATTTTAGCACGCTTTAAAGGCGTTAGTAAGTATCAATTATTTTTATCATTACAATTACACATTTAAAAAACGAGATTTTAATGGAAAGCATTAAGAAGTTTCTGAAAACAAATATTTTGAATAAATAATACTAGGTTTTACTAAAACAATGCAAAATTAAAAGAGTACTGCAATGTATTGAATTATTTTATATGCCAAACATAAAAGTCATGCATTTCTTTGCAGGATGCTGTACGGAACTATGAGATAGATTTAAAGGAAACTATGTGCAGACAAAAAAAAAAATGCATTTAGTTCTGGTTTAGTTTAAGTGCTATAAGAAGTCATAAGTAAAGGGAATTTAGCAAGAAAATCAACTTTTTAAATTTATAATTTGCTTAACTATACTTGCTGTTTAATACAAGGTTCCTAAATATGTTTGAACTTTATATTAAAGTAAATTGTTTCTGTTTTAACACTTAAAACTCAAATTATACATATTTTATTGAAACCAGAAAATTTTAAAACACTCCTAGACATTCGTTTCTTTAACTGACAATTTTAGTTGACGAAAATACAGTGATAAATATTTAGTATGCTGGAAAGAGAACTGCTATAGCCAAAATTTGAAAATGTTTTAAAGCATTTTCATCATAAAGATGTATGAATAAATGAAGATGTAGTGGGGTACACAGTTTTTATTCCTCTTAAAAAAACTCAAAGAGGAGAGTGAATAATTTAATAATACTTTTTGCGTAAGTTTTAGAAGAGATGTTTCTATGAGAATGTGTTTTGAGTGACATTTTGCAGGAAAATTTCTTCAAAAAAGTTTTAAAAGGTTATATTCTAGAGATGGTGTTAAAAAACCTACTTGGGTAAGCATACATACTTATAACCGGTATTAATAGGATAAGAATTTACAGACATATTTGAAGCTATTTTAATTAGGTACTAAATGTTTCAAAACGAACCATGAGTGAATATTATTTTACTAAAAAATACTTCTGACGAAAAGGAAGTAATGTTTTTTAAGCTTTAGGAGAAAAAATTATACTCATAAAAAATTGAATGTAGATCTTTTCAACACTTTCTTTATCTTAAAAGGGTGGAATAGACATTTCATATGATCAAATGCTTTATTTTGCATGAACAAACTAAAAGCTGAAGAGATTATAAAAGATGTTTATTATAAATAATATTTGAAAATATGTGACTACTTATACATGCGTGAGATTTCCAAATTTAAGTAAAAGGTTTACTTTGCTAAAAAGAAAAAAAACTAACAAACATTTGGGATGTTTAAGAGAAAGAAGTCGAGGAAAGTGAAATTTATTATCAAGATGATATGGAGTGCACGATAAACATCTAGCGAAGTTGGCCAATCCATCCCTTATATGCAGAACAGAAGATAGCCCCCATTGATTTTTAACATTTTAACCCATTCATATGCAATGCATATAAGGATTTTCCAAACTTTGTTTCCTCTAGTGTTCTCTTGTGCAAGATTGTACAAAATTTTAGTCAAGGTCTGAACACATTTTAATCCAACAAAGTAAAACAAATAAAAGAATAAAGGCAACTCCTTTGGGGATGCTTGAATTCCCTTCATTCAGTGCTAAAAGATGAATCAAAAGATTTCCAAAACAATTTTATTCTCTTGGACTCATTTTCGCACAAGATGAGTCAAAGAGCGCCAAAATTGCAAGAAGTGCTTCACGTGCATTTCAAACCCTTCAGTCCTAGACCGCCCGAAATTTCAATTGAATCCTATAGAAAATTTTGGGTGGCCAGGAGTCAAAGAGTTAAAGTATGAAAAATTTCCAAAACCAATACGAAATAAATTAATGCCTCCATCAAACCCCACCGACTCCATATCCAGGGGGCGTCAGCACCTGTCCTAGCTAGCACGTGGCCCATGTAAAGGGGGTTTACAACCCTCCCCATCAGAAACAGGGGTGCCTCGAACGGTATTACTCAATCTGTCAGCAGACCTCTCGCTGGGCACCTAATGAAAACGGGACTCTCCCGGGACCCAACCCTAACTCCCCTCCTGCGAGTGAGAAGTCGGGATTCAAACCGTTGCGGGGATGGGTTATTTTTTTGTTTCGAGGGGTGGTGGAAGTTATGTATTTGCCATCACCTGTCAAACGTTAGGTTTTTTTTGTAGTATCGATGGTGTAGGTTTTTGGGGGGAGTGAGTTTATTGTGTAAAGATATATTAATAAAGGGGAGTTCATAATAAATAATGGAACGTTAGTGCTTATGGAATTGATTGATACGCGATTAGGTTGTAAAAATTTTTTATAAATGTTTTTTCTTCTCTTAATTATTACAATATTTTTTTATTTATTTATTTACTATCCCAAACAGACAGAATGTCCAGTTACATGGGTACAATAAAATACATGCAATGAAATATAAAAGGAAAACACAATTTAAAAGATATTCATATAAGGAACTTACAGAGAAAAAAACATCAATTGACATAGCAATATATTTGTTGTTTCTCTGAATTTTGTTGCCTCTCATATTTCTGAAAATAATGTTACACCTTTGTCAACGCAAAGGCTAACGTTGTTTTTGAGTTATCCTTCAAAAATTCAGCTTAAGACATCTTGAAAAGACAAAATTGACCATATGACCCCTAACGTTATTAGAAGAAGTGCCTTAACATCTAAAGTACTTTAATTTTCTCTCTCTCTGAATAAGTGAACTCATATGTTCTTGATCATTTGTGCTACGACTACACAAAACAAGCCATAGAAATTAATTTTTTTATTATACCTTAATCACGTTAAAAAATACACCTATTCATTAAAACAGCTCTGCCTATAAAAAATCCTACAACAAAAGACATCTCAAGAGTATGTTCTGTAGTCAAATCAGCAATAGAAACAATAAGTAGGGTTTGGAATTATGACGCTACGATTTTCCGCTAATCACCATCATCTGTGTAAAACTCTTCCGTTAACCACTTCCAAGTTCGCCTAATCCTTCACTTAGCTTCAACAATGTGATAAAGTCCGTATTAGTGTACATAAAATCCAACTTCTAAATTAAACTTCCTGTAATTTCCTGATTCCACTTCACCTGATTAGTATCCCTTTTCAACTATACGAACCATTAAATCAGAACAAAAAGTGGACCCAGAAAGAGAAAGGTACAAAAAGTATGTGAAGAGTCAGAAAGTAGGAATTAAAAACATAGCGTTAAATAAAACTCCTTCACTTAGCTCCCAAAGACGTGATAATATCCACGCATAGAGCATTTTCAATCACATGACTCGGACCTAACAACGGCCTTAGCAACAGAAGTGTTACAGTTTTATGCCCTACAGAAGGTTAACAGTTACATAAAATGACTGGCCGTGGAATTCCTCTATTGGAGCATTTTCAATCACATGACTCGGACCTAACAACGGCCTTAGCAACAGAAGACTACAGTTTTTTTTGCCCTACAGAAGGTTAACAGTTACATAAAATGACTGGCCGTGGAATTCCTCTATTGGAGCATTTGCAATCACGTGACCCCATACCTAAAAACCGCCTTAGCAACAGATAAACAACGGCCTTAGCAACAGTTAAAAGCCCTACTGAAGGTACACAGTTAAAAGAAAATAACCGGTTGTGACGTCACCTGAAAACACTCTATTAGCACACAAAACCCACCTTCCAAATTAAACTTCCCTTAATTTCCCAAAACCTGATTAGCACCCCTTTTCAATAACCCGAGCCGATAAATCAGACCAAAAAGCGGCATATCGAACCCGGGTCTAATCGTCGGCGCTCAAAAAGCCGCGGCCTCCATAATCCTCCTTCCATAACTCACATCAGAGGGTGGAAGAAGAAATCCGGGGGCTCCCTGGAGCGGCCCGATATTGGGCATCGTCAGAAAGCCATCAATCCCGGATGGCCGGATGCACCGCCTTTCCGCAGCATTTGCTGATGAATTCCGGACCCGTTTCGGGCACGGTTTGCGTCGCTAATTGAGCTGCTGGAAGGGACCTTCTTCTTCTTCTAATGATGGGTTTGGAAGTGGTGTGCCGAGTGATGTCATTGGTTTCGGTTTACCTTTAGATTTGTCGGGTATAGTTTTGGTCAGGCCCGTATTTTTGTTCCGGGAGGGCAGGTCCGTATTCAAGGGGGTGGTTTTAGGGGTTCAAACCCCTCCCGAAATTTGGACATAAATTTCTGTGTAAGTGCTGTCCTTTAAAAACAACTCACTGTTTCATATTTTCTTCATTAAAAGCTTAATAAAAAGGATAATTAAATCGAACAAAAATCTGTGCTAGCGGCTCATCCTCCCTAACATTTTAGTGCTTAGCATGTTTAATTCCAAGTATCCATTACAAATTGGCAGTCAATTAAGTAAGAGTTTGAAAAGAAACCCACTTTTTCCTAGAAGGACTCTAACTGGCGGACTGAGCTAAAACTTTAATATTTTATTCTCATAGTAATGGGATAGCATAAAAACGCGCGGAAAATGCTCTAAAGTCTTTATAACATACATTTTTACAAAATCTGTAAATCCGAAGCACATTTTTTGTCAAAAATCTACTTTATTTCAGCTTGTTTAAAAAATAAGTAAATAAACCGTTCTTTGACCAGTTTTTACATCCCTGGCACTCTAAAGGACATAGAAAGACAGGGTATATGAGATGGTTAAATTATTTTAATTATTTAATTAAAAAATCTCAATGGGTTGTTTTTAGGGTACAATTTGGAGTGGGTTGTTTTTAAAGGACAGCACACTATATTTTCTCAAAATGAGTTAAAACACAACTTTTAAGGATAAAAATTCCATAAACTTTCTCGGATAAAAACCCCAAAACTCCCTCCAAATTTTAAAATTTACATAAATTTCTTTGAAACTTCTGGGACTTATGGGAGTGATCCTCATTTTGTGTAACATAGAGTCTAAAAAATGAATTAAAACACTACTGTTAGGGGCAAATTTCCAAAATTTTTTCTGAAGTAGGACCCCTAACTCCCTTCAAAATTTTGCGTTTTTTTATACTATACTGGGTTTCTTTGAAAATTCTGCCACTTACAAGGAGCCTTGCTCATAGGGTGTAATCCAAAAAGACCTAAAATGAGCTTAAACGTTATTTTGAGGGGAAAATTTCCAAAACTTTTCCGGCCAATTTCATTTGGAATTCACATTGTTAATGTACTTTTGAAATCAACATCACTAAAAAATTAATATAAAAAGTGCAAGTCAACTAAAACTGGATGTATAAAAGTACTCTTAAGGAGGTAACCTCAGAAAAAATGTTTGGTCAAAACCAATCCCCTGGCCCTGGGAGGTGGGTCAACATTATTCTAAGGCACCCCCTTACGTCTACATTACACGTTAATTATAGTGGTTATACATTGTAAAAAAAAATGTTCTCTTCACACTACATTTTCCTTTGTATTTTAACCAAAATTTTCCGTATGACTAGAAACCTTTTTTTTTTTTTTTAGGTAATTATTCTTTCTTAAAAGGAATATCACCACTAAAAGAATAAATTTCAAAATACCCAAGTTCAAAATGTTGTGATGGAAAACCAATCTTTCACTCAACTTCCATTGTCACGAAAACGGTGACGTCATCATGATGTCATTCATTTCTTTAAAAGAAGTTAATAATTGATGAAGATCGTTATCTTTGTTACCTCTTAATCATTGAGAAAAGAACGTGTGATGTTTCTTAGGCTGATCGCGCACGAGCGACATTTGTCACGGTGACAAAGACAAAATTGTTGCCTTTGCTATTGAAACAAGTTCAAGTATTGGTAGAGTGGGCGCACTAGGCGACTTGACACTTGGCCGATTGCCAAGAATTTCTTCATAGAGATCCATTGTTTTCTAGTGATATTTTTGATACTAGTAATTTTGGTCGCCGTGACTTTAGTCACTCGTGCGCGCCCAGCCTTAGGGCGAGCGCGCACGGGCGACTTTTGTCACGGTGACAAAGACAAAAACAACGTTGCTAAGGCTGTTGTTAGGGGCGGGAACTAGAAACATCCAATAAAAGCATTCGCACATGACATCACTGGAGGATAAAAACAACGTTGCTAAGGCCGTTGTTAGGTAAAGTCATGTGATTGAAAATGCTCTATTGTTTTCTAATGATATTTTTGATACTAGTAATCCTGGTCGCCGTGACTTTAGTCACTCGTGCGCGACCGGCCTTAGGGCGAGCGCGCACGGGCGACTTTTGTCACGGTGACAAAGACAAAATTGTTGCTTTGGCTATTGAAACACTTGAAGAGTGATTGAAGACACGTCGCACTAGGTGACGTGACAGTTGGCCGATTGCCAAGAATTTCTTCATAGAGATCCATTGTTTTCTAGTGATATTTTTGATACTAGTAATCCTGGTCGCCGTGACTTTAGTCACTCGTGCTCGCCCAGCTTAAAAAACATGGAAAGTTTCTCTCCTTTGACAGAGAAAGAAAAATAAACCTGGATATTTACTCAAAGTACAGAAATTCACCGGCATCCTACCGTGTACAAACAGATAGGATTGAAACTTAGAGCACTGTGTTACAATGGACTCTAACCGCCTATCTGGTTCGAGACTTCACGAAACCAACACGTGACCTACAACTGAGCTTGCAATTGGTTACCACAGATACTACACTAGTAGATCTACTAGTGTAGTATCTGTGGTAACCAATTGCAAGCTCAGTAGGTCACGTGTTGGTTCCGTGTGACGTCAGACGGTTAGAGTCCATTTTGTTAAGTATGGTCACGACTTACTAGATACTATACTAGTATCTAGTAAGCCGAGGTATGGTGAACCCCAAGAAAAGATGAGGGTTTCGGGACTCCTTTCCTCGAATTTTTTTTATAAATTTTAACCTTAAAAGCAACCTCTCGGGACAGTAAGATATTCTTTCAGCAAATAACAGGAAACACCTGAATTAATTTTCGTCAAAATACCACAGAAAATTTAGCGTAAAAAAATATTTTTTTTTTCTATTAAACTCTTTACAATGTGGTTAGGAAGAGATATAAAACAGAGAGAAAACAGGAAAGAGAAGAGAGAGAGAGAGAGAGATCTAAAGAAGTCACCACCAAAAGTATAAATTTCAAAATACGTAACTACTAGTCAAAATGCATCAAAGGTCAAACAGTTGAACACTTGAAAGGTTGAACTCGCGAAATCGGTGACGTCACCACGTTGTCATGCCGGTCTTTAAAAGTAGTTAATTGATTATGGTTTTTAATATGGTTAATCGTTGAAGTAAGAAAGTATGGCGTTTCTTAAAAACCCGTTAAGTTTCTCTCCTTCGACAAAGAAAGAAAAGAAAACCTGGATTGAGTACTCAATCTTAATGAATCAAAGTACTAAAATTCATCGGAAACAGGAAAAAACGGTTTTTTTACTAACTAACTAACAGATAGGATTGAGAGCACTTACGACCGTGTTCACTGGTAGACCTATGGTTAACCGGCAATCAAACTTCTGTTTGGTAGTTAAAGATAGGGGAAACCAATTTTCCGCCAATCAGAGGTTTGATTCTCGGTTAACCGTCGGTCAAGTTATTGGTGAATACGGCTGTTAGTGTTACACAACTTTGATTTAAGTATAATGAGCCCCACAAGAAAAGATGAGGGTTCCCCCAGGACTCCTTTCCCAAAAAAATTTTAAAAATTTTTTCCTTAAAAGTAACCTATATTAAACGTTAGCCTTTCTCATTGACGGAAAATAACCTGAATTAAATTTCGTCAAAATACCACGGAAAGTTTAGAGTAAAAAAAAAAACAATTTTTTTTTCTGATAAAAAACTCTTTACAATTTGTGGTTTGGAAGAGATATAAAAAAGGGAGAAAACAGGAACAGTGGAAGAGAATGAAAAGAGAGAGAGAGAGAGAGAGAGAGAGAGAGAGAGAGAGAGAGAGAGAGAGAGAGAGAGAGAGAGAGAGAGAGAGAGAGAGAGAGAGAGAGAGATGAGAGAGAGAGAGAGAGAGAGAGAGAGAGAGAGAGAGAGAGAGAGAGAGAGAGAGAGAGAGAGATTGATTAACGGCCTGTAATATTAATTGGGATTTAGAATAATAGGGATGTATATATGCAATCTTTTTAATGTAACCTTTGTCCTCTATGTAACCCTTGTATTGACCGGTTTTCCAAAGGATGTAAATGTCTTTGAGTTACAAAGTGCAGAAATATAATAAACGATAATAAAATGTTTACTCTTGGCAGGCACGATTCTTCTCATTTATGAAAAAATAAACAAATCCCGACATAAAATTATTTCTATTTTCTACTCAAAACAAACCTGAATTTCCTGGAACTACAACATCTTAAAAATCCGTCTATGTCGATGAAATTCATTAAAAAACTAATTACTCCAAAGCAAAAGAAAAACTCCTCCAACCTTTTGACACTTTCTCCAGAACTCTTCAACAATTCAGGTAAAAGTGTAAAGAGTGTGTAAGAAAGCTGTCATTTACGTCTCCCTAAACCTAACAGCCAAGTCTTCCCAGAATGCGGTATCTCTTCTGGACCGGGGGAAAGAAAAGAAGACAGGCGTTTTCGTCCCTTTGAGGCTTATCCTTTTTATTTACTCTCGACTCCAAAGTACAGCACTTTACGGGTTTCTTGATACAACCTATTTCTGGGAAAATAAAAGGAATTTTACGTAAGAAGAATCACTCTTTCGCCTTTGGGGGGGGGTCTTCGGGAAGGGAGATAGTTTTGAGGGTTTTTTGGGGGGAGGGATGGAGTAAGAAAAATGTATCGCAAAGGAGAGAGAAAGACTAATTACATTCAGCGAATTGTTTAGTAAAATATAGTTTTTAGGGTAACATTTAAACACAAGGTTATTCAAAAAGTCCATCTATACTCCGCACAGATAGATTCCTTGCGATGAGAAGATAAAATTTGACAGAAGAACTATAACTCTATGACTTTTATTTTTCGAAAAATGTGACGTCATATTCGATTAAAACTTAATTATTTCATTTCACGATGCAATAGATATTTTTAGCCATCTTAACAAGCAAACATATACATACAAATAACCCTGTTCAAGTTTTCGATAAACATTTTAGTGCAAACCGGATGTGACGTTATACCTTTTTGTGTCCCGATTTTCTCGAAAACAATGGATTGTAGAGGTAAAGTTCTTCGGGAAATTTATACCTAATCTATTCGAGGAATCTTTCTGTGCAGAGTTTGGGCAAACTTGTTGAAACACCCTGTATGCAAATGTTGTAAATGTAAGTTTAAAAATGTAAATGTAATAAAGTAAAATGAATTTTCGTGTTTTCTTTTTAGCTCTGGAACAATAGTTCAAAGACTATTTTTTTAAACTTAAATTGTTTTTGCTAAAAAAATTTTCCTCCCAAAATAACCCGCTCTTTGGTTTCAAATAATCTTGTTGTTTTTCTGTTTGTTCAAAAACACAGAAGGAAAATATAATTTCTCAATTCTTCCAAAAATAAAGAACAGGTCCCATAAGCAGGTCCCATTAGCTTCAAATAAGAGCTTTTATGAGAAAATATATCCAATGCATCAGCACATAAAAGCACACCATTACTTTTCGCTATACTTTCACAAAAGCAATTCCAAAGTTCCTATATTAGTTCATCACTTAGGTAAACCGGATTGTTCCTTTTCATTTGGCGGAAAACGATTCTTTCACAACATTCCGAATTGATCAAAATGAAAACTGCAACTGAAATTCGATTTCGCATTGAATAGTACATACCTCCATAAATGAATTTCTTTAAAAATTCCTCCCCCCGGAATTCAATTTCACTCAAAATGAGAATTTCAACGCTCTCTCAAAAGAAGCAACGATATCTCCAAAAACACGAGGTAGGGGGGATGGAGAGAAGACCTTAGCGAGAAAATTCCCATCCCTCTGGTTTCATCCCCGACATTTTCCCGGAATTCATTAAGTTTCCATTTTTGATAAAGGAAATCGATAATAAATAAAAATACTTCCATTCCTTTCACCCATTGATGATTTTTTTTAATCCCCTCAGACGATTTTAAAGTTTCGCAGTTAGAAAGTATCTGGCAACGGTGGGGGGGGAGGAATAATGAGAGCGAATCGAACGAAGGGTTACATAAGTCCTCCTTTTCTGGAGTCGAAGGAATCTTTCCGGGAGCATTCTTTTCATAGCTGCGCAGCTGGGAATTGTGGAATTCGTCGCATTCGGCGGATTTTCAGTTCGTCGAACGCTGTTGCAAAAATGCGGAGAGATTCCGATGTGTGGAGGCGACTAGTTGAATTTCCCATCCAAAAGCTTGAGACAAGTCTCGCATTCTTTGAAGCTTTATAATTTCCTCGCTTCCCTTTGCTTCTTTCTCTCCTTCTCATAGATGTGGAGTTGTGTTGTTTTTGTTCACTGACTGGTTACTTCTTGCTAAAACGTTCCTGTATCCTGTTTAAGGTTTTTAGTTTGTGATAAAAAAAGGTCGTTGATCGCGGTGAAATAATACTGTGCATTTGTGTGGAAGATTTTTTTTTTAGGTATTCGAATTATGTGTTTTCGTCGTACTTTTGAACACAAAATACGGAGGAAAAAGATGTAATTTGGGAAAGGGAGAATAATTTAGATTAAATTTCCTATGAACAGAATTAAATGATTGCCAAATAATTGATTAAATATTTTTAAATATGTAGCTAGAAGTAGTGTTACGGGCAATGTGATAAATCGGGCATTATTAATAATGCCGAGTGGAAGAGGGCAATGTGATATATTCAATAACATTTATCAATGAAATTTATCACTTTGCCGCCTCCACTCTGGGCATTATTAATAATGCCCAATTAATCACTTTGCTCGTAACATAGACACTTATCTTATGTTATGATGTATGACACTATGTTATGTAGTTAGTAAGTAGTTTTTCTTGAAATGGTTGAAGTTAACTAACTTTCATGTTTTTTAAGATCATTTTAAAATAAATATTTTTTATTCATATTTACTTATGATCCTTTTTCTTAAAGAAAAGTCTGTTAAATTTCTTATTTACTCTTAATTTTTTGCCATACTTTTTGGATTAGTATCCGAGATGTATTAAAACTCCCTGAAACATATGATGATATGGTAAAATGTCCAACGGATCTGGGGTAGATATTTGGTTCTTTTAAAATTCTCTACAAAAAAGTGATTAATCCTTTTTTTTTACAGTGATGATTTTTTTTCTTTGAACTTCTTTCACTTAAAAAAGTATAGGAATCTCTGAGGTTTTTTTTTACTGATTTAATAAAGTAAATTCTTTCAGTAATAAATGATTGTTCTTTATCTTTTCATTATGAAATCTATTGAATTTTAAGTATCAAATTACCGTAATTTTCTTATAAAGCAATGCCGATATAAAAAAAATGGCATTCTTCCTATACGATTTGATACGGGTAATATCGTCAATATCAGCATAAACAATCGAAATTTCAAAAGAGTTGACTCAAGTAATGACTCAAAACAATCTCTAAAATCACCTCATTTTTTTCAAACACCCTCCAAATCCGCCTACAGGACGCTTTACACACAAGAGCGCGCGAGATATTATTCGTAGGGGGGTATTAAAGCCCCAATTAGGCACCCTCAATTAAAGTAGCCATAGAGACATTAGCGAGCCGCTCAGAGAGTGTCAAACCGTGTTAGCAGCAGCTCTCGCCTTCACGGATGAAAGATGGCTTTATGGCGGGGGCCGTAAACGCCTAATGTCCTTTTCCTGTTTCCCGGAGAAAAACGGACCCCGGGAAAAACGCAATCTGCGGAGTGCTCTCAAATGGAGAGTCTTTGTCTGTCGACGGTACAAAAATGCGGTTTGTCAATCTGGAATTCCTCCGCCTGTTTGTTGTTACCCCTTCTCCCCCCCTCCCTCCCCCTGCTTACTTAACTCGGATCGAGCGTGTCCAGACGCGTTCTTCGCGTCATTGAAATTTATAGCTTGTTCGCTCTCCGCCTACCGCGCGAACAAATGCAAAAAGCGAGGGATCTCGGGATCGTTTCAGAGCGCTAGTGAGACAGTGTTGGCGGTATTTTGAATTTTTTTTGAGGGGATAACCGTGCCAAATGTGGTCTTGTGGCAACCCTTTTATTAAAATTAAACCTCTATTTCCGAGAGATTCAAGTAAGGAGTTAGAGAGCGAAGTATGAAGCATAATAATAGTGCGAAGATTCTTTTACGAGAGGTGGTTAGAAAATGTTAAAAATAAACGTGTTATCTAAATTACCCAAATTTTGGAGGGTATTACTGTGGAATCTTATCAATGGCTTTTGATTTCATTAAAGCAGCTAATTATCTTATTATTAAAAATAGGCTTTGAAGGGTTTTAAAAATGCCGGAATTATCATTTTTTTAAAGTGTCTTTGTTTTCAAATTTGTTTTCGTTATAAATCATTTGAATAACATCGAATATTGCTTAAGGCAATTAAATATTGCAATAATTATTTATGATCAGTCAGAAGATTTTATATATACTAACATATCCAAAGTTTTCATCAAAAAGTGAAAAAGAGTTTAATTTTTCATAATGGAGTGTCAATGTAAAACATTTTCTTAGAAAACAACATGGACTTGAGTATTAATCTTTTAAAAGCGTTTATTAAAGGGTAGCTCAGAGAAAAGTTTTGATACTGTATTATTTCTGAATATTTTAGAATGATAAAGGTCATAGGTAAAGGTGAATATATGAAGGTAATATTGAATATTGCTTAAGGCAATTGAAAATTGCATTAATTATTTATGGTCAGTTATTTGTTTAAAAGAAGATTTTATGTATACTAACATATCCAAAGTTTTCATCAAATAGAGTAAAATCATTCAATTTGATTTCAATATTTCATAATGGAGTGTCAAGGTAAAAAAATTTCTTTGAAAACAACTTGGACTTGAGTATTAATCTTATAAAAGCATTTATTAAAGGGTACCTCAGAGAAAAGGTCTTGATACTTTATTATTTCTGAAAATTTTAGAATGATAAAGGTCATAGGTAAAGGTAACTCTTGTAATAAAGTCAGAAGTTGAAAAGATACGTAGCCCCTCAAAAAAAAAGAGTCCTTTATGCAAGAAGTTATACATAATTCCATAGTTATACATAATTCCATTGTGAAACTCTTCGGACCCCAAAAAATAACTTAAATTTCATCTCAACGAGTAGGTTACGCTTACTTCATCCCGAGCTTACAACTTATACATACATATCTTGCCATGCTGAAATCGCCAACTGGCTTGCATCAAAACAATGCCAATTGGTTGCTTCACTAGTGCTCTAAACCGTCCACACATGTTCAGGATCGCTTTGCAAAAGAAAGGAACGCTTTTTTTTGGCCTGCTTTTGAAGCCTGAGAAGAAAAAAAAAACTAGCACCGGATCCTCTCCTTAAGGCAGTGCTGAAGACGGGCAAATTTGAAATTCTTGTTTCTCGCCAAATTGAATAATGTGTTTCCTGTGCATAATAATAATGGGTGTTTTCCGCGAGGTTTTGAGTGGATGTGAATACATTTTCTTTGTTTTCTCCAACTATCTCGGAAGAAAAGTTTTTGAAAGCCTCGCGTTTGCGAGGGAAATTCGGGATATTGAATTTAATGGTGAGGGACAGCTTGTATATAGAGCCTGATAGAAAATATATGAGGAAAACTCTCGGAATATATATAGAATAAAAGGATATGTGCCCATCCATGAGCGAGCTTATAGAAGTTTGGGATATTTTTTTTAGTGGAAATATGCTCACGCTTTCAAAATTTTAAGAAATGGCGTGATTTATGCATTCTGGCTCTCCGCTGGGGTGAGATAAATTGTTCCATAGGGGTGCCTCTAACGGGTTTGCATTATATTAGTGAGCTGCTTTCGAAAGCGTCATTTTAGAGGCACATTTCTTTTTCCTTTTGGCTTAAACCTAAATGATGAGCATCTCTCCGTTTTTTTTCTTACATTTTTCTTGAAGAAATTTGAATAAGTTCCAGAGTAAGTTTGGATATGTTGTTATTAATTCTTGTATATAGAACTAAGTCAAGATTAATGACGGTTTATTTTCATGGAAGTTGATTAATGAACATAACATGTTAACTTATGTTGTTTCCCAGCACGACATATCTTTACTGTGTAAAAACTCTTGGTGACAGTCGATTTTTCCCCGTTAATGTAATTTGTTTATGCCCAGTAAAATCCAAAAAAATGTTGGTGGGAAATGGACACAGACCGTTCTTCCCCTTGGTCATCATTTGTCCTATTACTGATGATTTAAAAGAATGAGCTATCAAAGAAAAAAATAAATAATACAAAGTTTAATAGTTTACAAAACTTCGTTTCTTCCTACATTTTTAAAAGATCTCTTACATATGAAATTATTAGGAAATATTAAGCAATTAATTGGGAGAAAATTTTTGAAAGTAGAAACCACTCATTACAGTGGCGTAGGCAGAAAAAAATTTCAGAGGGGGATATTGGAATTTCGGGAGGGGATATGGGGAAAATTTATTCATTCATTTTCTATGGTCATAAAAGGTAAATTTCTGGCTTTCGGGGGATATTTCCCCAAATTCCCCCCTGGCTACGCCCTTCGACAGATAGGTAGATAAAATAGCTAGATAAAAGAAATATGAAATAGGTAGATGAAAGAAATATAAAATAAGTAGACAAAAGACAGAAGTTTGATAAAATAGGTAGATAAAGGAAGATTGATAATAGACAGACCAGATAGATAAAAAAAGATATAGGTATATACGCAAAATTTCTTCACAACATCTTTCTCGTAAATTCCAACCAATTTAAATCCTAATGAAAAATACGTTTCTCTGAAACTTCCAATCAATTGAACATAAAACCTCACTAACTTAAGCACACGAATCTCATCTCTGCTTATCACCTCTCTTCAAAAACACCTTTCCTCACCCCACAAGCCTCCATCACCATCAACAAAAGCATCAGCATCATCACATAAAGTAACCTGATCTACTAATCACCCCTCTAATGCAATCGAGCACCCTCCTCCCCTATCAGAACAATGATTATCGTCTGCAAGAGCGTCTGAGGGAGAAAGAGCGAAGTCTGCCAACTGCGGCAATTACACCCTTTCGCCCAGCTTTTGTGATGGGCGAAGAAGCCAGGGAAGTGAGGCTCTGGGTATTTATACCGAAGACAACGATTGTTTCTCGCTTTGCCCCTATTGTTCCCCTCGGAATCAATTAGGTGTGGTTACGTCGGGTGGGTTTTGTTCAGAAGTGGGTGTTTGGGGTTTCTCCTTCGGAGGTGATTGGTTCTTTTGTGTTAGGTGTCGTGTTTTACTAATTAGTGTTAATGGAAATTATTTAATTGCGTTGTTTTTGAGGGTAAGTTTGTTTTTTTAGTCAAACAATGAGCGGATAAAATTTTGGATTTCGGAGTTTTAAGGTGGTATTTAAACTTTTCTCTATGTTTCAATTTCTTCTTTTGAGATGGTTAAGAGGCGATTTGAATATTGATAAATTCTTTGAAAGGTAATGGTACAAAAAGCTTCAGGCCCTTAAATGTGACAGAGTCTTCTAAACAGCGCTTACAAGACTTTTCAATGAAATACATCCTCTTTTATTTTTCAATAAACAAATAAATTTTATTATCAAGTAATGAATTCATATTTCCACAAAGGAGCACACACAGGTGCCCTTCCATGTGGCACATAAATTGCACAAATTGACATTATTTAAAGATAGTTTTTTTCAGAGGACAAGGAGACTTAATATTCATACCTCCAGGGGAAAAACTTTGAACGCCTTACAATATTGTTGCGATTGTTATGGGAACAGATATTTTGCACTCAATTTAAGGAGTGACGGTAATTCATAAACGATGAACAAACATTCTGTGCAAAATCTGCATGACTATCATTTGGCATTTTACTTCTTTTCAGAATTTTTTTGTCAAAGTTTTTTCCTGGCGGTATGACTTTGACTATATGACATATGCTCCTTGTGCATCAGGCTTCTGTAAATCATGTGATTAGTTGCATGGTTCTTTTTCAGAAGGATATCTACAATGATCCTATCATGACAGTAGATTTTATCAGCCAACGGACTTTGGAACTCGGTCTGACTTCGTTGGATCTTGAGGATAAGGAAGAAGAAAATTAATAGTCTGAAAATATTTCAGTTTATAAATCATAGTCAATCTAGGTTGATAACTTATGAATATAAAAATAATCAATAAAAACTGTATGAAAAAATATTAAAAAAATTTAATTACGTATGATTTTTAAACTAAAAATTATTGCCTTTAAATTAATTTGTTAAATTAATTAACAAAAAATTAATTAACCTTAAGTTAATTAAACAAAATTGTTGCCTAAAAATTATTTTTTATTCACTTCCCCATATTTCTATAGCATTTGAAGGGAGATTTTAAATAAATATTTCACATATAATAAATATATATTTATTACTCTCTATTGTGGGTAAACAACCAATCCTACGTAACAGTGTTTAATTTCGTTAGAATGTATTATGACTTGTGTAAGGACACCGCCCATTATGGTATAAGGAATAAAGCATGAAAAATCCTTAAAAAGTATCAAATAAACAATAATAATAAAATTACCAAATAAAAAAAGCTAACATTTAAAACTTACTTTTGTGGCATATTTACAAAAACAACGAGAATGGCCAGAAATTGTAGTAATACAAATACCATTTTTATACCTTTTTTTAACAATTTATCTTTAGAATTTTCTGTTGTAAAGATTACCCCGACACTTTTTAAACAATCCACATTTGCGGACACTGTTCACGATTCTCAAAGTATTTTGCAATGAATACCAATTATTTCATACAAATATTTTGATTAATTTCATTCTCATACAAATAATTTTAATTAACATAATAAAATAATTATAAATTAAAACCATTATTTTTTATTAACATTTTAAATAATAAGTTACTGAATGAATATGCAATGCAAACTCAAATGTTCAAGTTTTTTACCTGTAGAAGTTGCTTTCCAACTAGTATTCATTTGGTGCTACAGAAACAACTTTACAAATTCTTTCACATACTATAAAAAATTATTGTGACCTGTAGAAGTTGCTTTCCAACTAGTGCTCATTTAGTGCCACAGAAAAAACTTTACAAAATCTTACAATTTGTCTATTTCTACTATAACATGACTAGGCTAGCCTTTTATGCGAGCTTCGCTCGTTACTACTTCAAGTTCCTATTAATTATACATTAAATAAGAAGTTTAACTTTAATAATTTATTATTGTTGAATTAGAAACCAACTTCCCTAAAAGTAACTTTTTAACCTTTATTAAGTAAACCAACTTTCTTGAAAGATATTTATTTAAAAGCTATTATATTATTTTAAAATTTTAATTACTTTTATTTATTTATTTTTCTGATTATTGCGAGATGGCATCGAGTCAGTGAGTGACGTGGGCTTTTATATTTTTCTGATGATTATGATTATTATTGCGAGATGGCATCATAGTGTGCGAGCGTTCCAGAATCAGTGAGTGACCTGGGCTTTTATATGAGAGATAGTTTTATATACAATATTTCTAAATGTGTAATTATAAAATATACGAAAACTATATCGATTAATTGAATACTATTTACATGAATTAATTACATAAATATTAACCATAATTTTCTGTAGATTTTGGAGAACTTTTTTCTCTTTTAATTAATCCATTAATAACTATCTAATTGATCACTAAATGAACTAATTAAAAAAATATATAATAGTAGTAATTTGAATTTATATAAATATTTTATGTAGTATTTAAATTAAAGGTAGAAAAGAAACTAAATGACTTTTGACTCTAAACTACGTTGTTTAATTGAACTTGTGTACATTATTATTTTTTCAAAACCGAGACAAACTTTTTTCCATCCAATAACTTATTTTTAAAAGTTCTTCTGGGGGTTACCCCCTAGTAAAGTGTTAAACTTAATTCATCTCACCTAAAAAAGTTGTGCTGCCATCTATCAAGAAGTTATATAAGAATTTTTTCAACATTTCAAGTTGAATAAAAAGAGGGTTACTGTTTGAGATAAAATTGAAATTATTTTACACGTGATCGATTTTTATGAATCCAAATTTATAGCCGTCTTCCACAAAACACAATTTTCAATAATTAGCAATTTATTAGTCTTTCTTTTTTATGCTATTCAATTACTTTAAGATTTATAATGTGTGTGATGTAGCCAAAATGGGGTTGTGTAGTATTAATTATAACTCAGTATAAAAGAACCAATAACAGTTTTTAAATTCTCCAAACCGTTAACTTAATAATATTTAGGTTGAAAACAAACTTTAATATTTAAACAGTTTGTCTAATACTAGATGGCGCAAAATTAGGACATTTTGAACATTTCATAGGCCAATATTTACTCCCTTGAAAAACATATAATTTCATTTCATGATTAAATCGTTCCAATATTTTTAGAAAATATACAAATAATGCCTATTACCAAATCCAGAGAACTTAAATAGTTATTATTTACCTATAGTTCCTACTTTAATATATTTGAAATTATTTGGGCTGAGTTTAATTGAAATTTTAAGAAGTATAGTTTCTTCTAAAACCTTTCTTTAAAGTTTAAAAAATTGTGATAAATATTTCATTTAAAAATTTGCCCTCTGAAATGATTGGAAATTGGGATTACTAAACAATATTTTGGATGTTACTTTTGTCAAGAAGAAAATGCTCTCCATCTCCTCTAGATCACACTACAATAATTTCCTTTAAAATACTTCAACGGAGAAGATAGAATATTTTAAATCATATAACGAGAATTAAGTTGTAAATTTCTCTTTATATTCGGCCATTATAGTTTTTATGATATCCAAACTAAATCGATGTGTAATATGAAAAAAAGGCCATTAAAATCTTTTACGTCGTTTTATCATTGTGAATAATAAACCTTAAAGAGAAAGACACAGAAATTTAAACATTGATGTAATTTCTTCCATCTTTTTAAATCAGTTTTTTGCATCAGTTTAAATTTTTGATGAAAAAAAAAAAGTTTTTACCATTACTGAAACACTTATGGAATAATAAGCTTATCTTAAGGAAAATGCTTTAAGGTAGCTTAAAATTTTAAAAATTAAATAAAAATTCAAATTTTTAAAAATTACTAAGTGTTTCAAGGGTTAGTGTAAAATTTTACTGTATTTTACTGTTCTTTTATTGATAAATAAAAACATTATGGATAATTAATTTTGAATTATAGGTTAAGGACTCAATCAGGTAAAAATCATTTTCCTTTCTGTTTAAATACTTTTAATTATAAAGTTCTGGTAAGTTATGAGAAGCCTTTGGATGAGAAAAGTATAACAGAGTTTCAACAGATGGCGACACCATTCAGAAATCCGTCCTTGGTGTTGGAAGGAGAAAACAAGTTACCGAAAGTGAATGGAGAGAGAATGAATAGACTACCAAAAGGAAAAGAAAAAACATAGGTGTTTTACAAAGTAAAGGTTCTTTGCCAAGGCGTTCGGCCTAAGTGCTGAGTATTGCTGCTAATATTACAAGATATTAATGATCATATTAAATTTTATTGATTTTCTGCTCTAATAAAAATTTGATTCGTTGGAACAATAATTAACTAACGTCTTATGTTCTTAAGCACATTTTTCTAATTATTTTTAATTTATAGTTATTAAAAACTTTCAATTTTAAGAAAAAATTGCTCTGAGCTATGACCTTATTCACCTCATCTCAAATATTATTTGTAATTTTGCCCTAATTAGTTAGCTCAAACTCTTGTACATATCTTGTGTTATTTAACTCGATTTTTCCGTATGCATCTGGGTTCCTTTTTTTTCCTGAGTATAGGCACAACAATAGCCGATGTCAATTTCAAAAGCATTGCACCTTTCATAGACATCTGGCGCCCTCTTTGGATGAGTAAAACGGTATCTCACACCCTCCCATTGCTCAATTTCGAGAGGAGTTGAGGATAAGCTGCTTAAATGAATATTCACCTATCTAATAAATTCCGAATGGAAGTTGTTAACGTAAACAAGATAATCCTTTTTAATTTTTGTCTTTTTTTATTGGGGAATGCCATAAGCGCAAGTAGTGGTCGCTGTTATCTTTTCCGATATAATTTGTGGCCTCTGACCATGGGGAAAATAATCATCCACGAATTCAAAGAAAGAAATAATTTTTAAAAAAATCATTCAGTTTCTGTGTTTTTCTACATGATCTAACAAGTGTCAATCAAATAATCTCATATGTGTCTCTCTAATAAATGTTTGGTTTTCTAAATGTCAATTCAGTTCGCAAACTGCGGTAAAGACAAGAAGAAAATCCTTTCCATCAATATTCAGTTGAATTTTATTTTCCTTGGGTTCCTTTTTTTCGAGTCAGATACAATTTGTAGAGCTTGATTGGAAATTAAGAAGGGTTCTATTGTCCTTTATCTTTGTAAAGAAAAAAAAAACATTTTACGTAAATGGAATTCATAAGAATGGTTAATAAAGCAGTCATTCTGTTAATATACGATGGAGAAGTTGATGAAGAAATGAACTTATCCTGAAAGTAAATTCATCTATCATCGTCAAAACCTTAAGTCTCCGCTGAGAAGATATTTGTTCGTTGAGTATTATTCCTTAAATATCCGAATCCTGCCTGCCTAACGGAGTATTTGGAGGTTCAAGAGACCATATTGGAACTAACAGGATTTCTTATTAATGCGCTTGTGATCAGAACTACAGGTGAATATGAAAGAAAACGTAAAATAATTTTTTTTACCTTAATATGTTATTATTCTGTCTAAATGCCATCTTTTCAGTACTTTTTAAACTCCTAACATAAAAAGCTCTTAAAAAATACCTTTCTAAATCTTTATTTGGTGTTTTATCTTTAATAAAATAAAATAAATCTTAAATCACTTTAAAACATTCTTAATTGGATTATTTTTATGGCATTTCTTAATTTGAACGACTGAAGTGCAAATGATTACTTAAGTGCTTATTAATAAAACCAAGAGGAGTTTAATAATGCTAAATAAACCAAATTAACATTGTTTTCCAAGTAATTCAACCACCAAATCACTCAAAATATCGAATATTATCCCTACAAAACTCCAATTCTTCTCAACACCATAAATATCACTTATAATTTAAACACACCACACACATATTCTCACAGCGTTAATAATAATACGGATTTCAGCAGCAGCAGCAGTCTCATCATCAAAGCGAAACGACTCCATCCAATATCCGCTCTCCGATATATCGCTCCCGCTTTTGAAATCCATCTTCTCCAGTTTATTTGGCTGCAAATATTATTCCAGAAGAGAGGAAAAGGGAATCGGATTCAAAAATTCTGGAGCCAGCCAATCGCATTATTCCCCTCTCTGCGCGAGGAAAGAAAAAAAACTTATATCTGTGTTGTAGTAGTATTTCGCCGCTGTCACTTGCGGGTCGGCAGTTTCACTCTCTGCAGATATTAGATTTATCAAGCAATTTCTTGCGACAAAGCAATCGAATGGGGTTGATCATTCCGCGTATAGTAGTAGGCTGGACGGAGGGGAGTGCGACTTATTGCCGAATGGAAGGAGGGGTGGGGTTTCTGATGTCATTGCTGCGTTCGGAGGTGATAATAGAAAGGTGTATAAGTCTCAAAAAGAGGCGTCTATTAATTATGGGAGCTCAAAATTATGTCCTTAAAAATATTTTTGTACCAACAGACAAAGTGTACGATATTAAAGTGTTTAGTCAAAATACTAGGGAATTCGCGTTTTTATCAAGGCGTTTGCGTTTGTGCTATTTACAACAGAACTCCGGTAAAATCTCTCTGAAGGGGAAATGAGGATCTTAAAAATCTCCCATCCTATTAACTGAGATCATACATTTCTTTTTTTGATGTTATAAAAATAAATTTAATTTTTATGTAAAAATCTATAGAAATAACAAACTTTATTCATCATTTTTTAAAAAAAGCACTAAGCATGAAGACTATTTCTCAGGTATGTGTTTAGTGGCAAGAAGCAAAATACATGAACATACCAAAGAATAATAATTATTTAATGAGTTTAAAGAATTTTACTTAAGGGGGTACAAATTTTGTTATTAAATATTTTTTTTTATATTGTAAAACAACTTAAATAAGAATCTTTAAAGCCGTTTTCCTCCCTGAACCGTTAAAATCGTTTACTCTGTGCAGTATTTTACCTACTATTTGTATTTTTAGAATTTAAAACAGTACAGTCGCAATATGATTCTATTGCCAATAGTAGATAGCCATCCAGAGATTTTACCCAAAAATAAATTAATAACATAAATTCATACAAGAGAATCGTTAAAAATAACCTATCTACTGAGATTTGACAATAAAGCATATCCCAAGCTTAAGCTTTTTAATTAAACTCCTCCATAATTTAAAAGGGCAATTGTTTTACACATACAAAATTTGACGAAGATGTATAAAGGCGCAATTTATCGAAAAAAGATATTTTACTTTATCTTAAATGCATTTATGTTTTGATTCCTTCAAAGTACCTTTTTCACGATTCCTTCAAAGGTCCTGTGGTTATTTAAGTTCTTTTCGTTTAATATATTCACAATATCCAAAGAAGACTAACATCAAACGCCACCATGCGTAAGATATTCAGATATATCCCTCCAAAATATACATCCGAAATATTTCCCACACAGAATAAATCCGGATCGAAACCTAGACACAGTCCCCTTTGGGAAGATCCCTCCCATGTGAAGTGGGACGAATAAAAAAAAATCCCAGTTCAAACAGAATGTCGTTACGTAACCAGAGGTTCAAAAATTGAACGCGTTTTAGAGAGAGAGCACATAACGTATTTTTGCGGCCGACGGAATTTTCAATATTTCCTTTTAAGGTTAGAAACTCTGAAAGGAAATTCTGGGGGAGACAAGTGAATCAAACAATGATATCGAGTGGTGTTCCGTTTCGCCCTGAAAGGAATTTTATTGGTTGACTGTATATTTCGTTTCCTGCCGAATTTTCGGCCCATTGTTGGTCTCCTACGCAATACTACTGGCTCAAGTTTACCTTCCACAAAGAGATTATGGGCGAAAGGGCCTTAGCGGTAAAAGCCCGTCCGCGCCCGAGCAAAATGCTGTTTCCTTTTGCGGGACACATCCTTTTCTCTCTCGGCGAAATGCAGAAATTGGATGGTTTTGCGGCTTCAATGGAATGAGCGAAACGTTGTTGCGGTTCGGGGGGTTGGAAATGCATTCGGTAGCTGGAATAGTATGAATGGAGGGGGCTTAAAATTTATGATAAACGAAAATTTTAAAGTTAGTAGGAATTTTAAAACAGTTGAACTCATTTTTTTCTGTGTATGAGTATTTTTAGTAACTAAATTTTCTCTCGGCAAAATGAAAAATTTTTATTTAAAATAGGTAACAATTTTAATAATGATTTATACTATTTTGCATTGTAAAGTATTTTAAATAATAAATTCCATCCTGCTAATAAACCTATACACTGAGAGGAATGAATATTAGTGGTAAAGCATCAATGGTTTCACTTTGATCTGGAACTTTTTGTGTCAAATATGACGATCTAATGCATTTAATTTTGAAATACCCGAAAAACTCATCAGTTTCAAACAGCTCAATAGTCACCACTCAAATTATACTTATTTTAAATTAACATTGAAATTTGGTAACGCAAGCTCGAGTCACCGCGTCATACCCGATGTGCAAAACGACTTTTCATGTCCCACTCCGATCTATGTACTAAATACATGGAGCTAGGAGTAAGTGGAGGGAGCATCGTCAATAGGAACTCAATAATCAAGTTGAAGCAACCGTGAAGTTTTGCCGCCATCTTGAGTAATGCATGGTGTAACTAACCAAAATTATAATTTCTTTTCAAAAACTATAACTGGTAAGTGTTACTATGTTCCATGAAAATTTTTATTTTAGAATAAAATATAAATTACTCAACTAATTTTTCAAATAAAATATTTGTATCCCTTTTAAATTATTGGCATACAATCCATCTTACTTATTCATGTTTTATTCAGAGGTAAGAGGTCTTTTGAAGAGTGGGAAATAAAAATGCAAAAGTTTCATGGAACATGAAGTTAGTCACCAGATATAGTTTAAGAGAAAAGTTTTAAAGTTTAATAAAACTTCAATGCATTACTCAAGATGGCTTCCAGTCATTACCACAGTTAATTTAGGCTTTCTTTGGCTTCAGTGATTTCAGCCCATGTTCCCTCCACTTGCTCCTAGCTCCATGACTAAATATAATGCACTTAATCAAAAATAACCAGTTTTGGAAGTATCATTTTTGAGTATATCTATTTGAGAAACATAGTTACATTACATTATTAAATTTATCCCATTATTTATTAATTTCATCGACCCTTCTGACAAAGATGGAGAAAGTGGCTCTATTAATCCGAGATAAAATCCCTACTAACTTCAAACCCCGAATTCTGAGATACCTTGGTTATTTTCATTGACCTCTCCCCAAAAAAGGAGGACTTAGCTCCATCAAACCAAGTTAAATCTCTGTTACACATTCTCAGAACTATTGATTTTTCATTGACCCCTCTAGAAGTAAGGAGGAATTTGCTTTATTAAACCGAGTTAAATCCCTCTTTACTACAATCCTCACATTCTGAGAAATATTGGTTATTTTGATTGACTCCTCAGCAAGGATAGAGAAATTATACCAAATTAATATAACCAGGACCCGACTTAAGAGTTTGGGGGCCGAGGGCAAAAGAGCC